>BLFK01000629.1:1024798-1029798 GCA_014634185.1 Astreopora myriophthalma | reverse complement strand
TTTTTTAAAGAAGTATTAAAATAATTTAGAGGACTGGAAGTATAAACCAACTGATAGCGCAGCCTGAACTGTAATGCCTATACATGCCAGGTTTACAGAGGGAACCAGTACATGACTCCCTCTTATCTGTTGAGGAAATCACCTCGGGTGTCCTTAATCCTGTACATGCGTACGACAACGTCACTTAAGATGACCAGCTCTCGACTAATTCTATTGGGGATCGCCTTTGCTTTATTTCTTCTCTACTGGATAGCACCAAACAGTTTAATTCTCAAGCACGCTGTTTCATTGAATCAGTATAGCAATAGGATCTTCTCAAAGAATTTGGACGGTAAGAAAAGTGCGGATTAACTCATCAGTGGGCGCCGCTGATCATTTAGGCGGCGAGTTGTTGGCGGAATAATCATTGAACGACTGGATAAAGTGCACTCCAGTTAATAAGCAATCACTAGATGGGGTTGAGCAGGATATCTTAAATTATGAGGACCCGTCCGTCCCAAGTCTGTGTTATCCACCGCAGCCAAGGGAATTAAGGTCGGAGACGAATACCACAGACCAGAGGTCTTCACGAATTCGATAACAACGATGTCGCATGAATGAATCTCAGTCTATTTCGAAAGGGCTAAGGTGCCAGGTCTTAGTCTTATGTAGCGATCAAAACTAAACCTTGTTTTGAAACCTTAGTTGTTGAAAAAGACGATTTAGGACTGAGGAACAACGGGTGAGAGTAAATAACATTTCTGAACTTGAATAAACTTGACAGCATAAATTTAATCCAATATACGTGAAGTATATTGCAATATTCATGTTGAAAAAGGAATTCACTGGACGTGAACTCTGTCGTAACTCTGTTATATTACGTAAGAGCGTCTGTTGAAAGATCTCGCTAAATGATATTCTTGGAATTTTTTTATTGACTCTTATCGTTTATGGATTTTTGAAAAGAACGAATTCTTTCAGTGTTATCATCTAGTTCGGAAAAGAGGTGAAGTTCATCTTGTAGGGAGTTTCCTCTTTACCAGGGTTCTGTAATCATTAAACGGATTGTCTGTCTAGGAAGTTTTTGCGGTTTTCATTCTCTCCAACAATTCGTATACCTACAGTATATATACTGTGGGGTTCACAGGCTACCGCCAATTAAACGTATTCTCCCGACCAATCAGATTGGAGATAGACACAATAAGAATGGCTTTTATCCGTTGAGTAGATATTTTTGTTAAAGTTAATCGCTCTTTTGACAACTGGACCCCGTTGCCCTGTGCGGACTACTTGATTCTCAGCAGGTTTTTCTTTTAGCCCAGGTGGACAATCACACACTTTGTGCGTACAAGCGTCATGTGACCAGTTCTATTTGGTTGTGATCAACATACACCTTAACAGGCAACTCGAGAACTACTCGTGGCTACGCAATTTTCACTTCTACCAAGTGCCGGCCCAGTTATCTGTCTAGTATATCGCTGACTGGCAAAAGGACTGGAAGGAAGATTGTAGACAATGAACCCGAGAAGCTCTCCAGTACTTAAAGCATTGATATGGTCCGGGGAAGCCTCTAATGTCATGACTAACATTTTGTTTCCAGGCACACGGAAAACAACCAAGTCAAGCGAAACCAATGACTTTCAGCAACGCAAGAATCTGGTTTCGAAAAATTCAAAAATAAATGCCACATCAAGGAAAGCCCCACTGCATTTAATTATTCAGTTCCCAGTCCTTAACACTTCCAGCAGCCAAACCAATAACACACTACTGAGACAGGAGGAGTTTATTTACTGCCTACAAAGAAACTTACTCAGTCGTCACGTGAGTTAACTTGTATTTAACGACTTTTGGCGGCTTTCTCTCCTTCGTCTTCAATCATCTTTATTCATGCTCCATATTTTTTATTTCCAGGTGCAGGGAATTCACATTCTTTGTGAAACCGACCAGGATCCTATTTTCATCAAAGCTCTGAACTTGAATATGGACTGGAAAGTAGTCTTTCATTTCCTTGGTCGGCGAATGCGCTACAAAGATGCCTTTCAATATGCCTCACAAAACTTATTACATAAAAACGTGATGGTTATGAACGCAGACTGCTATGTCGATAAGGGATTTGAGTATCTGGATGAAATCATCTTGAGCAAAAAAACGATGTATGCATTAACACGACATGAAACATTCAAAAACGTTCATCTTTGCAAAAAAATAGATTTTTGTGGCCCAAACTCAAAATACATTGGCTCCCACGATGCGTGGCTATTCAGGTTACTCGCTCCAGTTCCCGCTCCATTACTGAGCAAGATAGACTATCGACCAAACATTGCGGGAATCGAGCGAGTTTTGATATTTAATTTTAGAAAATACGGAGGATTCAGAATAAAGAATCCATGCAAAATTTTGCATATAGTTCACTATCACTGCAACAGAAACAGGAACAAAAAAGAACGACTTTTTCATGGACAAAGAATTGATCACTATTTTGATGTCACAACATTGAATCAAGGAAGGCTTATTAATGCACCGTTTTCTGATCTGTAATTTGCATGTTTCTTTGTTTTCATTAATTTTCAATTTAATAAGCTGCTTTCTTATTTATGATGAAAATGCCAAATAAAGCAACTAGATTTCCAAGGAACGCGATAGCACCAGGAGCGAATAGGAACAATTACAACGGTCATAAGCGGAAGTGACGGCTCGTGATAGCCGCTGCAAGTCGCGTAGAGCAACTTCATGTTTGTGTGTCTTTTCCTGTAATACCTACCGAGTTCCCGGCGTCGAGTCAAGTAAAGGGAAATCGAAAATGCAAGCGAAGTTTTTGTAGGGGGCTCCCGGCAGACCCCAGCATTGGGATTCCCCCCACCCCCGAATTTATTTAGAGCTAGAGGCTCGGCAAGGACATTTTTGGCATTCTCCTCGAGATACTTCGTAACAAAAAATTCAGTTTGGGTCACGTTTTCTTTTATTTTTATGCTTGAATCCGAGGGGGTTGGGGCGGGGGGGGGCTTTCTCGGCTGCCCCGTCTCTGTCTTGTTTTGGGGCGGTGGATAAATATGGGTTAGTCACCAGCCGGCAGGTCCGTATTGGGAAAAACTGTGCCCGAGGCCTGCAGCCTCGGGCGGTACTCAAGACAGAGGGCACAATATTTCCCAATACGGACCTCCCGGCTGGTGAATAACCCCTGATCACCCCGTCCCTGTTTTCACGAAGGAAAAAGATTTACAATAAAGTCATGTACAAAAACAGAGGGAAAAAGCCTGGTGGTTGCCGGGTCTGGCACACGCTTGTCGTAAACGAGCTTGTACTTCTTGTCCGGGGTACGGACAAGAGGACCTTCCGAACACTGTCCCGCACGATCTTGTGGAGGTTGTGGGTCACGAGGGTGCATGGGGCGTCTTGAGGGTCCATTAGTTCATCCGTCACCACGGTTTTTTATGGAACAGAAATTCATGATGTCCTCGGTGCGTTTGTTGTGGCTGAACCCTCGGGCTTTGCTCACGGTCTTGCCTTGCTGTGTGTAACACTCACCGTAAGTGTTCGGACTGTGGCCAGAGTTTGTGTGGCTGTCAGGCCGTCCGCGATCACATCTGTGGCCATCAACCCTGTCCCTGTTGTGGCAAAGTGGTGTACCTGTGGTATCACAAGTGCAGTCCATGACGAAAGACAGGAAGAAACGGGGTCGGCCCCGGGTCGATGCCGTCGCCTTTCTGGACACCAACGCACGGGACGATAACGACGACGCCACCGTGGGTGCCCCACGCCGCCAACCCTCTCCCCCGCCTGCCTTCGTGTTCTTCGACATAGAGGCTCGCCAAGACGAGGGACAGCACGTGGCCAATCTGCTCTGTGCGGAGACCAGCTTGAACGATCAGCAACTCACCTTTTCGGGCGAGTCTTGCGTCGGCGATTTCCTGGCTTGGTTGTTTCGTCTCGTGGAGCTGGACATGCAGGACTCCACCCGCCCTTGGATCGTCGTGGCCCATAATTTTTCAGGGGTATGACGGCTAAATGATCGTCGAGGAGCTGTAGGCGCAACACTGTGCCCCGAAACAGATCGTGAACGGCGCCAAACTCCTCAGATTCACCCTGTCGGGGACTCGCATCAAGTTCATCGATTCGTTGAACTTTTTCCCCAGGCGATTGGATATTTTATTATTATTATTATTATTATTGTTATTATTATTATTATTATTATTATAAATTTAACTTGATGAAAGTACTCGGGCAGGGGATTCTGACGCGAGTATCAATCGTACTTCATATATTGCCGCAGTTCACGATTACAGTTCTAGTCAAGAATTTAGCGAAAGTGAAAATCAAGAAGTTAGCGAAAGTGAAAATCAAAATATTATCGGTCACCTAAGCGAAAATGCTAATTTCTCACTGCCGCCAAGCAACTTGGATTTACATACGCAAGCCACACGGTCCCTAGAGGACGCAAGATCTAATGATCCTACGAGTGTCGAAAGCCCGCCCCAAGATCTTCTTGAGGTGCCAGGTTGTTTACCTGATTATGAACCCGTGAGCAAGCCATCAAGTGTTTATTGGGGGCGCAAAAGTGACGGAGCGGAAACATGGCTAAACACAACAGCTATTGTCAATACGTACAATGAAGTGACGACCTGGCGGAAGAATACCTTTCTAGTCCCATATGGGAAAATCGGTCGAGATTTTATTGACCAATTAGCCAAGTACATTAATTTAATGATTATTATTATTTTAAAATCATTATTATTATTATTCCCTGTAAATTATGTATACTTTTCTAAGGTAAATAATAATAATAGTAATAATAATAATAATACAAAATAATAATAACAATAATAATAATGTTAATAATAAAGAAGAGAGGAAAGGTTGTGAATTTTAATTATTATTATTATTATTATTATTATTAGCGATTTCTTAAAACATAAGCAAGCAAATATTAACGTTAAAAGCCGACGTTTCGGCGTCATCGTGACACCATTCTCAAGGCAAATAGAATAAATAATGCGATATCGGTTTGATTTAAATAGTCTCTA
>BLFK01000629.1:1016008-1021932 GCA_014634185.1 Astreopora myriophthalma | reverse complement strand
TATTCATTTATTTCTTAAGTTCATGGCGTGACTGAATGCTGCACTCGCAGATTATAAATATTTATATATTTAAATCTTCTCGTCCTTTGGCGATCGTCTTTGTTTACATATATTCAAATAGTCGTTGGATGAGTTTTTTTCATAAATTATGAAGCTGTATGCCGTATTAATTATCGTTACATAACCGTTAAGTCATTGATTATTATCTTCAGAACTGATTCATGATGTTTTTTGTGGAACCGACAAATGTGAGTCGAAATCTTCTGAAGTGGAGGCAAGAGCCCCATGAACCTTCTAAAGGGTGACTACTGAGCGGCCCTTTGGTTTTGCTTTCTATTTAGGGAAACCCAATAAAGTGACAAGTTGCCATGCTTTCAACAAGTCTCGTATTTACCATTTAGTGCTTCAGAATGCAGGAAAATGCGTCTCTGAGAGTACAATATTTCAAAATTTTCTGGGGGGGGACCCCCCCTAGAGGGCAACTGACTAGAGGGCAACTTGCTGACTGGAGCCCTAGGGGCGGGGATAGTAACAGTCCAGATTCCCCCGAGGGCCGGGGTAAAAGTCGAAATGTAACACTGTAGGAATGTTACATCCCCCGCTATGTCCGGGGGGTCGGGGGACCGTGGTTTACATTGACTGGTGCATAATGTTTACAAATTGACGACGATTTTTGTTTGTGTCCATCAACGCGTTCGTGGAGGTGGCCGCGAGTGTAACCAACATATCCTGCATCGCACAGGTTACATTGAAATTTATAAACTACACATTGTTGGTTAACAATGGCTGGCTTGGCTTCTCGAACTTTAAGGTCTTCGTTGAGTTTTCTGCTGACGAACACGGGCTGAATGGTGGTCCTGATTTTTGAGCTGAGGTCTGTGAGACGTCTTTTCACTACATTAGCGGAGACCTGATCTTTGAATGGTATGATAACTCGAATGGGGGGTGTAGTCGTGTCGGTTGACGGAATGTGCTGCTGGTCTGCTACCTTGGAATCTACAAATTTCTTGACAGCCAGATTGAACAGGTGCTTACCAAATGTACCAACAAGTTTGATTGCCTAATTAAGGAGATGCTTTTTATAAGAAAACTTAAACCATCCCTAAACGTGCAAACGGATTCGATTCGCGCGAAGGTATTCACTTGAAGAACTTGTGATCCTTTGTTATGTTAATTTGTAGAGACTATTTAAATCAAACCGATATCGCATTATTTATTCTATTTGCCTTGAGAATGGTGTCACGATGACGCCGAAACGTCGGCTTTTAACGTTAATATTTGCTTGCTTATATTATTATTATTATTATTATTATTATTATTATTATTACGGAATTGCGGAAAAACCAATATGCGAGAAAAACCAACATTACGTGGAGTACATGCCGCTAGAGTAGAGTTACGATCTGAACGGTATGACAGCGAGGCTTCGCGCTAAGTTCCAAACTTGGTACGCGCAACAAGTGGCCAATCGTTACCTGTTCAATTTCTAGGACGAACTGTTGGCCAATTGCCAATCGGACATGCGGCTATTGAAAGAAGGGTGCATGAAATTCATGCAGGACTTTGAATCCATCTGCGGGTTCATTCCCATGGAACATTGTATCATCCTCCACTCCGGTTGCAGTGTGGCCTATTGCCGGAATTGAATGCCCAAAGATTCGATCGCCGTCGAACCCCTCCACGGCTGGGCTCCCCCCGTGCGTGCGGCAACCAATCCAAGGAAGCCCTCGATTGGCTCCATTGGCTACAGAGGGACCGCCCGGCTCTGCTCCATGCCGACCACGACAGGGAACAGAGCTTCGAGATCGGTCGCCATTGCTATCATGTCGATGGCTACGATCCCACCGACGACCATACCTTCGAATTCCTCGGGTGTTTCTGGCACGGTTGTTACACCTGCTTCCCCAACCGCACACCGCGTCACACCAAACTGAACAATGCGACCGACCACGAAGTACGCGAACCGACCAGTCAGGGTCTTCAGGCATTGCGTGATACGGGGCGTCGCGTCACCGTCATCTGGGGGTGCGAATGGGAAGTCCTAAAGAAAGCCGACCCGGACCTCCGCGCTTTCGTTGACCGGTTGGAGTGCAGTACCCGCTTAGATCCTCGCGACGCGTTCTTGGGAAGTCGCACATTGTCATGAAATGGATATAAGTTGTTTATTTAGTATTTGAATTTACGGACGTATTTAATAATTTGGGATATTTCAATATAGTCATTCTCAGTTTCAAGGATATTTAAAAGAATTTTCTTTAATTCGGATTTAAATTGAATTTTGTTTAATTCTTTTAGAGGTAGTGGGAGACTGTTCCAGATTTAAACACCAGCTCTTGAGAAGGATTTTTTCATTTTGTCAGTTCTTGTACTTTGCATGTAGAAATTTTGGTTAGTTGCGGATCTAATTCGATATTGCTGAGTGTCAGTCACTTTTTGGAACATACTGACAATGTTTTCTGGTACTAAATTGTTGTGTACATCATGCATTAGTTGACTAATTTGGTCAAAATACAAAAATGATATGGGTAGTTGTCTGGTTTCTAGAAACAACGGTAATGCATGCTCTCTTGGTTTAGTGAAGAATATCAGGCGGTGGATCTAGAAAATCATGCTCTGTTGTACTTGTAGAGAGGCGAGATGGAAATCTTTGCCCAATGGTTGAAAAATGGTTGTTTAACGTGTTGCTTATAGCCTTTGGATTGTTTATCTTGTCTAAGTTAGGACCAATGAGATGACTAATATTATTTTGCTGTTTATTTTTCTTAAACCTAGAGATTATTTCATTTATACCTTGCCATGTTTCCTTGGAGTTATAAAAAGCAACGCCTTGGGTGATATGACCAACGAGCTGGACGAGGTAGACTTCATCCAAGATTTCGTCTCAGCGGGGGCCAAGAATTACGGGTACGGCACGCAGCAAGGCAAGACCGTGAGCAAAGCCCGAGGGTTCAGCCACAACAAACGCACCGAGGACATCATGAATTTCTATTCCATGAAAACCTTGGTGACGGACGAACTGATGGACCCTCAAGACGCCCCGTGTACCCTCGTGACCCACAACCCCTACAAGATCGTGCGGGACAGTGTTCGGAAGGTCCTCTTGTCCGTCCCCCAGCACAGGAAGCACAAGCTCGTCTACGACCCGGACAGTACCAAGACCTTCCCGTACGGTTACGCAGAGGAGGAGGCGAGACATCACTTTCCGTCGACCCCTGTGACGTCACCCTTCATCTCGAGGGCACTCGGGCCTGACCCCCGCAGTACGTCTTTAGGGGTGACCTTTGGACCCATAACGTCATTTTCCAGCCCTTTTAGACCCTGAAGTCATTGCATGTGCACAGTGCGTGCTCCATGCACCGCGTTCTCCACTGCCACGAGACTTGATCACGTGAAAATTACTCGCAAGATGGCAATATCGGGCTCATACATAAATTATCATACACTTTGACATGAAGCTTGTTCGCTCAAAATCATGCAAACCGACCGAAAGCATGTTTGTCTAATGAACATGCAAACTGAAGGGATAGACTTCAGCCCGAAACATGTAACCCGCTATATTGAGTTGCATCTAAGGCCATCGATATGCAAAGTGACCAAATGAATTGCAGTTCAGCCCAAAAACATGTCACAGGTCAAAAAGACATTTTTGTCCACCCTTGATACGTTTCTCAGCAACTCACTTGGCTTCGAAAACTTGATTTGATTGAACGCCTCTTTCAAGAAGCAAACCCACAATTGAGAACAAAGAAGCCCAAAAAATTGCCCCAGGCTAAACAAAAATAACAATACAACGATTCAGGTGAGAAAATATAATTCTTAGTCTTCTCCATCATAGTTTAGGGGTCAGTCTGTTCATCTATGCTGTACTTCACAGACTCGACCCTTGAATGCAATATTCACCTCAGCCGAAAGTTTTCGCCATGCGAGTCTCCTACAGAGGCGTTTTGGTGTTTACAATAAATATGGTTGAAAAAGTTCTCAGATACGTTGTTTAGGGGTATCAGTACAGAACATTCCACGCGTTCTTGTCGCACACAACATTTATTTACAATACTCGGGATCCAAAACAATCCACAATCGAAGATACAATTCAAGCGGTCAGCGATGACACGAATGAACGTCGGTGAACGAACAAGCGATGAACGACGATGAACGGTAAAAAAACGACAAATAAACACACAAAAGAAAATACACAAATAGCCGAATGCACACAAAAAAACTTTGCGCACAAACGCTAAGATAAATCACAATTCTGTGCGATTCCTGGTCTAGGAACAAGGCGACTAAAACAACTCAACGGGTGAACCATGTTCGCACCCAAACTCAAACATGTGCTCCCGATCACAACTAAAAGCGGGCCACCGATTGGCTCCAATGAAAAGTCAAAAAAACGGGGCCACCGTTTGGCCCAAACATACACGAATCTGGGAACTCCATGACCTTGAAAACCTAAGTGGAAACTTTGTAGCCGGAATAGTTTAGAATAGTTTGGCAGATAAGACACTTTAATTCACAGGAAACCAAATCACTCGTTCCTTATTTCTCACGTCGCCTTGAAATATGTCCATTCTTGAGTTAAATAGACACCTTAGATTAATTATGTTCTTTGCTAGTCCAATTAAAAAAAAAATCGGGTTCATTTTTCATACCAATCATAACGATTATAGCAAACATAACGCGGAATCGCGTTACGTACTGCTACTTTGGAATGTAAACATTTCTTGCTTGATTTTTGTCTGAAACGTTCTTGTTGCGAAGGACAAAACACGGTAAACATAAAACTTGGTGTTAGACGAAGAAGCGGTTCGCTAAAAGGATAAAAAATACATAAAGACTGTTAAGATACAAAACTACATAAAAAACGTAAATGCAGAAATCAAAATTAACAACTCGCAACTCTTACCGAATGTGTGCAACTACGGACGAACAACACTAACAGTTCACACTGGACATGACTGATCTGACGAACTGAAGCGACGGGAAGGCCTTAAATACTATTACTAATTAGTCCCTGAGGGTTTACGAGAAACTTTCATTGATTGAACTGGACATAAACGTGTCAACTAGCTACAGCAAAAGAAAAAACCGAAACAAGGAAAGCGATTAACATAAATACTAATCCAAAAAAAAAAAGAAGAAGGAAACAAACTGATAAAAAATGTAACTGTCCGCAACACTTGTAAAGCGTCTAGTTGTCTCCTAGTTCATAATCCATATTATTGGGTGCTAGTGTTAAGTGCCTGCATTTACCTCAACTGTTCAATGATAACCTCTCGTTATTAATGATGAAATAAAGAAATGAAATCAGTGATGAACTGAAGAAATCGGATCCTCGATAAGGATACCAAGAGTAGAGAACCAACAAAGCATAAATTGCCTCATCTATTGTTTCCAAAATTGAACAAAAAAAATATATTACTCGAATGTTTTACTTATTAGAATGGGCGCTCTATAAGAGTAAGCTGGGTTACCCATACTATCAGGTAATTTAAGCTCCGTCGGCCAGGGTTAATACTTGAATGGGTGGCCGCCTACAATACTCCGTAAATTGTAGGTTTTTCTCTCTCTCGGGCTCTCGATTTGACGCCTGTACTTTGCGGTTAGCTGATGGCCACAATTAGTCTTGTCCCATGCAACTTACCGCTTGAGTGCGTGGTGGCCCAAAAGCCGGGTTGGCGGGATCAATTCCTATTACTATGCTGTGACATTGCACAAAATTGGCGTGTGAATTAAACTCTTAAAAGTAGGAAAAAAATTCACAGTAAGCTTCTGAATACATGAATGATAATACATGAAAGAAAATTGCCACATACCGGTAGTCATTTTATACTGGGCCCACTGAGGTGCCCAGAAATAATTTTCAATACTAAATAAAACGTCAACGTATTGAATTAGAGAGTGGCTTTCAACGCTCAGGTGGCATT
>BLFK01000629.1:1008508-1011008 GCA_014634185.1 Astreopora myriophthalma | reverse complement strand
CTGATGGAGTGTTGTTTTCTTGGATTACCAATAACTATTGAACTTTAATGTTAACAAGATCTTCTTACGCAGGGGATCCTGTCTTACGTCAGTTCAGGTGATCGGAAAATTTTGCCGTGATGAGGGGCCGCAAAGTTCAAGTTTATCGTTTTTCTCTCTAGTCTCCCACGCTTGTATTCAATTTTCTCCTTTTAGTAATCAAAGGTCGTCATCATCGTCAGCATCATCATCATCATCATCATCATCATCATCATCATAAGTATCGTCAACAAAATATCGTCAACAAAAATACGATACGTTCGGTCCCCTCCCTTCCTCAAGTGGGAAAAGGAGAGAACAGCTCAAGTGGACCTGTTGGCCTTTTGTTTTAGTCCTCTCTTCCTCAATTCCACTTTTAGCCCTCCAGTGGATAGTTTTGGCTTGTCTTTTTACCCACCCATACACGGAGTTAAACACATTTACAAGTTAACAGGCAGTCAAGTAAGAATCAGTATTGTCAGTGAAACATGCTGACATTTTGGCACCGGGACACATTGCTGTTCTTACTTGAAGTCTTACGGTCCCTACTGACTACAAAAGCGCATCAGTGATCAATAGGACTACCAGACGTTCCCGCCTTGCAAATACTGAGTATTTTGTCTGTTTGTCACTGTTTGTACACTTGATTTTCGTGATTTTGGCGCGATTTCCGGTTCGTGTGACCTATTTCCGGTCTTAGGGTTGGCCGCGACTAATCCCAGTACTCTCTTAGGATGATCATGTGTCTATGACGTCATCATCCATGGTTCTCACACCTCTCTAATAAGATGCCTATTGTTCTCTTTAGCAACGTTAGGTCAGAGTTCGTATACAGACGGTTCCACTACTGATCACCTCTTATGAGCTCCCTTCCCGTTCAACACAAACGATGGGATATCCGCCTTTAGAGTGTCTATAAATGCTATTGAGTGTGTCTTTCCAATGTCCAACTTACAAAGCATTCATAATAAGGTGTAATATCGTTTGTCTCACGATGTCGAGCGATGTAGTCCCTTGTCATAAGAATCGCGACGTTTCAACTGCCAACTGCTAGTCTTTATCAGGCGATGAGGTCGACTTTTTACCCCTACCGTTATAGAGCACGGAGCTCCGCTGTGCTTGGTTGGTTTTCAACAACTGCGATCAGTGCAAATTATTAATGATGGTGATGATGTAATGTACCCGTGAGAAAGATGGCATACTAATTGCTTGTCAACGGGCGAAGGGACACTGAACTGAAAAGAACATCAGAGTCCGAGGCAGGAATCGAACCTGCGACTAGAACCTTGACTAAAACCGATCGGATGCTCTAACCACTGAGCTACAAGAACTCCTGATGAGCAGGCTCATTTATCTAGGTCATTTATCGTTCTTTCGGGTGCATTACATCTTCAGCATGTTCAATACCTTGCACTATTACGCTAAATCGCTTTCCATTGTCGAGCTCATAGCCCATTTGGGACGCTGCACAGAAACCTAGATAAATGATCTAGGTCATTAGGAGTTATTGTGGCTAAGTGGTTAAAGCATCCCACCCGAGTAACGGAGGTCGTAGCTTCGAGTTCTACCTACGACCTACCTTGTTTTTTCACTTGTCCCTTCGCTCGTTGCCAGGCAACTAGCATGTCACTGTGATCAGCGTATGGAATGTATGTCGTTCCGGTAGTTTCAAAGTCATTTCTTCAGTTGGTCCCTGTTTTAAAACGAATGGACTTCAAAACTCTTCAGTTTGACTGAGGTTCTATGACTCAGTCATAAGTTGAGCGAACTTACAATCCCGCACATAGACGTCACATCCTGTATGCCGCCTACGAATCTGATCCTAATCTATATTAATGATCTCCCCAACTGCCTGCGGGCCGCTGCGCCAAGGATGTTCGCTGATGAGAGAAACATTACGCTATCGGCCAAAATGTAAAAGGAATTCAAACAGGCCTTATCCCCTGAACTAAGTAACCTAAGCTGCTGGCTGAAAGCCAACAAACTTAGTTTAAATGTTGCCAAAACAGAGCTAATGATAATTGGGTCAAGGCAGAGATTATCTGTCCAAAATAAAGACGTCGAAATAAGAATTGATGATCAAATCATCAAGAAAGTGGGACATACCAACCCTTGACTGTTACCATAGATGTAGCCTGCGTAGGTGGCGGTTTTGTCCGAGCAAAGAATAGGGACTTTAAGATCTACGACGGAGACGTCCACGAAAACGTCACTTAAAATTGCTAGTTTACGTTTTGCAAAGTTTTTCGTGATTACTCCAGTTTGTACAACTTCTACAAACTATCCGAAGTATCCAGGAACTGAATTGGGAGGAACAGTGTCCAAACTAAGAAGTGAAATCACAATTCTCCGTTGTGTGCTCGCATTTTTGCTTAGAGCTTGAGATTTGGTCATTCGACGTTGTAGATTGGCAGAGAACGGGAAAGAAATGTATCGAACTTCAACACGCACGTGCAGAGCCACTGTTTTGCTCATTAAAGTC
>BLFK01000629.1:998508-1003508 GCA_014634185.1 Astreopora myriophthalma | reverse complement strand
ATGCTCTTGCCAAGGCCCTTGGGCAAAATGGCCATCACGTCTTTCCCTTGAAGCAAATTGTTTACGGCCGTTTCTTGCTCATGTTTCAGGACAATATTTCAATCTTGTTGTCGAATATTGAGGCTCGATAAAGCTCTGGTTAACGCCTCCTCTGCCAATTTGCTTTCCTCTTTGTGGGGAAAAAAAGGTATTTAACTTGGTCCCTTGACAGATTCAAACATTTGATTGACGTCTACTCAAAGATGTAATCCAATCAAAACTCTCCGTACTCCAACTTAAGGTGGCTCTATATAGTTTTTTGGCGCGCGAAGCATGGGTACTAATGGCGCGCGCGCAGTACCTTAACTTGAAGAATTTCTGTTTTGATGACGTCACCAAAAACAAGGATTTTTGAGTGATCTTAAAACGCATATTGGGCGCGTTCCAGACGGTGAATTTTTTTTTAAATTGGCACATGAATAGGATTTTTCTTTTTCTCGCTGTTAGCAAAAAATCATCAAATTTTATACATACATTAATGTAATACGCGTCAAAAACGAAAATTGCGAATTCCTTCGAAAATTATGTACAGATTTTCTTGTAGCTTTGTCAGTTGAAACTCCTTGGATGTTTACTCTGTTTCCCCAAAAACAAAGAAAATTCACCGTGTAGAAACCTAGAAACACCCTCTAGAAGTCAGGTAGGTTCAAAAAACAAGCCAAGCATTTCAGTCAGTAGTTGCCATAGCAACAACATTTAGGTTCTGAAAGAGTCATCCATACGTAGTCTAAGGCTGTAGGTTTCTATTATTGCCCTTTTACCGAGTGCTATGTGATAAACATCTGCCAAGGGAGAAATTATTTATGCGTATGTAATATCCAAAGCTTTGTACAATACTATATAGAGCCACCTTAAGGACTAGTCAAAATACCCATGAATCCGGGCAGGCGGTTTCTCCCTCCCCCCAATCCCCTCGCGGGCTTCGCCGTTCGTTCTCGGGGCGTTCGTTCGCTCGGACAAAAACGCCAGCTACGCAGGCTACCATAGATGCTTAACTTACTTGGTGCAAACACGTGGAAGAAATAAGCAAGAAAGTATCCTCAGTTATAGGTGCCCTCAAATGGGTGCGACTCTTTATTTCGAAAGAAACTACCATTCAAATTTATAACGCTTTAATTTGGGCACATTTTGATTATTGCAGCCCGGTTTGGGACTATTTCAGTGGCTACTGTTGAGTGATAAGGTCCAAAAATTGCAGAATCGTGCAGCTGGAGTAATTTCAAAATTGCCTTTTGATACGAACTCAGACCATCTTCTATCCACCCTTAACTGCGAGAGGCTATCAATTCGACTAAAGAAACCGAAAGCATCAGTTAATGATGTATAAAATAACTGATGAATGGACTTGCCCCGGAATATCTTCAACGTCTTTTCGCTCAGTGTTACTCTCGTCACAACCTAAGAAACTCTGAGGGAAAACTGGCTTTGCTAAAACCTAGAACTAATTATTTAAAACGAAGCTTCTCCTATAGCGGGGCCACATTAAAATGGACTTCCGCAAGAACGGATTAAGGAGGTCGAAAGAGAAAGAGATGCCCTGCTCCTTACGATATCCCTGCTGTCCAAGGCAGTCAGCAGTGAAGCAGCTAGCGGTGGAAGATAAAGATAATTCTTTATTAGTTATCACTCCTCCATCAACCTCCACTCAAAGTTTGGATGCTGGCACAAGCTCTAAAGAAGATAACTCAGGCCTCGTCGGGAACTTAGATTTTGAAGGTCATTCCAAATGCAACGCATCTCTGGTCAATATTGATCTTCTAAGTGAAAAATTATCCAAACATTGGGGTTTTAAATTAGCTGCTCTTAATATTGCCAGTATTCCTGGCCATATTGAGGAATTGTGGGTTTATATGAATATGAAATGTATTGATATTTTTGTGAGTAATGAGACTCGCCTTGATAATACTAGTAATAGTTTTCACTACATCTGCCCCCACCTAAGATAATGTGGATGGCAGTTGAGGTGCTTTCCAATTACATGCTGAACATTGTGCGGGCGAATTTGCTATCCCCGGCTATGTCCTTGAGAGAAATGATAGGAATAGGGAAGGAGAGGGTACTGCCCTTTACATCCGGGATACGATTAATTACGAATGTTTATATCATCTCGAGTGTGAAAGTCTCGAGTGGATTCGCATTAAGGTAATCTAGCCCAAGGTTAAACCTTTTATTGTGAGTACCTGGTATAGGCCACCGGGTGCAAACGTGGACACAATGAGAAATTTTGAATTTCTCATAGAACACAGCGAATCGCTTGGGCTAGAAACTAACATCTTAGGGGATGTCAATTGTAATGTGACCGCTTGCCTGCTGGAGCTGCATACAAAGAACTTCTTAGAAATTTGCAACCTATACCAATTCCACGAGCTTATAAACATTCACATTCGAATCACTGAGAAATCTGCAACTACAATTGATCTATTTATAACAAATAACAGAAATGTACCAGTATATGCACTCTGGGGTGAGTCACATTTGGTATTAGTGACCATTCTCTTGTTTATGCCATTGGGAAATTATGTATTCCTAAAGGGAAACCAAAGATTGTGGAAGTGCGGTTGTTTCTGGAAATATGATTCACACGCAACAAAGCAGAAAAGGAAAATAAGAAACAACTTTGCACTCTGGCTTAACCCAGAGCTGAAGAGGTTAATGTTTGAGACAGACAAATTGAAAAGGGCTGCAATTATTAACAAATCAGAGGCTTAAAAGTATTGCCTTTATATAAGGATGACATTAAGTGTGATCCTAATAACTATAGGCCCATCTCTATCTTACTAATTGTTAGTAAAATAATCGAAAAGGTTATTTTTGATCAACTTTATGAATGCTTAATTAGTAACAATTTGTTGACAGATTCGCAGCATGGTTTTAGGCCTACGCATTCTACTTTGACTGCCCTGCTTGAAGCTACTAACAATTGGTACCTAAATATTGATAAAAAGAAAGCCTTTGACACAGTTGACCACAGTGTACTGTTGAGGAAATTGCAGCTCAATGGGCTTGACTTGCATGCAGTTCAGTGGTTCAAATCGTACCTATCAAATCGCTTTCAGAGTACTTATACTAATGGGCTTTCTCTGGCTACCTTCCTATTAGCTGTGGGGTTCCACAAGGATCTGTACTTGGACCCTTGTTGTTTTTTCATTTATATAAATGACCTTCAAGAGTGCAAGCTATCATCGTCTGTACTTATGTTTGCTGATGATATCTCCCTTACTCTCTCACTGCTGCGAAGAAGCCTCCAAAATTCAAGCAGATTTGGGAACTTGGTTTCCGTTGGAGTCGTAGACTTTTATATAAGCCCTATGAAAGTTTTGAGTTACATGATTTCATCTCTTGTACCATATGGAAGCACAGATAGAACTGTCAAAGATACACAGCAGTATGTGATGGACTGGTACCAAGTTATCAAATGAAAACACCGCGGAGGGGTGAGGAGGTGATATAGAGGTCAACATTATCAAAACCCAGTAATGTGTATTGTACAGCTAAAGAATCTTAACGCGGATTGAGGTTATTTTACACGACCCATTCATTATACAACATGGTAACCCCTGGTAGAATAGAAAATTACAGAAAGAGACAGAAATCCTCGAAAAGACAAGAGGATGACAAGATCTTGTAAGAGTCTTGCTAGCTACAGAGAGAAAAAAAGAAGGTACTCTATGATCGCTTTTTGCATAGGACACTACGCAATATTATGATCAGAACCCTACGTGTTATACGACGTCAAACAATTACAGCGATTTTCAATTCGTGGCGGCTCGGATTAACCAACATTTGTCATCGCGACGGACTCTTTCGGCGTGGAACTTTGAGCCGATGTTGTAGTTGCACTACATCTAAACCCGCTGGAACTAACGACAATGAAGTGGAGTATCCATTAGAGGTATGTAAAATTAATTTTATCATCCCACTAAAAAAAAAGTCCTAGTTTGCGTATTTGAGAGTATTCCAACTGTTCGGCCATATTGGACGAGTCAGCGACATGTCAGCTGTATCTCTACTGGAGCATGCTGCGTCTAAATTACTCTTCATTCACCTCGAACACGTTGATCTTCGCGTGAAATATAAAAAGTATGTCGGATACCGGGCTAGAAGAGAAGGTGGAAAATATGAATGTGGATGAAAAGGAGGCTGTAGACCAAAAGGAATGCAAAGGTAGACAGAAAGCAAAGGGAGATAAGAAGAAAGAAGATCATGCCGGCTTTCCTCTCGAGGTAAATATTTTGGTATTCATTGTACGTTTCTTTACGCACGATTGTCTCTCTTCGTGTCACTCCCTTAATGTGACTGGTTAAGTTGGAGGAAGCAGGATTTGTTACCGTTTTCTAGCTGTATTTAAAATGTACCTACCACATACACTTTTACGTCGCGAACGCGTTTGTTGGACGGCTCATGTCATGGCTTGCGCTGTTGGCGTCTCAGTCCCAGGTGTCTCCTGCGCCCATCGCGATGGTCCAAACGCATTTAATTGAGGATGTACGCTGTGCCCAATCACTTTTTTTCTTTGAAATATCGTATTGAAGTGCTGCTGTTGTGCAACAGACGGAAGAACAATTATTGCTAGTTTCGTTTTCACTTTTGTTCGAGTGGCTGATGCAATATTTTGCTGGAGTGACTGGTATTATTTTCTTTTACTGAAACTCTGGTGCTACTTGCTGCAATTGAAAGTTATCAGTGACATGATGTTCAGTAGCTACATGTAGAACACATAATATTGGATTGAAATGACATTGACTCAAATATTCACGTGATGAATGCATCTATACTTGTACAGTATAAATTATCATTGTCTCCCCATAAATGTTTTTTTTTTTTTATGGGGGTGTAGGGAAGACATCACTTTTCAAATTTGCCAACCACCAAACAAAAGCGTTCTTTGTTTCAGCAGCCGATAAGCCTCTGGTTGGTATATTAATATCAATAGTTGATGCCGGGGAGGGGGGGGGGGGGGG
>BLFK01000629.1:983835-998162 GCA_014634185.1 Astreopora myriophthalma | reverse complement strand
GGGGGGGGGGGGGGGGGGGGTTATGAGATACATAAAGGCCAGACATTTCTACTAAAGGATCAGGGGTGTCTGCAGAGAATTTGTTTCATTTGCTTGAAAAACAGAAGTCTTGCTTGAGACGAAGCAACTGAATGACAAATAGGTTCAAGTACAAGTCTTGTGGTGTAACTAGTGAATGTTAAAGCCACCCTGCATTTTTTCAGTTTAGCATCATGCAACTAATATAAATTTTTGCATTATTTTTCAGAAATGTTTTAACTTCATAATTGTACAGGTTGTCATGAAACATTTTGCTTCCTTTAATCTGAGAAAGAAGGTCAATTTTGCAAATAGAGTTTTCTTAATCGCATTTCTTAAAACTTGGTAGCAGTTTTAATCTCATTGTTCTTACTATGCTGTCCTTTAATGGGAAGGGCGCATGAACGGATGCTTTTCTGGAACTGTAAGTTGGGCCAGTAGAATTGATGATGAGAAAATGCAATTTAACCCCCATGGAACAGATCATTTTACACAGGTAGATGGTAAAAATTATAATGGAGGTGTTCTGCTGTAGCTGCTTCTGTAGTAAACTGTTGTCTCATAAATAGAGGATATTACACGATGGCGAGAAGATACGAATTTTATGTTTATGTGTAATTTTCTTTTTATTAAATAGACGAAAACACATTAAGTAAAAGCTAAAACAGTTTTATTCACTTAAAGGCGGGAGATGACATCATCAATTTCCTCACTAGTGAGGATATGAAAAATTAATATGCCACTACGGTCCTGGATGTAGTTTCGTATGAATTTTACAAATGGCATAATTCCCAGTGAAACACTCGCGTCTACACAATAATTAAAAATACATGTTATTTGTCATATACTGTAAGGATGAAAGAAGATCTTTATAGCTAATATATATAGACAGTTTTGGGCAACGCAAAGTTATGGGGAAGTTTATTTTCTTGTTGTTGTAATTTTTTCCTCAGTTGAATCCACCACCAACTTTCATCCAAGAAAGAATAGCGCTATTTGAGAAATTGAAGACCAAGTATGATGCAAAGATTGAAGGTACAAAAATCATAGTTACAGTACTTTCTCTATTTGTGTTGCATTTAATTTTGTTGCTGGTAATAATAATATTATATCAGCGAAAAATAATTTCATCCTATATTGATTTTAAACTCTTTGTCTGGTTTTCATTATTACAAAATCAAACCAGGATGAAATAATTTTTACCGATAACATGTACCATCGGTTGCAGCTAGGAGTAAAGGTGACATACATATAAAAAAAAAATGGAATAACTGGGTATCAAAATTAATATGGTTTGAATTTGACAGCCTGTCAAGTGATTGTAGCCCACTTGTACAACGTCGTAAGGACTGTAAGAGAAAGTTTCTCAAAATGGCAGTGGGATTTGGATAGATTTGATTATTGAAGACCTCTTTGACCAAAATGACTCATCACATGCAATATCTGATGTGTTACAATAATTTATACCAGCCTTCTGCTTTTTGTGAAAGGTGCGTGAAAGTTTGTTTAACAGGCTTTAAAACTTCCAATGTTTCGATGGACATACATGCCATGTTTGATAGCCAATTAGATCATGTTTTTATATCACGTTTTTATGTCTGGCTGAAACTGGCGGTATGTGTAAGTAGGTACCAGCAACATACATGTATTGCTGGGTGTTCTAAGCCTGCGACCGACAGGCATCCCATCCAAGGGGACCAGCAATATTCTCAGTTGCTTTGGTTTAATTAAGCTGTGGCCATGTGGGCAACTTGGCTCCAGTGCAAATTTATCTGTTTATTAATATAATTATGTTGGGTTTATAATTAGGGGTGGAGGTACAAGAGTATCAAATCACTCAGACAAAACAAGACTTGGTTCGTTCGAGTGTTGGTTATCAGATATCACAGACACTTAACAATTGAAGGGGTGTATGCATATCCCTTGTGACTACTTTTTCATTTTAATTTTGGACATTTTCTGTTTCTTGTTTATATTTTGGAAAGTTTTACAACAGCATAGTAAAACGCAGTTAATGGAGCGTGATGTGCTTGGCCTCTTTCTTCTGTCACGTCATATTTTGTAACATCGAGTAACACGAACAAGACATGAACGGGCTTTTACAACCTCATGAATGCTCATTCATTATTTGGTCAGTACAATGGGTAAACTGTCTCGCATGTTATTATACTGTCTGTTGCAGTTATCTCACTCGTTCTGTATGGCTAAAACAAACAAGTCCCTCTATTCATGTCTTGTTGAGCGCAGCACTAGTTTGTTGTATTCGATGGTACGGTAACCATTATAGCTGTAGTCCTAGACACCTGTGTATGTGTAAAAGGCACAGTAAAGTCCAAAGTGCCATTCTTCAGCTTGTGTAGCTCACTGTAAGGAGTAACTTATCTCCAACATAATTTGATTCCCACCCTCCCCTCCCTTTCAAGGTTTTGTTGTTTGAATTCGATAAATTCGGCTTCACCTCTCGGCATTCGCACTCAGTTAAGTCTCGCAGCAACTTCCCCAAGCTTTTGTTTCGATCTTCATGCTAATTCATGTTAGGCTCGTGATCTGCCTCTATTCTTGTCTGATCCAGCATGTGTCAGCGGAGTCAACTCATTGTGCTGGGGAGATGAGGAGGCTTGAGCTAGTTTTTCTACTGCCTACACTCTTTCCATTTTAGCACAATGCTGGCTGGAGGTTCAGCTCGTAGTGCCGTGGAGAGCTAGGCTTTAAGATCGCCAAAATGGCTTTTTACCGGCCTACAATTTGTCCGATCCAGTGCGGGTATTAGAAGTGCTGGGAAATAGGTTTTAGGCTTTCAGTCACACTATGGAAGTCGTCTGTCACACCGAATGTGGAGCAGTGTTTTCCCCATCACGCCAAACGTTGTCTTTGTTGTTTGTTTATTGCAGTCCCTCGTTGACCTAAATAGCTAATGCAAATGCAAAAATAAAGTGCAATTAACTAAAATACAAGAAAATAGTCCCTTAGATGGTTATGCATAAATTTGTCCAATAATACTATTGATATAGTAGCCAAAATACAAACTGTGCAGCTTTCTTTGTTGGAATGGAGAAGTGTAAATGGAAACAGTGTAGTCAAAACATACAGGCCGTACAGTGTACAGCAATGCATGTCAAAGCAGGGCAAATCCTCACCCCCTGGTTGGTTTATTATGTTGTAGGCGAAGAATGTATTTTAGGTGAAAACCATTTCATCCAGTTTTGATTTGTAATACATGTATTTCTTTGTGTCTCACTATGATAGTGGATACATTGTACCAGACAAAGAAATTTCAAATCAAACTGCTGGTTGGTTAAAATAATTGAGGGGCTCTGGGCATTATTGTCCTAATTGACTTTTGGACAGTTTTTAGGTCATTTTGCAAAGTCACAGCCAATATTTCCACTGAATCATCTGCACTAAAATTATGGGGTGAATCTACCCATGCTATATGCCAAAAATTTTGGCAATCTGATGAAAAGAAGCCGAACAATTTTTTTTACCTGGATTTTCATATTTTCTTGCTCTTGTGAACCCACCCCCCCCCCCTTCCCCAGGACCCAGTAATTTTTTTTTCTTTTCCTTCACTGTTTTGTTCACATCACTTAGGATAGGTAATTTCGTAACTTAATTTCTGTGTATCGTGCAAAATTTGGTAGTCTACGAGCAGTGGATTCTCTTCTCTTATTCGCTTTGGTAGTGAAACTAGAGAGAAACCACTGCAAGGCCTGTTCTCTGTCGAGTATGCGAGGCTGTCGACACCCATCATGCCGCCATTAAATCACACAAAATACTGGTTTGCGAACTAGTTTTTCCAGTTCTTACTTAATTTGTTTGTCCCTTAATCAGAATGGAGCAGATCGCTTGCTTGCAGTGGTTTCTCTCTCATTTCGCTACCAAAGTGGATACGAGACTAGAATCCACTGCTTGCAGGGTAGAAATTTGGCTGTAATTTCACAAAAAGACCAAACACACTAAAAAAGTCAGTTAGGAGGTTTTTTTCCTCTGAGCCCTTCGATTCTAACTAGGAAACCCAGACAGAAAAACTTGCAGTAATTATTGCAATATTAAGTTCTAAAAAATGATTTTGTGTTTTGATGTGTCTGTCCATAGTCATTCTTGCTGTGACAGCTACTGCAGTTATGGTAATCAATAACTTTACACATTTCTGCTTTTTATCAGCAAAAGAGAAAACACCTATCAAGGTTACTTTGCGTGATGGTAAAGTTGTAGATGGACTGGCTTGGAAAACTACACCTTATGAGATTGCAGCTTCAATCAGGTATGAAGTCCTTTTGTATAATTATGTAACAATTTAAATATACAGATATATATGTACATGTATTTGTTGTCTGTAGCAAGTTCTTTCAAAGATATAATATTATTTTATTCATTTCAGCCAAGGCCTTGCTGACAACACTGTTGTTTGTAAGGTTAGTGCCATTTTTTGATGTTGCATCTACAGATGTACTTATATGTAGTTAATAACATAAGATCATTGCTTGAGTAAAGTGCTCTTTCTAACATAATTATTTGAAAAATGTAAGAAAGTGGACAAGTTTTAAACTAGGTAATGAGAGAAGAGAAATGGATTGCTTATCCAAGATTAAATAGTCCTTGAATTTTAAAGAAAGTTCTGAATTGAACGGCTTTGTGCATAAACATTGTACAGTGTGTGTACATGTGAGTGACCTTCTTTCGTATTTTAGTTATTTCATCAAAATAATTGCTGCCAAATTTGGAGCAATGAACGGTGTGCATGTAGAACTTATGCAAATAAAAATTTGTTGCAAGTTGCACATAAAAATTGAGGGTTACCGGTTCAGGATGAAAACAGAGTGAAGGGAGAAAACTGCATGTGTTCTGGTTTGTTTTCATTAAATTGCCTTTGTTTTGCAAGCGACTGCAAAATAATATCGAACTTTCTTCTTTCAGGCTATTTTTGTAATTCTTGTTATCCTAGTGGGTAACACAATTGCAGCCTTGTCGATGGTTGCAAATATCTATTCTTTTTTTAGCTGGGAACAACAACAAACAAAGCAAACTTGTGGGTCTGAGTAACAAAGGCCAGATGTGTATACAATATGCAATTTTAGACGCATGAGAAAAGATGACTTTTGTGTTTGTGTTTTGCATGCGCCAAATCTGCCTCTACGTTGTTCACTCGTCTTTGAGCGGCACTGTACGGTGTACAATTCATGTATACTCCAGAAATCCTTGACCTGCTTCAAAACTATAAAAATTCAATTATAAAAGTAATTTTGTATTTTTGTTGGTGTTTATCTTGTTTAAAATGGTTTCCTTGTAAAATATTTTGTTCTGTGACATGTTCTGTGTTGTGATAAAAATTTACCCTTAGTTTAGTGTTTTGAAAATCAGTTTCATTCTTATTTCCTATTGTTCTAGGTTATGTTAATTATTGTACAACGTAAGGTAATGACAAATAAAATTAAAACTGGTTTGAATTTTAACTAGAAATAATTTTAGACCACAACATCTACTGTACAATGAACATCCTGTGCAAACCACCATGTTACTATTCTGATAATAATAAATAAAGCATGGGGTAAAATAGGGGTCCTAGAAAGGAAGATGAGAACCATAAGCAAAATGATGACCGGACCCTCTGCGCACTGACTGGCTGCAAGCAAGTTTAAGAAGTTTGAGAAAGTTTCGTGAAACTGTACATATACGTTCTCGCAAATGCTAACATGACATTGCAAATGTGTTACTTTATTTTGACCTCCCTTTTCTTGCTTCAGTGTGAGTTCAACATTATTACATCTTTTTCTTTTTTTGGGGGGGAGGGGGGGGGGCTCCACACAGTTTAAAAATAATGGGTACTGCAGTGGCCTTGGGAGCACTAAGTCACAAGCACATTGATGCTGGGACATTGCTGCAAGCACCCCTACTTTTTTTAGTATTCCTGATTCATTTCGGATGATCTTATCACTTCATTCATTGGCCTTGTTAGCATTAAGTGTCTCATCAATTGAACTTGATTGTAAAAGTTGAAACATGAAAACATCCAACTTTTGCTCTTTGCTCTTCAGGTTAATGGTGACGTTTTTGACCTTGATAGAGTGCTTGAAGGGGATTGCAAACTTGAATTTCTAAAATTTGAAGACGATGAAGGTTAGATTGGTGAATGTCAATTTAATTTTGTACAATAAGCTCAATTTTACGTGCGTTTTGATTGGTCGCCATCTATGATCTATTGGAGGACATATGCATACTGTAAATGACGTCACTGTTTACTTTTACACCTCTTTATTGTATAAAACAAATAGATTCTATAGATAGATAGATAGACTATAGATAGTCTAGTCTAGTCTATCTATAGTAGTAGTCTATAGATAGTCTATCTATAGATAGACTATTTTCTCCATTATTGTAAACTATGTTATATTAAGTTGTTTCCTCTTTGTAAACAGTGTTAAAATAATAAAATTGAATTGAAATTGAAATTGAATTGATTCCATGTTGCTGTGCATCTGTTAAGTAATAGATAAAAGAAGACGTCAAAATGTGGTAAGAACATCAGTGACACACTCTGCTATTGCCTTCTGTGCCACTTTTTTGTTCTTACCACATTTTGACTTCATCTATGATCTATTACTGAACAGATGCGCGGCAACATGGAATCTATTTGTTAAATGGTTAATTAGTGTGACAAGAGAAGAGGTAACCTGAGCCTAAGTCCGTTTTAAGTCAAATCAACAACAACAGCTCATCAGCTCTTCATGTAGGAAGTACATGTAGCGAAATGATTATTGCATTAGTGTTTATTGAGTAATCAGTTAAGCAACAAGCTCGTTATCTTTGATCTTGCGAGATGCCAACCTTGACTCGATTTTCTATGGCTGAGTCTTGATCCTTGATGCTTGTAGGACTTGACTGTGGAGATTAGAGTTGAGACTCGAGACTCCAAAGAGACTGTCAACTTACTTTTGATCGGTGTTCCCAAGTTCAAACCATTTACAGTGAATTAAGACATAAATTATTAAGTAATGGCTGCATTCTTGTGTTTGCATTTTTATATGGTAATCATTATTTGAGTTATAAAATAATAATTGTAACCTTCTTTGGGAAAACTACACTCACGATAATCCGTTAGAAAACTAACGGATAGCTAACGAATAACTAACGGCTTTTCAGACGTTCTAACGGTTTGTCCTAACGCTCAAACGGTTTGTCCTAACACTCAAACGGTTTGTCCTAACGCTCAAACGGTTTGTCCTAACACTCAAACGGTTTGTCCTAACGCTCAAACGATTTGTCCTAACGCTCTCACGGTTTGTCCTAACGCTCTCACGGTTGATTCTAACACTCTAATAGTTATTCCGAACATTCTAACGCGTTGTCCCTACCTCTTAACGGTTTGTCCTGATGCACTAATGGTTGGTCCGCCTAACGTTCTAACCTAGTTTCACTTTGCTCCTTATGGTTCACCCAAACGGTGCAAGCGGTCGATCGAAAAAAGTACGGAGCAAGGAAGTGTAAAACGGTGTTGCAAAGTCTTTTTGAAAACAACTAACTGGCTGAAGGCTTTTAACGCTGAAAGAGTCCGCTTTGACGATTGTGAAAATCACCAATGATCAGGCGAATCGAGTCTTCTTCAGACGGGCAAATCGACTTTCTGCGAAACAACCGCAATTTGACAACAACTACAGGTCGTCCGGTTTCTCCGGGAATATATTTCTATACTGGCTACAATTATTATTACGAGCATGCACGTCGACCGCAGACTGTCATATTTAAAAGAAATTACATCGGGTAAATCCTTTGACTCTAGTTAAGTTAAGTTAAAGGGAAAAATCTTACTTTATGCAAATTTTCAGTGAAATTTGATCCACCGGGAATACAGTCAACTGAAGGCGGTCAAGCGTTTCGTGACGACCATTAATTTTACTTAGCACTGTCTATCAACAGAGCTACAGAGCTGTGGCATATTTTTGTTTTAAATAGCCATTAGTTCTCTTGCTTCTTTTATGAGCATTAGTGATTATAAAAAAAGATGTTCCGATGTCAACAATTAATCATTACTCACCAAACTACAGATGGATGGTGGGGGAAATTTGCAGTTCAGTCAATATCTACGAGTAATTGTGAGGGCAAAAATTATTTTCAGTCTTGGTGTGTACTTCATGGAATCTCTTTTATTTCTAAAACCTTTATTTCTAAAAGAGAAACATTAACTAGCAAAACATCGCTAAGAAATCCTAAAAAATTATGTTTACAAAGTTCTTTTGGTAATGTCTCTCCTTAGTCTGCCCTTTTTGCGAATTTAATAGCACGACATCTATCGTTAATTTTAGCCTTGATATGTTTCCACAGTTTCTCTTTTTCAGCAGCACATTCAACGGCGAACTTACTAAAAACCAAAACTTTCAAAGAATTAAGCATGTTGCTGTCTAGAGCTAGTTTTCCATGAGTGCCGTCAGTGTTGCTATTGATAAGTTCTTCGTCAGTGAAGAAGTATGGAAGAAGCTTCACTGCACATCTGTGCCTCTTGGTTTCTTTCTGAAGCGCTGACTGTACACCTGGCACCTTCCTTGGAGTGACACAAGTCCGAATATTATTTTTTGATCGTAAGCGAATTAATGGTTTTTCCGTAAACCTGACAACTCTGTGTTCAAATTTATTTCTTTGCCCATTGGAATGTTCGCAGCTTCAGTGTTTACCGGTAACCGGCGATACTTCTTCTCGTTTTAACGGATGCTAACATTGTTTTTCTTACGGATGGCGCTTTAATACGGAATATGCCGGCGTGGGCTGCTTGTTGAGTAAAACGGATGTTAAAATTTTCTTGATGGATAGCACTTGCCGTTTAATTCTTGAACGGATAGTACTCGCCGTTATGCGAGGACGGTTTTATTTCAGTTCTATTGCGGACCTTTAAGGTGATTTGTTACGGTTTGATTTCCTCTTCAAGGCGCCTGTTACATCAGTTGCACTGACTGAAATTCTTGTCTAAAACATCGGTTACCAGATCTTACAAAAGTACGGATTTGAGTGTTCTTTTAAAGCGATGGTCTTACAAACCTCCAAAAGGAAGCCAGTCTCCGTTGGAACTTCTCTCTAACAGAGTATACCGATAGAATCGTTAGTTAACGCTGGCCGAAAGGATACGACTCGCGCTCCAACAGGTATACTAACAGATTGACTAACGTCACTCACGGATGCGACTAACGGACTGTAAAACGCCTCTAACGGATAGAACTAACGTTGTAACAGAAACAACTAACGTTGTAACAGAATCAACTAACGTTCTAACGGATTCAACTAACGCTCTAACGGTTACGGATTAGATGCTAACGGATTGAGTAATGCCTCTAACGGTTTTCGTTAATTTATCCAACGGATGACTAACGGATAGCTAACGGTCTAGGCCGTTTAACGGAATATCGTTAGTGTACGTTTTCCCAAAGAAGGTCACAATTATTGTCATTTGCATTGTACATGTGGAGCTATGTTACTATATTAGTTTTAATTAATGGAAACAATGAAATGAGTAATCAATTATCCAGGGTTTAGCTTAGGTCTAATGTTAGGGTTTGAGAAGGTTAGAAAATACCTTTTTATGCACTTGAGCCTTGGTTGATGTGGATTTGAACTGTAGGCTACCTGTAAATATATGTTGCAGCCATATAGAATGCAGACTATGAATAAAACCATGGTCAAGGATGCAATTTGACCTGAAACCTAGCTTGCAAGGTAACAGGTGCAACATTTGCCATTCAGCAGCGTTGTCAAACATGCACTGTACATGTACAGTAACCACAGTAGAGAGATTGAGGAGCTGACCTTCTAGTTGATAACCTTTCAGCAGAGCCAATCAGCAAGGGTATTATAAGCTCAGGTTTTATATCAAGTGGTGGAGAAACTCCTTCATTGTCTTTGGTGTCCTTGTTTGAAAGCTACGGAATTAGGAATGCTACATTGTAAAGTTAGAGGTTGCAGTGGCTCCTCGGTTGTTCAGCCTCTGCAGTCTCTAACTTTACATTAATTTTTAGCTTTATAGTGGTCAGCATAGATACTTCTATCAACTTCTTGGACAAAACCAAATTCTTGTCAAACACAGAAAGTCTTTTGTGTACAATTATGTACAGCTGTACAAGTATAATGTAAAATAGTGAACTGTGATTAATACTGGGAGGGATGGACAGTCTGTAATGATGACTTGTTTGTATGTTGTCTTCAGCCAGAGCAGTGTTTTGGCATTCAAGTGCGCATATCATGGGTGAAGCAATGGAGAGACATTATGGAGGGCATCTGTGTTATGGGCCACCAATAGAGGAAGGATATTACTATGACATGTTCTGTGATGGAAGGTTATTTTGCTGTATTTGAATTCATTAATTTTGATAATTACTTTACATAATTTTTGTTCCAGTATTGTGAATGGGAGATGTGGGTGGGGTGGCAGGCAGGAGATTGGACGGGAAAATATATAGAAAGCAAGTACAGTGTACTATAAACACTGACATTAAAAATTTAATCTGCATTATTTTTCTTTTCAAAAAATTGCTTGAAATCAGGGGGATGTGGCCTATCTGGGAAACCATCTCTTAATTTTTGGGAATCACCCTTTTAGAGACAAAAGTAAAAGTTAATCTGTTGTATAGTAATAATTATTACTATACAGCAGATTAACTGGTTGAGAACTGGAATTTTGCTCTTGACAACCACTTAAATGTGGGAGTGTTATCAACTGATATGAGTAAGGCGTTTGACATGGTATACCTTCCTCTGTTACTTTCCAAACTGCAAGGTTATGTTGTTTCGGTCAGTTCCTTGGAACTTCTCAATGACTATTTCTCTAATCGAGAAAATATGGTCAGACTAGCAACAAGCACAGGTGATTGGAAACCACTGCATTGCCGCTGTCCTCAAGTATCGTCCCTTGGGCTGATTATGTAGAACTTTTATCAGACTTGTTCGACTTGTTCTATGAGGATTTAAACTCTAACCTTTCTGCCAATGACCATCAATTACACATCTCTGATAAGAATGTAACCAATGTCATGAATACTCTGGAAAAGGACGGGGACATTACGGCTAGATGGTATAAAGGTAATTACCTCAAGGGAAACCTTTCAAAATATCCCAATATTTGATTCCATCTAGATCTAAGTCAGTTGATGACAGGCACGTCATTATCGACAGCCACCCTATAGAACAATCTACATGTAGTAGTATTAATCTTTTAGGCATAGTTCTAGATAATAACATGGACTTCTCTGATCACATTAAATTGATATGTGTGAAAACAAGTCGCAAGATTGGTGTTCTATCGAGACTGCGAAGGATCATACCTACTGAAGTTAAAGATTTACGAGTCATTTGTGGTACCCTATTTTAACTATTGTAGCGCAGTATGGCGCTTCTGTAAGAAGTGGGACCAACGCAAACTGTAAAAAATGAATGAAAGGGGATTAAAAGTTGTTTATTGTGACTGGAATGCTCCCTATGGGGATCTCCTTAGGAGAGCTAAACTCACAACACTGCTTAACAAGAGATTACAGTCCGTTGCTACTTTGATGTATAAGAAAAAGAATGATCTGGCTCCACAAACAGTCCAAAGCATTTTTCGTCAAGGACAATTGACCCACAGCTATAATGTAAGGAACAGTGACTTAAGTACTAGTTCTCGTAGATTTAATACAATACATCATGGGAAGAACAGTCTCAGATATTTCGGGCCACATTTGTGGTCCAAGTTGGACCATAAGCTTAAATCTCAACCATCAGTAGCCAGCTTTTGCAGAGCCATGTGGAAGATAAATGTAGAGGATATAATTATTAAGTAATTGTGAGAACTGTATTTTATGCAATGCTTAATACTTAATTTAGGTCTTAAGAGATATATTACATTCTACTTATAGTTATAGTCATAGTTATTTTAATTTATTAGATTATTGATTGTTATTTATTTTCATTCTGTTTTTCATAAGATGTATGCAGAGATTATATTGTATTTGGGTCTTATTACCTGTATTAGGTTTAATTTATAGTTATTATTTTTAATCCTTACATATGCCTCTCCGATTAGTTTCAGCGCTTGTGCTAAGCTAGAAGCTTGAGACTTAAATAAAGTTATCATCATCATCATTAAAAAATGATATGTAAATACTTGTACAACTGCAAACAAGGAAAATAATGTTGTAAGAACTGCTTGTACAAATCTGTTGTCTGTTAATGAGGTAATCTAGTAGTCTGCTACATTGGCTTTGATTGCAGCAATAATTTAGAGTCATCTTTCTCAAACGGCTGGAGGTCACTAAGCAAGGAGTCTTTCATTCCCCCATATCAAAAGGGAATTTGATTATTCAATACCAGTAATAATAATAATAATCCAGTAATATAATAATTTAAATTAACATTTCTTTTGCATAGTGTCTCCAATTAGTGCCCCGTGCTAAATACATTTGACACTTATTATTATTATTATTATTGTTATTACATTTATTATTCTTATTTATTATCATTTGATGTTTAACATGACATTACTTTTGTATTGTTTTTCTTTCAAATGTCTCTGGCTGATGTTTAAAAATTCCAAACCTTTTAAACTCAGTGTTGTTCTTTGTTGCTGTTTTTGTGTTAATTGTAGACAAGTATCATCCAATGACTACCCTGCTGTAGACAGCTTAACAAAATCCATTGTGAAAGAGAAACAGCCGTTTGTCAGACTAGAAATGACAAAGGAAGACCTTTTAGAGATGTTTAAGGTACTTGTTTTTTTACTCTTCCTCCAGTTTATGAAAGAGTGTTGTTAGTTCATCGGGTGTCTGTGATTTCTACAAGTTTATGACATGGCAAAACAGTCTCCCTTTGCTTATGCTTCATATTTCTGTTCATGTAGTTGAGAGAAATGTTAAAGCTCTGTTTGCTTTCCTGCAAATACAGCTGTAATATTCCTATTATGTAGAAAGAGCCTGCCCTTATTTACTATTTGCAGGTGGAAGGTTGCTGCATTCTATTTTCTAAGCGGTAATACTGTGTTGTTGTTGTTGTTGTTGTTGTCATGAATCCCGTCAAGTGTACATTTCCTCCCAGACATTATCAGTTCTTCTGCTTCTGCTGGTTGAAAGAATTATTATGTGGTCATTAAAGACTCTCTGTCTACCAAGATGCAATGGGCACCTTGTTTATGTTTTCATTTGGCTTGAAGTAACGAGTTGGAAAGAAATAGGCAACAAAAAGCTACAGTGGAATGTTAGAAAGCTGGCTGGTCGAATAAAAAGTATATTTGGAATGAACAAAGCGCTGCTGCCGTTCTTGGACTAATAAAATATCGCGTTCGGAATGATTTTGTCACCTTCCGCGGCTCGCGTCGCCAGAAACACGGGTCGCATAAATAAAAAACTAATTTCAATAAAGTACATTTAATACTGTCCTCCGTTGTTGGAAAAAATACTCCTTTTTTTGACTTTGACAAATTGAAAAAACGTTATAACATTATTCACTGATTGTACTCCTCCTGGCAAATTTGTTCACTAAAAATGTAGCCGTGAAAGAGTCACACAACAAATTGGGCATCGTTCAATTCGTGAATGTTTTCAGGAATGCTTTGAGCTGATGAACAAGCAAAAGCATCTAATCCAAATGTTGTATGAAACAAGAATTAGAAATCCAAACAAGTCTCGAAAATAAGATTTAAGGTAAGTCACGGTAACTATCCAACTAAGAGATTACAAACTGTGCAAATGTCACTCGGCTTACTACTGTGAAAGGACTTCAGCAAACTCGCTGTTGGTTTATAGCTAGTGGTATCCCCATGAATCCATATGGGCTCTGAGTGATCTCGAACTGATTTCTGTGAATAGACTGCTTTAAGCAGCTCAGGTCTTTGAGATCTTCACCTGGATTTTTCGGAATTCACCGTTGGTCCAACTGCTCAGTCAGTCAACGGAAGTTAAAACGCTTGAGAATTGCCATTAACGACAAAATATCTACTTCCTAATAAATTACGATAACGTGGCTGCAATAAGAAGCACTAAGTAAGAACAAATCCCAATGGATGACTCTGATAACAAATGATTTAACGATATTGATATTGTTGTCCGCTATTACTTGGAGTTGGAAGAAGTCAAGTTAAAAAATTAGAAGACACCAATAATTATATTCTTAGGACTATTTTGGGGTATGGAAAGCATACATCATATAACCATTTATTAAATATCGCTGGTATAAGAACGCTAGAAGAAAGAAGAAAATTCCAGGCCCTAGTTTTGGTTTATAAATGTTTTCATAATGAAGCCCCAAGATATATAGAGGATTTTTTTAAGATCAAAATCTGTAATTATAATTTAAGAGGGTCG
>BLFK01000629.1:981245-983825 GCA_014634185.1 Astreopora myriophthalma | reverse complement strand
TCTTGGTAGACAGAGTCATTAAGCCCATTGCTTGGGTGGCTACAGGAGTCACAAGGAACTTAAGCCTACTCTATGAAATTCAGTGTTTTCTCCAAGGGTTTTCTAGCTAGAAGGCTTAAAAGACTATACATGTAGTGATCTTTGGGTTGATTTAGCTGACTCTGTTAAGTCATTTTGTGGTGAGCTACTTCAGACATTTGTGGTAAATCATTGGATGCAAGTGCCTACTGTAAGGCTCATGATAAACACAGTCCCTGTCTTGAGAATCTGTATTAATTTTGTGTTATCATTTCTTTTTGGATGGCAGTATAATGAGTTCAAGTGCCGTATTATAAAGAATAAAGTTCAAACCCCAACAACCACTGTTTACAGGTAAGTTCTGAAATTGAATTTTTAGTAAAGGAGTGAAGTGAGTTGGAGGGCATCATTCAGCAAAGTTAAGAAATTGTACAATATAATAATAATAATAATAATAATAATAATAATAATACCAAGGCTTCTTAGCAGCACGAAGTAAGATATGGCTTTAATAAACCAAACGATGTTTTTGAAGTTCATATTATTTAATCAATTGGGAGCAGCCGTCACTAAATTCCCAAGTCAAACATCTTAATTTATCCCTTTCATACTAATTAGTCTCTTTTCTTAGCTTAAATAGTTTGATGTGTGTTTTTATTCTGTTCTCGCCTTCATCCTTAATTATTCATATTAATGTCTCACTATATGACACTATTTATTGCACAACTTCATTTTATTCTGTACAACTGACGTTGGATGATGTTTCATCCGAAACATGTCTTGATTAAATAATATGAACTTCAAAAACATCGTTTGGTTTATTAAAGCAATAATAATAATAATAATAATAATAATAATAATCATCATCATCATCATCCAACACATCACCCACCCCTAGAGAAGAACAGACCAACACATCACCCACCCCTAGGGAAGAACAAACTCAAAATACTAATATCAACGAACCTGAGATCCCCTATGAAAGGTCTGAAATAGCAGTGGACCCACAAAATACCGAAACAATAAATTTAGATGAGAAGGTTCTAGAAATAAAAGTTGACATACTAAGAAAATGGTAAGTAGTGAAGGAACAAGCAATGGCTGAAAGATCTAGCCTGAAAAAGATAAATAAAGACCGCCGCAGTCGCGAGGTGATCACTACTGCCAACTGGGCTATTTTTGAAATTAGAAAAGACATCAGTGCACCCCTCACTTTAACTGAGATCAACCAAATCGTGTATGCCACTGCCTCGATCATCACAGAGCAAATTGCCTCAAAACCAAAGAAAAGGAAAGTTGGAAAAAGAGATACATGGAAAGCAAAACGAAAGAAAGAAATCAAAAGAAAGCAGAGTGATCTATCCATCTTGACAGAAATAGAAAAAGGATCAAACATTAAGGGAAGAAAAAGAGATCAATTAAAAAACACTATAACATCAAAAAGGGTGCAGATATACCAACTGCTAAAGAAATACTAAAACAGCAAATTCAAGCAAAAGCACAAAGGATAAGAAGATTTGAAAAGAGGAACAAACACTTCCACCAAAATAAGATCTTTAAAGAGGATGCCAAAAAGTTCTACCGAGAATTAGGAAAGAAAAAGATTGATGTGGATGAACCGCCAACATCTGATGAAGTTGAACAGTGCTGGAGTGAAATCTGGGAAAACAACAAATCCCATAATGAAGCTTCAGAATGGATAAGAAAGCAAGAAGAGCTACACAAGCAGCGAGACAGCCAACCATGGAGAGCAATAGATGCTGACGAGGTCACCTATGCCATCAAGAAATCCAGCAACTGGAAATCACCAGGAAAAGACAAAGTCACCAACTTCTGGCTTAAACACCTTGTAAGTATTCATGGAGATTTGTCAAAAGCCTACACAAACATCATTGAGAACCCAGAAGAAACGCCTGAATGGCTTACGGAAGGTCTCACATACTTACTACCAAAAACAAAAGAGACAACAAACCCAAAAAACTACAGGCCTATTACTTGTCTCCCAACAATGTACAAGATCCTCACTTCCATTATTGCGGAAAGAACATTATACATTCTTAACTGAACACCAGCTTTTACCAACAGAACAAAAAGGGTGTAAAAAGGGAAGCTACGGATGTAAAGATCAACTATTAATAAACAAGATGATATTGGAGGAATGTAAGACCAAGAAAAAGAATCTATCGACAGCCTGGATAGACTATAAAAAAGCTTTTGACAGTGTTCCACACACGTGGATTACAAAGTGTGTGCAAATTTACAAGATCTGCCCTGTGATTCTCAACTTCATCAAGGAAAATATGAAAACTTGGAAGACTACTCTGCACCTCAATGATGCCAAAGGAACAATAACATCAAGACCTATTACGATCAAAAGCGGCATCTTCCAAGGTGACTCCCTATCACCACTGCTCTTCTGTCTCGCTGTCTCACCATTGAGCTCATTACTTTAATGAAAGTACTTACTGGTACGAATCCCAAGGTCACAAAATTAACCATCTCTTCTTTATGGATGACTTAAAGACCTGTGCCAAAGATGATAACCAACAAACAGGCTTACTA
>BLFK01000629.1:971245-976245 GCA_014634185.1 Astreopora myriophthalma | reverse complement strand
GCACAATAATGTCAATCAATTCTATCAATTACTGTCGATGATCGTTTGAGCAGTCCCTGCAAAGGAACTTCTATAGGAACATACTACTGGGATTTGAAGCCCCGTCCTCTTGCATCAGAAGCAATAGCGATGGCTACTAGGCTATTGGGCCAACATCGCATCATACGAGGAAAAACATGAAATATAATCTTCTTTATGTGACCAGAAATGATTACTCTTCCTTTGGTGTACATTGTACGTAATATCCGGTTGTATTATGCAAAGAGTCGGCCATCTTTAGCCAGCTACTTTCTTTTCATTGTACAGTTACCGCCTATGAAATGTCATCGAAATACCATCGCAGAAACTTGTCTAGCATCCATTTCCCAGTTTTGAGTTGAATTAATGCTTGTTGTAACATTGTTACGTGTGTACAATGAAGGTGATTCCACGATTGGAGTTTTGATGTCACTATCATTGTGGAATGTTTCTCTGAACAGTTTCCAGGGCTGCCTACTACTTCCCGTCAGCCGTCAACCATAAAGACCTTTTAATCAGAAATCGGCTAAAAGGAAGGCTAGGGTACAGGCTACCCTTAGCCTGTTGTCTTAACATAAAATGCTGGTTCATTTTACTGTTAAAAATTTTTTTTGTTTCTCTTTGCTCTTAGAACTCTGCTACGTACTGGGAAGGGAATTGTGAGGCAGAATCTCTTCAGCGGCTTTATGGTATCTCATTCCCCAATGATAAACAGGTGAATACTATGCATGCCTGTTTGTATAAGATGTGACAACTCACTTTTGAATTGAAAGAGGGTGCTCTCAATTAAATAAGGAGGCTACATTTCAAATAGTTAAGCTGTTAATGACTTATCTCATTTTGCATGGATGGCCTTACTTTCCTCTTAATTGTATTTTAATTTAGATGAAAGAGTGGAAGAAATTTCAGGAGGAGGCAGCCAAAAGAGACCATCGAAAATTAGGCAGGGTATGCCTCTCTGCTCTCTGAATGTTATTGTACAAACGAAACACAACTCCCAGCCCTTGGATGGCCATTCCACCAAAAAAATGTTAAACCCTGGAGGTCTCCACTCATACAGGGTGTAATTTCCCAGTTTTCAAACCTGAGCTAAACAAATCTTTCAGTTACGAAAGTTATGCTCATTGACTTTGATTTTTCTTTCTTTTCAGGATCATGAACTATACTTTTTCCATGAGTTGAGTCCTGGAAGCTGTTTCTTTTTGCCCAAAGGTGCTCACATATATAACACACTCATCAACTTCATCAAGGTCGGATTACTTTCTAAAACTTGATGTTTTTATTGAAGTGCTGTATGTATGCAAAAAACAGTGATTTTTTCAGATCATGGCCAAATTGTGAACAGTGTACGTTAACTTCTTAACTTCTGCAGTGAAGTGTCACAAGGTGTAGGGAAAAGGTGAAGACAAAGCTCATTTTTGGCCTTCAGTGCGCTGCAGGTCACTGCAGAACCTCAGCGCTATTATTTCTGGGAATTTGGCTGCAGTTCATACATACATGTAATGCATATGTAGCCTTCAATTATTGTTCTCTACAAAGTACATGTAGCAGCCAAAACTGAAAAGAAATAATTGTCAGATCTAGATCTAGTCTCGACTAAGAATAGATAATTAATTTTCAGTTTTTATTTATGTAGACGTAACTGAAGAATCATTCTTTTATCATTAGGGTGGTTTTCAATTATTATTATTTTATGTAATAAATTATTATTACTTTCACTAATCAGGACAGGCACAGACAATCAAATGAGCCAGTCACAATGCAAAGCAAATACATCAGCTGGCACTTAGTGTGGGAAAGACAGTGTGTCAGAGCAAGTCGCTTACCTCTGATTGGATGAAAATGTGGTGCCAGATTTTTTAGTGACATGCTAAGCATGGACTGCATTCTTTTGGAACTATTCTGGAATATGAATACACAGAACATTCTGTTTACCTGTTATTTTGGGAATTCTGCTCTGCATAGCAGAGTAAATTGAATAAACAACACAGTTTACTCAGAATGCAGTGAATATGCATTCTTTTGGGGAGATTTTGTACAGGTAATCACATGATTTCGAGGACAATTTGGAATAAATAAGCGCAAGTAAATTTTTTCAAAGACTAACAAAATTGCATGAGCCCGTAGGGCAAGTGCAATTTGTGGTCTTTGAAAAAAATTATGAGTGATTATTTATACCAAATTGCACGAGAAAAATCATGTGATTACTTATTAATAATATTCATGGAAAAGTTGCCAGATAGCTTATCATAATTATGCAGAAGCAATGCAGGGAAATCATGTGCAAAAATAATTTATTCAAACCCTGCAAATATATCATCAAGCGTTCAGTCCAAAAAAAAAAAAAGCCCGAAACAACAGGTGTTTCCAATGTGCTTAGAGTTTTTTAAGCCGCAAAAAGTTTTCTCTTTTTTGCACTGAATTTCCTTTTTTCTGCACTGAATTAGCTTTTTTCTGAATAGTGTTTCCTTAATACTGCATTTCTCTTAGCCAATCAAAATTAAGAAATTTTTTTCGTGTATATTATTAGGCATGAAAAGGTGCCCAGGTGCCAAAATTTCGGTCTTAGTCATGTCCAGACTATTCAGAGCTTTAGTTCTCAGGTCACCTCTGCAATAAATATTCGGGTTTTGGAGTATGCATTCTTTTGGAAAACCTTATTCCATTTATTCCATTAATCCTAAACTGGATTAGGAAGGAACAGAAACAGAATAGTCCCAAAACAACACTGCAAAACCAAAGCAATCACAAAACTACTGTCCACACTCAATTGAAAACTGCTCTAAAACTGCTCGAAACCAATAAGAAGTACCGTTGGTTACAATGAATATTCTCCCAAATTAAAAATGAAGTTAAAGACATTCTTTAGAGTACATGTATAATTTACCCACAAGGTCTGCCTAGTAGATAGCAGTAAGAATGCGATACTGTAATTTTGCAAAGAGTGCTTGCAATCATTTTCAATTTTATAGAAGTGTTTAAATAATATTGATGTATACTTATTCATCACCTGCTACATGTAACGGTGGCTGCTGTATACTGTATTAGTAGAACTCCACTCACATACTGCATGAATCCTCTAATCTGATTGGCTCGCTACTTGCTATCTATTGCATAATAGATACAATGTAGCGAGCAGCAAAGAGACTGGCGTTTTGAACAAAAACAAAGCAATGGCGGCTTCTTTAAATCTTAAAAAATTAATCAGTAAAGGTGAGTGGATTTCTACTGAAACAGTTAGACTACTTGTTCTCGTTTTCGTTGACTATCTAATGACTCACAGAAAACTTGAATTGGTAGTCTAATTGTTAACAGCATCTGCTGCAATATAGAGCAGTTTTCACGTGAGTGTCAAATGTAGCAACACGGTTCCTTCGGTTGTTATTTTGGTTTTTCCTATGACTGGACGAAAAGACCCAGTGAGCTTTTCATCCAATCAGATGCAAAAGTAAACCCAATTGCGATTTTCTTGCACTTGACGTGGTCTGGGTTAACTCACTTTGTGCTCTGATTGGCTGGCAAAAGCAAATGTGTGAATGACTTCAATTTGTGGTTGGCTGGCTTGGATTTGCTTCATACTGTGATTGGCTGAGTCTGTAATAATTACTTTGCTTTTGGTTTTGTGACACAATTGAAAACCACTTTATATGGGTCAGTACGCAGCTATTACAACAGCCCTCGTGATTGGCTCAGAAAACAATAGAACCATTCAAACAAACAACAGAAACAATGAACCCTAACCCTAAAAACAATAGAGCTGCATCCTAACCAGATCCAATGAAATTAGAGGTTGTAAACAGCTGGGTGGTATCTGCTTTATATGTTGTGGTCTAAATTGTTTTCATGGTTCAAAGTTTTTAAAACCAGTTTAAAAAAGATCCGGCTCCCATTGGGCTCCCAGTCAGGAGAGCAGTGTGCAGCCCAATTACATGGTCATGGCTTCAAGTCCCATTCAAGCCTGGACTTTTTTAGGCTTCATTTCACTTGTTGAAGGTGCTGACTTCACTGTGGCGGTCAAAATTACATAATATTTCATATCTGCAATACGGTATATTACATTCAATGATTTTATTGTTAATTCACCCTCTATGAACGATATCATACGAACTTGCAATTGACCAGCTCCTAGATGGCTTGATAGCTCAGTTGATAGAGGCGTGTGCAGTGCAGTCGCACTGTGATGGGTTTTATATAGTCCCATTCAAGCCTGGACTTTTTCTCAGGCTTCCTTGCAGCTGCTTAGGTTGCTCACTTCACTGTGATGATCAAAATTACATCATAACATTTCTAAGGTGTGTAGTATGGCAACAAGCAAGTTGAAGCGAAATCTTTGTTATTAAACTTGTGACTTTTTTGGCAATTATCAGGAGGAGTACAGGAAGCGAGGATTCCAGGAAGTTGTGTCACCAAATATTTACAGCACAAAGTTGTGGGAAATATCAGGTCACTGGCAACATTACTCAGTAAGAATTACATATTCTCTCTACCTCGAATAATTCTGTTCATGGCTTCTTTTCTTTTATGTGCAGAAGAAGCATTTTAATGATAAAAGATATTTCACCTATGATGCCTTTTTCAGTAGTGGAGGGAAGAAGGCCTGTGTAGCTCAGTTGCTGGAGCACTGCATCCTGCTCAAGTCTATCTGTGCTTTCTTTACTTGTCGTAGCTGCAATTATCTTCATCTTAAAACGTTTCTTTCATGCTTTGATCTTGTATTCATGCAGGTTACTTTGTTTTCCATTTCTTTCAGGAAAACATGTTTTCTTTTGAAGTGGAGAAGGAAAAATATGCTTTGAAGCCTATGAATTGTCCAGGACATTGGTACGGGTGCCCAAGAGAGAGAAGACAGAGCAAAATCTCACTGGCTTTTTTCATTCTTGTGGTCAAAACAATTTAGCAGCACATGAAGGATGAATTATTTATTGAATGTGCGCATACTGTATGCCAAAAATTGGGGCAATGAGATGGGGGGGGGGGGGGGG
>BLFK01000629.1:960041-971235 GCA_014634185.1 Astreopora myriophthalma | reverse complement strand
GGGGGGGGGGGGGGGGGGGGGGGGGGGGGCAAAATATTCTTCCCCCGTGTTTTCGTTGAATGATGCTCTTGACCCTTGAACATCGTAGGGCCTGTTATTCCTTTTCGTTGACTCATCAAGCCTTCATGTCAAATCCAACAAAGCGGATATAATCTTACAGGGGTAATCTTAGATTACCTCAATAAATAACCAGCAACAAATAGTTTCATAGATTATTTACTCATAATTATTGTGACGCACGCATGGAGCAGCCTCCGCAGCAAGCTTAGGCTTCTTAATTCTCTGCATAACTTAAACACGTTATCAAGAAAATCAGTCTTACTGGTAGTTTATTATGCAAGTGCAACATTAGTGGCCTTACGTATATATATCTTAGCTTTATATATTATTATGTAAGTACTATTCTTCAATTTGTATTTATTTTTTAAATTTTTGTATTTATTTTTCATCCTAATTTTCAATCATTGGGTGTGTGATTTGATATGATTTCCTTCCCCCTCCTTATGCTTATGTTTTAGTGAAAACCAGCCTTTAAAAGACACTTAGGGTGTTTTTTGCTTTGACCGATTTGTCTGCCATTGTGCCGCAATCTGTCATCTACTGCTGTTACTGTGATTACTAATTTCGTTTTGTTTTTCCAGTGTTATGTTTGATCACCGTCCACGTTCGTGGCGTGAACTTCCTCTGAGGATGGCTGACTTTGGTGTTCTCCATCGTAATGAGTTGTCAGGTACTCTGACTGGTCTGACTCGTGTCAGGAGATTCCAGCAGGATGATGCTCACATATTTTGCCGCCCAGATCAGGTACCCACTGACTCGTTGAGTTGGGGATTCAACACTCAGCCTTTCAGCAGAACTGCCTTATGCGAGAATTAGGCTGCGTTTACACGAACGCGGTTTCACATCGATACGGTTTCACTACTTCGAAAGCGCATCGAAATCGATGCGGTTTGGAAGTGTTTACACGGAACCGATTTCGTACTCTTTACGTCATGCTGAAATCATCACAGACCAAAGCGATCTGGGTACGATTAAAGAAAGAATCCACCACTTGGAATCGAACAATGCAAATTTCGCGCCAAAATGGTAACCGTACTCAAATCGATGCGGTTTCGCCGTTTACACGACAGATGAAACCGTATCGTTTTGAAAACGCTCCACTTTTGGCAGCGGTTTCAAATCGACCCGGTTTTGGCCACGGTTTCTATCGGTGTCGTGTAAACGGAAGGCATCGAAAACGATACGGTTACAAATGAAACCGCGTTCGTGTAAACGCTGCGTTAGTTTTACTTTGTGATATGTATGTTCCACCCCCCCTCCAATATATTTTTTTTGTCTTTTTCGGAACTGGCCATTGACTGTGCACACGGTTTTTAAAAGTGTAATGTGAAGGTTCTCACAAGACCGTGCGACTGATACCAATTCACGAGCTCTTGTAATGCTAAACGGGCACTCACAAGTTACCTGGGACGTTTTTGGCCTGAGTCCTTCATCTGCATGTCTCTGTGTTTCGAAATCTCCTCAGAAGTTGATGATTACAGGTTTGTTTCCGTTACAAGACTGTTACCCGAATAGTTTTCATTTTGTGTTACTTTGTGATGGTGTAGGAGTACCAACACTTATTTCCTGCTTTATTAGTATAAGAGCCTGTGAAACTCACGGATGACTAAAAGCAAGGAATACACACACACACACACACACACACACACACACAAAAAAAGAAAGAAAACAATAAACTGATGAAAGCAATAGCTAAGAAAACAAAGAGGTTCTTAAATCGAGGCAAACCCTTTCTTTCAGATTGGAGAGGAAATTAAAGGTTGCCTGGATTTCCTGAGATTCATTTACAACAAGTTTGGTTTCTCTTTCAAACTCTACCTGTCCACCAGGCCTGACAAATACATGGGTAAACTTGAGTTGTGGAACAGCGCTGAGGCGGTAAGACTGCTTGAAGGCCTGCATCTGTCCAGTAGCTTAATCGCTTTAGCACTGGAAAGAAATCCGATATTTTAGTTTAGTTAACAAGCTGTGATCTTCTGTGATCTTCCTTCAACCAATGCTTATAACCCTCCTTTTGCTTGCTTCTTTGAAAGAAATGTTAAAAATGTTGTTGAGATTTATACTGTTCTTTGCTTCAGGAGCTGGAAAAATCTTTGAATGAGTTTGGAATGGCATGGACGTTGAACCCAGGGGATGGAGCTTTTTATGGGCCAAAGGTACAGACACTTTCCTGGTTTCAACATTTTGTGAAATGAGTGGCTTTTGTGGGTTGTGCGAAGTCAAACTATTTCCATTCTTGAAAGCCAACAAACGGTCGGTCATCATACAAATAGGAGGGTTTGACCTCCTCACTTTTTATTTCTATTATGGCAAAATCATTTCCATCATAATCTTTTGCTGCTTGTCGTTATGGGGAAATCTGTAGAGAAAAAGAAACAGGATGCACCTGTACACGTGTGAGTGTAAAATAATCTGGTGTGAAGTGCATCACATTCTTGATATTGAATTCTTAAGTAAATTTATTATTTTTTTGTCCGAGCAAGGTAGCGTCTTGTCGGGCAAAGTTTGACCTTGAACTTGCATTTATCTCCCCTACAAGTCATAGCTGTTGAGTCCGGTAAATTTAGGAATTTACTAAAACTTATTTGACAATGTAAGTGCATTTAAATAATTTTTGATGTTTTATTTCGCTTTTATTCTTGTACATATACATGAATATCTATGTACATGAACAAAAGCTAAATAGAGCTAAAATTTTCCTTGATTTTAACGGATGCAAAGTGGATTAGATCATATAATTATTGGTATGTAATTTTGCGCTGTATAAGCAATAAAGTTATTATCGCTATTACTGTACACCTCACAGTGTTTTCTCCCTCATTTCGTTACAAGGTCAGGATATTCCTGATCGAGAGTTAAGAAAACCGAACAATTATTGGCAGATGGGGAGTTGCCCTTGAGTTTGGATTTTTCCTGAGAGAAAGTTCATACATGATGACAACCGTTAGCACTTCTTGACTGACTTAGTCTCACTCTGAAAAAACAAAAGAAAGACCTTGCTTGGAAATACAGGTTAATTTCCAAAGAAATGTTTTCTTCTCCAACATGGCTGCTGTTTGCTAGATGGCGGAGGTGACCCGAGAACTAGCACTCGGAATAGTCTGGACACGACTAAGAGTGACATTTCGGCAGCCGCGCACAATTCTCGCTCCAAAATCTCCCTAAAAGAACAAACGCGTGTTCTGTGTATTCCGAATAAACCGTATTATGTTTATTCCATTCATCCAGCTTTCGGGAGCGGAATGAATGAATGACTTTATTTAGTACAATAAACAGATGCTATTCCGTTCATTCCGAAAACGGAGTAAGTCCGAAAAGAAGACGTGAACTGAACATTCCGTGTATTCTTATTCCGGAATAGTCCCAAGAGAATGCACCGAAAGTTTTTCTTCCAACATGGCGGCCGTGATGTTAGACTTGATAGCGCTAAGGTGTTGATGTTGCTAATGTTTACACCATGATGCAAGGCGTTTTATAGTACAGTATTATTGAGTTGTTTTTTACTGACAGATTGACATTCAGATTCAAGATGCATTGCGTAGGTACCATCAGTGCGCCACCATCCAACTGGACTTCCAGCTTCCAGAGAGATTCAACCTGCATTATATCAGGTTAGAGCTCGTTTGTTGTTGCTTTTAGTGTCAGTTTCATTTGTTTAACCACGGGACACCAAGTAGCTCAAAGCAGCTTGTGGTATCCGTGTGTTCCGGGCCAAATTGGCAGTTGGAAATGTTGGTTTTTGAGGAGAGGGGAAAACCGGATTTCGCAAGAGCTCTCGGAGCAAGGAATAGAAGCAACAGCAAATCCCAGGGTCCATTTTACAAAAATTTTTTTGCAATTGTAATTTTACAAGAGTAGCCAGTATTGTAAACGTTTTACTAAATCAACCCCAGGTCGCATCGGTGCTGTCATTGTGGTCGTGTTCTTCTGGGATCAACCGGAATAGCGTTTACCGTTTTCGGTTTGCCCAGTCGCAACCACGGTTCAACAGAAAATGGTTTTAAAGACCCAGTATTGGCCATTATGCACTGCGCGCTGAGATCACTCGAAAAACAATAGACGCCTCGCTCCCGTGAAAACCAAAACAACAACAGAGGCGCGTGCAGCATAATGGGCAATACTGGGTCTTTAAAAAGTGTTTTTTGGGAACTTCAAGCAAACCAACCAAAACCTGTTTTAGATTGAAACGGTTGATGCTAATAGAAGTGCTGGGCCACGCCCGCTCCCTACAATTTTAGTTTGACTGATGAATACATGATTAGGGTGGTGTTTCTGTTGTGTTCTAGCGGCGAAGGTGATGAAAAGAAAAGGCCAGTCATAATCCACCGTGCTATTCTGGGGTCTGTCGAGAGAATGATCGCCATTTTGACTGAAAATTTTGGCGGGAAATGGTAAGACATCCTGAAGCGCCAAGGACGAACTTATGGCTACGATATATAATAACTATTGTACCAAACCAGTGGATAAATTTGTGCTTTTGTTACCCCCGACTGTCCTTTACAAACTCCAGGTGGTCTTTGATACTCCCGGCTTTAAGCTGCATTTCACACGGAGGTTTGTGACGTCAAACTCTAGCTCTTGAGCTCGGGTCGGTCTCTTGACCAACCAGAAGGCGTCTGTTAGAAGTATGCTGATAAGAATGCAGTCCAGGGTGGTGTTGTCTGTGGGGTTTGTTGATGAATTCATTGTAACGTTTTTTCCTGTGGTCCTCAATTCATGATATTAACAATTCCATTGGGAACAATCTATGAATGATCGGTGCTACAGCAAATATCTGAATGCAGTAACTGTCTGAAAGGCAGTTTTTCATTGTGTTCATTTTAGCAACTGTTCCGCTTGCATGAGAGTAAAAGCTGCCTTTGTTGTTTGTCTTGCAGGCCGTTTTGGTTGTCCCCGACACAAGCCATTATTATTCCGGTGTCCCCGAAATACGAAGATTACGCTAACAAGGTATGTTTATGATGACATTTGCTGATGAGAATACGCTTTTGATGCAATGATCAGTTACCAGGTGCAGAGGATTTGTTTTATGCTGCACCTGCACTGATTTGAATTCGGCGTTTAGTGACTTTCTATGGTCGTGACTTGTCGACTTGTTGTTGTTGAACGCGGATGCCATAAGATACGGTTGTATTCGGGGAAAAGCCTAAAAAACAGCTATTAAAGACTCATTTGCACCAATGTATGGAATTTGGACGCTGCCAGCAATGGGCTCATGCTCAACCTCTGTATGCAGATCGTAACCGTCTCAGAGTCTTTATGCAATGGCGTTATAGTTTTAAAACCTGTCCGCGATATGCAGGAGTTTCGCTTTGTTCTTTTTCGATCATTTGCGATGATTAGTTGGTGTCAACGGACAGTCAGCATCACTTGGGCCTTAGAGGCTCGTTCTCTGATGTCAAGACTGAATGTAAACCACGTACCGTTGATGGCGCTTCGCTTCCGCGACTGCGCCGTGTCTGACTTGGATATCAATTAAAAAATAACAATAACCAAATAAGAAACTGCACAAATTATCGCCTTTTCAAAGGCAAAAATGGTTGACTTTGCTCTTGTTTGAAGAATGGTATTTCCCTGGCCATCTGTTACTTGAGGATTTATCGTTGCTTCATGTGTGTATTTTTTTAGGTGAAACAGGTGGTGTGGAATGCAGGATACTTGACCGATGTAGACTTGGATCATGGGACTACACTGAACAAGAAGATCAGAAATGCTCAGCTTGCACAGTATAACTTCATCTTCGGTAAGCAGCGGCGGCTTGAGTGATGCCCACAGGGCAATAAAATTGTGATGTGGGAAATAATCTCTTCAATGTTCCCAGCATAACGCGTTCCCGTCGCTCTGTTGTCACCGAAGTAGTAGCTGTGCGGTTATAACGGTTATACCCGAAAGGAAAGAGCCTGCAAGTAAGCTTACGACGACAACGCCAGATTAGTGAGGGATCTTGAGCTACCATAACCGCAACACCAGGGAAAGCGCGATGCTTAAGTGTGAATTGCACGTTATTGTAAATGTTGTGCGATACACTTAAACATAGTGGCAAAACCTTTCACCAAGGATGTCAAGTTTAGGGATGATGTGAACGAAATGACTGTTATGCGTTTACGGTGTCCATAAAGCTTTTAGGTGGCAGGCCATTTCCTAGTTCATGTCAGCCTCCTTTTCGAAGCGAGTCCAAGTGCGAAAGTTTTGTGGAGGTAATTAGTTTTGGTTTTCATAACAGTTATGCATGAAACCTGATTTTCATACGAAAGATGTCGCACTGGGACTCGCTTCAAGAAAAGAGGCTGAAGTGCAAAGGGTCCATTTGCCTTGTCCTCTCTAAATGTGTAGGATACTACGCAGAACGATGTTATGTAACGATTTGCGCCGCAGCAATTTTCTTTTTCGTCAACGGTCGATGCCATTTAAACAACATTTGGACATTAATTTTTTCCCTGTCATCAGTTTGTTTTGACATACTTAATCAAAAATCGTAGACGGGGTGTAAGGTAAGCAGCGCACGTTACTCGCCACCTACACTGGCGAGTCGTTTCCGGTCAAGTTTGGATATCATAACGGACACACTTTGTAAAACAATATACTCAAAGGTATATATATAATAGTTCACACTAGCTCCAAGCTAAGCCTAAATGCCGTAATTCTTATCAAAGCTTAATTACCTTGATCGGAGCGCCATTTCAGCGGATCTTGTTGTTAATTTCAACTACTTGAAAGCCTTCATTGGGTCGAAAGGTTTGGTTCATTTTCAGGGTTAAATAGGGACAACATAGAATAACTAACTTTAATATTCCACTATAGCGTCATTTCACCATATAAGGTCAAGAGAACGCGCAAAATATGAGACTGTAATACAGTGTAGTGTCCCGGTTTGACCGGTTTACAACAGAGCGTCATTCGTACGCGCCATTTCAACACTTTTACCAAAACAGAGAAGCCAAAATAACAAAACCTTTTTGTAGTGGAATAATGGTTTTACATATAATACTCGCGGACATTTTGCTCATTGCTCGTATTTTTCCTCGCCCCTTGGGGGCGGAAAAATACTACGCAACTCGCAAAATATTCGCGCGTATTATATGTAAAACCATCGAATAAGATATATTTATTTACAACTTTCCTATTTACAAGGAAGAAACTTTCGCTAAAAAAAATGTATTTAATTAAAACAAGGCTGTTTCAGTGACACCCCTAATAATATCTTCGTATGTTCCTGCCAACAGTCTAAGGGAGACTTCATGCTAAAATTAAAAAAAAAAATGGCGCTAGATTGTTGCTCAAAGTTGTTGAAAGTTGCGTTATATGACATTTAGTTTGCACTTTATTGAGGTTTCCATAATGGTTTTTCAATTCGTTTCAGTGGTGGGGGAAAAGGAAGAAAATTCAAACACTGTTAACGTTCGAACGCGTGACAACAAGGTTCACGGAGAGAAAACCGTCGATCAGGTGCTGGAGAAGTTTGCCTACCTCGCCAAGGAACGGGTCAGGAACAGCGAGGATGAATTTTAATGACACTTGAAGTGTATTTGCCCGTTAGGTGATACCGTACAACGGAACTCAAAATGTGGAGCTGAAACCTCGTTACTCGCGCCGATGGATCTCATGATTGGATCTGCTTTTTTCAATGCTGCCGTGAAGTGAAAATTTATCGGTTGGCAATTCTTTTTTTTTTGTGAGAGGGTGAAGAAGTCTAGATTCGTATCACTGGTTAGCGCGTAGAACATTACGCTACATTACTTTGAATGCACTTTTCGATTTAGCCGGCCGCCATTACTCGTTGAAAACTGATGTCATTCACTCACCAGTTTAAAACTGCAGTGCATAAATGCAGCATATATTTATGTACAAAATAAGAGTTTGAGAGGCCAAAAGCACAATCCCACGTGCTATGTACTAAATCAGCTGCCTACACTCGCACACTGCATTGTTAATTTAGTGAGCGTATCATGTCACTTTCTCCTTGTTCCGTCCCTCTCTGGATTTTCAAATCAGTAATGGCGGACCATTAAATAGGAATATTCTAGTTTTAATAAATCAAGGCGTTCACTTACGGGTAGTGAGTGGTGAATAAATATAGCTTCGAAAGCCGAAGAAAATGTGACTCAATTTTATTGTAGTTGCACTTTAAATACCAGTTGTACAGCCTTTGTTGTAAACTGGTTTATTGCTAACAGAACAAAATCAAACTCGCTTGTGTACAATATTTTTCTCGTTTTTTCTCTGTTAAAAAAAACTCTCTTCTCCTTTTACACTGACTCCAACGCAAAAACATCTCGAGAACTAATTATCTTGTTACATGTCACGCAGTTTCCGACACCCTCCCCTCATATATCTCCGGCTGAGCTATATGTTGTTCGCTCCATTCCTTCAAAGATTACGAAAATCAACAAATAATCATCACAGAACGAACGATTGTCTCAGTAACTCAATATCGTGTTAAAATAGTGCTAAGTGTGCATTCTTGTTGGGCAATGTCGTGCACACCCGTGCGCGCTGCAACAGCTGCATCTCGCCTCTGCCTAAATGGTACACGTATGTATGTATGTATGTAAATCTTTATTTATACACGGAAAATCATCAGTTAAGCTTAAGTTAAAAACTAAAACTAATTACAACTGCTTTACATGATTGCCGTGTGGGAATCCGATATATCAGCTACCTTCTTGATATTTCGCTTAAAATGCTCAACGGATACAGCATTTTTTAAGTTTTTGGGCAAGTTATTCCATAGCATGGCCCCGCTGTAAGAGAAGCTTCGTTTCAAATAATTGGTGCTTGGTTTGGACAGGGTCAGTCTTCCCTCAGAGTTTCTTGAGCTGTAAGCAGAGTGACGCTGAGAGAAAAGACTTTGTAGATATTCCGGAGCAAGGTCATTCATGGTTTTATACATCATTAAGGCTTTTTGTTTCTTTCGGCGAAGAGATAGCCTCTCCCAGCTGAGGGTGGACAGAAGGTGGTTTGAGCTCGCATCAAAGGGTGATTCAGTAATAACTCTGGCTGCGCGATTCTGTAATTTTTGGAGCTTATCACTCAAGTAACCACTCAAACAGTCCCAGACGGGGCTGCAGTAATCAAAATGAGGCATAATTAAGGTGTTATAAATTAGAATTGCAGTTTCTTTGGATATAAACGGCCGCACACGTTTTAGGGCGCCTATAGCTGAAGAGACATTCTTGCAAATCTCTTCAACGTGTTTACCCCAAGAGAGGTGAGCATCTATGGTAAGACCCAAGGATTTGGTATGAACGACTCTCTTGATAATTTGGTCATCAATTCTGATTTCTGCATCATCACATTGGGCAGATAGCCTTTGTCTTGATCCAATAATCATTAGCTCAGTTTTAGCAACATTTAGACTGAGCTTGTTAGCTTTCAGCCAACAGCTGAGGTTATTTAATTCAGGGGTTAGAGCTAGATTAAGTTCTGTTAACGTTTTAGCAGATAACATAAGGTTGGTGTCATCGGCAAACATTCTTGGTACGGCGCCCCGCAGGGAGTTGGGAAGATCATTAATGTAAATTAAAAATAGCAAAGGACCCAATATGCTACCCTGCGGCACGCCGCAACTGAGGGTACGAGCAGATGATAGTTTGCCACTGACATTACATCTTTGGGTTCGGCCACTTAAGTACGACGAGAACCATTTTATGGCCGCCTGATCGACACCTAAATATGACATTTTACGCAAGATGATCTCATGATCAATGGTATCGAATGCCTTAGTAAGGTCAATAAAGACAACGCCATTTAAAAGGCCATTGTCGATATTTACTGACCAAGCATTTGTTGCCTCAAGCAAAGCCGTGAGCGTACTATGTAGAGAACGGAACCCTGATTGGCAACCCAGTAGCAATTTATTATCATCTAGATAATGGAAAGTTGATTATAAATAATTCTTTCGAAAACTTTCGAAATTATAGGGACTGCCTCTGAGTTCATTTTCATGGGTGCTGCTAACTGAGGCTTGCCGGGGGAGATCTCCAAGGGGTACAGGTGTTGGATTGGTCGCTCGATATGGGACTTCCCGGCGGGGTAGTCTCGCTCCTCTGACAACTCCGTCATTCCCAGTAATCAGCTTCTTGATGATACCCAGAGGCCACCTCCCTCTAGCTATTGTTGTCCTCAGATCTGATAATAACGACGTCACCGATAGCAGGCTTGCTACCCTTGGACTCTGCCTGAACACGCTGCTTCTCTCGGAGGCTGCGAAAGTAATCTTGATTCCACTGACACCACATAATAACATACATCCCAGCCATCCTATCTTTCCTACTTTTCCTGTTTATGTTATAGGATCCTGTAAAACTCCTATAATTGGCCAAAAACTCCTATACTTCCTATAAATACTGCTTAGTCCACAAATTAAAAGATAAAGCAAAAGGGTCAGTTCAGACTGAGTTTTATTGAGTGTACAGGCTGTAGCATGTTGTTACCATCTATTCGTATCAATTATGAAGAATCTGAAGATGGCTCTTATTAATTCTTGGACATGGTAATGCAGACGTTGAAAAGTGTAACAGATGACAGAGTTCTTCTAAGTGAAGCCTCAATCAGTGGCATTCGTGCAACAACTGAGGGCTGAAGGCTTTTAGAGGTCCTGGTTCTGCGCCAATCACACTTCCAACTCCTTCAGCTGGGTGGTTCTGCACATGTCTATTGTGCTATGCGTCTAGACAAAGAGCGGAAGGAGAAGGAAGAAGTCCACAAAAAGCTTGCTCTACACAAGGAACAAGCACTACAAATGTAAGCACAGAAACAACAACTCGCCAAAGAAAAGAAAGGATGCAATCTTGAAAGGGACATGCAAAATTGTGTGCTGCCATGAAGAATAAGGATTTTAAAGACAAGTACCTGTTGCTCAAACGTGATCCAATCTGCGGAAAAAATGATCAGCAAAGCATAATAAACACCTTATCACAGCCAAAATCCAAGAAAACGTGAATTCAATGTTAACTGAATGCTTCATATTGTACTAAGGTACTTTTATTTGTATTTGAAGTTCAGCAAGAAGTATACAAAAAAAATGAGATCTAGATAAACTCTTCTGGCGAGGCTGCAGGAATGTAGGAGAACATATGCTTTCCCTTCTCGTTGTTTCTTGACTCGGTATCTCAGTGGTCCAGCATAATCCACT
>BLFK01000629.1:917554-930054 GCA_014634185.1 Astreopora myriophthalma | reverse complement strand
ATTTGTAAAAAATCTTCGCAACGAACGAGTGACTCAGATACTAGAAAAGGAAAGATGTATTAAAGAACAGATATTTTTCGATCTACCTTATGTTAGTTGCATTTGTTTTACCAGTTAGGTTCTCCAAAACTGTTTTTCCGGCGTGAAATTTCGTGCAAAGTTTGAAGTTTTACTACAAAAACAATACAGCCGTTGCTATTAAAATCACTTGAAATCAGACCTTTCTACCGTAAACTGAATAGCAGAAAGCGAAGAAATTCGTTAAGTGTATTCCCCAGAAATTATCCTAAATACAGCAACGATCAGAGGTAAACTCGAATTAAAATTGACTCAAATTTTACGGCGAGAGAAAGACAGGATTACACACCATCACAGCGCCAAGCTACAAACAACCAAGCAAACTCTCACAACTTCAAAACACTCAAATAATTTACTTACAGTGGCTTCCCTTGCCATTTTAAAAGTGAACTGAGATAAACTTGCGTCGTCTTATCGTCGTTGGAAGTGTAAAAATGGCAAAAGATTGACGATTACCGCTAACTTTCAGGAGCGAAATTTAGGTACAGCGTTGAGCAGGAAAAAAACCCGGCCCGTGGGCAGTATCGTAAAAAGCTGGACCGGTCACGAGCGCGTGATTAGCCAATCAGATTCTAGGATTTAAGATTCCGGCCCGCTCAGATGCTTGAGAAAAAAATAAATATTTATATTTTGATTCATCACCTGACGCGAGGATTCACGCAATTAAGCACGGCGCGTGTGCCTTGCGCGCGTGCTCAGCTAAAAGCTTCAAACTGAGGAACTGAGTTGTTTAGAGGGACAAACATGGCGGCCACGACGCCAGATGCAAAACACCAATTGCAGCTCAGTGTCCAAGCAGGATTTAGCCTTCGTTCACGAAAGAGTTTTATTTTTGCGCTAATTATAGATAATTTATTCACAAGTGTTTGTGACTGAACCGTCGTAGATATGAAACGTCATTTGTGCTATGCCAGTAGCGAATTGACTTGTAGATTGGTATCGGATTTTTAATTTAGCTAAGGGGGAGCCCATGGCCTGGACAGGACGTTTCAATTGTAAAACAGTAAGATGAGCTTTCCATATCAGTACCTGAGGCGTTGTACTTATCACAGCCGTGAAGGTCAAGCTTCTCTACCAGTTTTTGCCAGTCAAATTCAATCCCTTTTACTTTTGGATACTGGAAAAAAAGTGATTGAGAATAAGTTAATCATGGAAGCTCCTTTGGGGCGGTCTTTACATTACTCATGTTTTCTGTTGTTTATTGTTCAAACAGGTCATGTTTTGGCAATTATAGAATTAAGTCTACGTACTTGGTAATCGTGGCTCACGAACTCAAAGTAAGCTGAATGTCCCTTGATGCTTCCTTTCTTACACATCAGCGCCTGGAAAAAAGTGCCAGGGGCCAGGAACACGTACAAAGCACCGGCTAACAGCCCGGCAATGATAAAGAACAGCACTACTTTCCACTTAACACCTGAAAACGGTAAAAATGCCTTCAATACGGTGTTCACGAACGTTTTTGTTTCTTAAGAACTTTTTGTGTACGAGCTTTGAAAATGTTTTAAGAACCTTTCCAAGACGTTGTTTCTCTTGACTGCTTATAGAATCTGCAGCACATCGCGGCTCTAATAACATATTGGCAAATTGCAGAAAACTGAAAACATGTGTTGTTTCCATAGTAACACATCCAACAACAAGATGTTCTCATAAAAAGTTATAACTGTTTTCTCTTAGAACACCTTAAAAACGCTCCCAGGATCAAGTGTCCAAAAATCGAAGGAAAATCGAGCTCTGAGTCAGCCTGTACTCGGGATCTCATGGACAGTCATTGCCAATTCATGGATTTGGCGGCAATACTAAGACATACCATTTTTTCTGCTGTCAATTTTGTTGTAAACCCTGTGTTACACCGGTCTTGTACTATGAATATACATGAAGTGTTCGTGTTAGGGAGAGGCTTTCCTTGAATAAAATTTTGTCCTAGCTTTGATTTGTAAAGCAAATGCGATCTTATTTTTTTGGTCATTAGTTTCTCCATTCACCTTTAAGCCATCTTGACCTATCTTTTACCATGACATCCTCAAAGGCTCCTTGCATCTTTTCCTGCAGGTTGTCTATGGCGGTTGCAATCTGTCTCGACTGAATACCGAGTACTACCGACACAAAACAATGAACCAAGCAAACCGTCTCTTGCGAATGGCTGTCCTTACTCTCCATGGCTTGACCAAGTAGCGTTAGTGTGCGGCCAGCCATTGCGCGTAACGGAATCTGGGTCTCGGGAACAGCTACGCCCGGTCTGTCTAACGCTACGTACACTCGCTCTCCGTTCTGAACCGTGCCAAGTACCTTCACCTTGACGAGGCCAATGACACAAACGGTATCGGTTGTACCTATAAATAAAGCCGACCTTGTCAATGGGGACAGCAAGATGGACTTCATCTGTAACAGGCCTCAAAGTTATATTCCAGATGTTTACCAATAAAGTAGACAGAAACCGTTTTTTACAGTGCAGCCAAAATTATAAAAGCTGGTATAATCATCTGAGTACACAAATCATTGAGTAACCCTTCTCGGAAAGAGCTTATACGCTGTATTGCGGTACTATAGTTTATTTTCCGTGGACTTGCAGGTCTTGGTTTCTGAACAGGGAAGTGTATTACTCGGTCTTTCAGGAGGTCCAACTATAAATCGTTGGAGTTCACCTTTTCACTGCTGAGAATCTTCCCCTTTGACGACGGTAAAAAGGTCTGGCATTTGACAGGGTAAACTGATCTGCAAAGCACACATGGGAAGATCATCTGCCATCTTAAGTGACCAAGTTCAGTATGCTGACGATACGACGATGTACTTGAGTTAATTGCCGTCCTGCTCAACAACACTGCTGAACTCCTTACTCAACATTGTGAACCGTTGGTGGAGCGAGTCCTACCTTGCCCTCAATTCAACCAAAACAAAGGCTATTCTGCTGTCCAATCCCCACATATTTCGTGTCCATACAATGGATATCAATCCACCAACTGTCGCCATCTCAAATGAGACTTTAGAATACGGAAATATAAGTAAATTGTTAAATTGCTGTTTGGCGAGGAGAGCGTCTCGCACAACGAGTGGTACCAGTGGACTCTGTTTTATTGGTGATGAACTTCTAATCTGTACCTCTAACCAATCTAATTCAATCTAACCTAATAAAGCACACCTAATACAACTATACAGTGGATCAGTAGCCATGTTTGGGTTTGCCAACCAGGAGAGCTCCGAGATGGCTAACAAATACTCTTGAAGCGAGACACTTATAAACATTCTTTACGGCCACAACAACTGTATCCAATAGGAAACTAGGGGAGAAGGTAACTAACGAAAGCTTGCACAAGGATAAAGACTTCACTAGTGGGCAAAACCAAGGTCAGGCCTTTTCTGGACAAAACTACAGATGGAGTCATTGATTATCGTATCATCAGTGAACCAATATAGCCGACACATACTGAAACGTGTACGGACTAACCTAGCCCTTGAGCGATCTCTAGTGCTACAGTCACCAATGGGAAATCAACGAATAACACAATCATAACCCTAAATTCTTAATCATAGAAATTCAACTACTTAGCAAGGCTGTTATAGGTGCGTATTTCCAACGAGAATCTCAAATGGGATGAGCACTTTAATACCCCATCTACAAGAGCTGTTATAGCACTAAATATTAAAATACTGAAGAAAATTAAGAACTTTATGGATTTTAAACCTAAAAAACACCTTGTAGAGTCCCTATTTTTTCTAAACATAGCTATTGCCATATTGTTTTTGGCCACTGTCCGATTTCCTTCTCAAACGCCTACAACGCGTCCAGTTTGCCGCCGCTAGCTTTGTTTTAGAACATTATACGCAAACAGTAAAAATGATATTCTGAATTTGGGCTGGCTGCCACTATATGAAATTAGAGACCACTCTCTCCTTAAGTGCATCTTTAAAGCTCTGTATGATGATTCTGGCCTACATATTTACAACTGCAACTGCAAACCGCAAAACCCGTGAGAAACCTCAGATCTAACATAGCTTCTAGGGGCGTCAAACCTAATACCGCAAATACTTTTCAGGACTTTTCCGAAAAAGTGTTTAATTCACTGCTTGCTAGCTAGGCGGATAAGGAATTGTTTAGACCTTAAACCGGCATATTTACTCAGTTTCCGACAAGTCAGTGTGTTAAGGAATAATAAAATAACTGAAAAAAAATCGTTTGTCTCACGATGTAGCAGCAGGCGTTAGATCTTGTCTGGGCCATAAACCTCAATTTTATTGTTGACTGGGATACGTTCTCTAAAAGGTGGGGACTTAAATATCAGGGTTTATAATCCATCAAATATTTTCGCTCGCACGCGATTGGTCTAACTGCGTCACGTGACCGAATACTGGAGAATATCCGAGATTATAACCCACCCATTAATTTTCGTGCGATTTTATTGACTACTTTCCTTCACACGGTGCAAAATCACAGGACAGTTACGACGCAATAACCATGTTTTCGTCGATATCTGTCCAGCCAGCATGAGAGTTTCAACTTTTCATCTTTATTATTTTACAAGGAAGAAAAACCAACTCGTCCAGTAGAGTTCAATGATAGTGACATTCAAAAGATGATCGCAAATGCTGTTCCGGAAATCACAAAAAAAAGTCGACAAAATATGCTGTCAACGTCTTTGAAGGTGAAAAAAGTTACTAGTACACTTACAGGTTTAGTCCTATGCAAACTTAAACTAAGTCATTTTATAAAAAAGAAAATTAATACACTGTGTTTATAGTATCTATAAAATAAACCAACCGTTCTCGTCCAACTTTAGCATGGAGGAAAAAGAGAGAAATTCCAGCCGCACTCGAAAACATGAAGCCGGCAGAACTGTCAACCATGTTGAAACGTATGAAAATTAATCGGAGGGATGTAAAATAAATAAACCCCTTCAGGGGCTTACTGGTATGTCGGCTGATAATGTCCTTGGCTGAGAGATTGTCCTCAAAATTTCACATTTGCCTTCGAGGCTTCGCTTCTCGGCCGAATATTCATTTTTTGATAATCTCTCAGCCGCGGACATTATTAGCCGACATACCAACCGCCCCAAGGGGTCTATTTACTAAATATTCCCCACTTTCCAAAACTTCAAGGCTTGCGAGATAAAACACGAGAACACATATAAAAGGACCAGTAAAGCACCGGCTGTTTTTTTTTCACGACGGTTTACACATTTTACGGAATGAGATGCTTAATTATTTTTCGTTTTAATCTCGTGACGAAAGGCGGTTAGATTCCCTGTAACCTTATCCGCAAGGTGTATCTCGCTTTTTTGGCTTTCACGGATTTCTGTAAAAACGTTTCTTTTCCTTTTAAATGTTGTACTTTTTCCTCAAACATATCCTTTCAACGGAAGCCAAATCTGTTCGAAATGAATTGAAAGCCGTGGGGATTTTGAAAGCCAGTTGTGAAACTTTGACGTGATTGACATAATTATGACAGACTGGCAGATCCGCGTGTGATATTTGAAGAATAATAAACATAATATCCTCCATTTGACTATAAAAATATGCTCGGATATTTGTCCTTGGACACGATCTGTATCTCGAAGCTCTGCACAGTTTTCTTCGAGCTTCGCTCTCGACAAACTGTACGCTTCTCGGAACAGATAATGTCTACGGACAAATATCCGAGCATATTTTGGCGCCAAATGGAGACTGTTTATACTGATATAAACTTTGCTGCAAAGTAACTTTCTTGTGGTTTTACTTACCTCTCTCAATGTCACTGCTTGGTGCATGCGCATATAGGTAAGCTGAGCGGCTAATAACGCCGGCCATTAGGGCTTGCTGAGAATTTTCGTGGGATAATTTCTCTATTTCTGTCCGTCCAGTTTTTGTATTTGCTAGGAATGCAATCACATCACCTTCCTCAAGGTCGGGCCGTCTTCTAGCAGATTCTGTCAGATTCAGGTGGTAAGCTATGTCTCCATTTCTCGTCTGCACCAAGTTAACAACGCTGAGATTTTCGATGCGAGCCCTTTGTGCTTCCAAGTAACCTGTTATGACTATTCAATTCAAGCGTAAAAGTACTGCTTATGAAAATGAACGAATTTTACCTTCATACATTTAGCAAGAGCTCCAGTTTGTTGCGCGAGACGCAAGAACTGTACTCAGCGAGTCCGATCTCGAAAACCAGTTCTCGTTTCTCGAAAGCCCCGAAACATTTCGGGCGTATTTCGGGAGCCATAATTCCCTCCGTACCATGAAACGAAGGACGTTTTAAGCCTCAAAACGTTGCAATTAGTTTGCTCTCTATTACCTTGAAATCACGTAAAAGGACCGCATTTTACAAGTTGCTTTTCGAGCCCGTAACTGGGACTTTCGTTAAACGGAGCGAGCGAAATGAATTTTAATCTCGCGGGCTCGTGTATCGCGTACTCGTATCACGGGCAGGGCTTTGTCGCCCTCGCGAAACAACAAGACAGTCTGATCACAGGTTGACTTGACCAGCTGCAAAGATACTTGAGACACTCTACCTTGTTTGTGCCCCCCATTAAGTCTTCATTATCTTCCGCTCTCCATCCCCCTTATCAAAATTGCTACCAATGTACAGACCGTGCTGGAAACTTGGGTGAACAACTTGGAATGGGGGAGGGGAAGGGGTTCATGTTTTTCATCACAGATGTGTTACCAGGAGCGATTTTATGGTAAGAAGAGCCTTTTGTCATTCGAAGTGTCTCGCCAATTTTGCAACTGGTTCTAGCTCTATTCAAAGTCATTTGCATATACTTTATTATGCATGCAAGGCATAAACCCCGTGAAAATGGTCTTTAATTCCCCAGATCACCCTCTCATTGGCTTAGCCTAAGTATATTAACTGCGCCCTTCACCCAGTGTCACTTGGTCAGTTTTAAGAGTCAAAGCTCGCGAGCTAAACTTCGCGGCCCACCCTTCCCTCCCGAGGGATCTGTGTTCGGTGACTCCATCGACAAGCGAGACTCCGTGTCGTTTCATGTCTACGCTGGAGTGCCACTCCCTGTTATAAGCTCACTTGATCAAGTCTTTATTCATACGCAACACAACTCAAGTACTGATTATTGAACATGGAGCAATCATAGTGTAGTGGTAAACTGATATGCTTGTTATATAATGAGATACTTGTCAACTGAGATAACACATATATGACACTCCCCATACCTTAAACCTACAACAATGACTGAAGGAATAATATAGTACTACTTGGAAAGAACGCGCACAATGTCCATTTAAAACTTGTGAACCCAGCGCCGGTGTGATATGTCATTTACGAAAGTAGCGAATGGCAGATTGTCTTAGAAAATCGACTATCAGGCTTCTCCTTTCCAATTGCTTAAATTGGAAAATTAACTGCGATGATCATTCTTCACTTTCAAAATCGACTATGTTGAAAAGAGAATTACGCAATCGAATTGCGTCATACTTGATTAGCATTATAATTTTACTTCGCACTTGTTGCTTGAAGCGTGTGTTAGCGAATTAATCTGTCAGTTGGAAAATCTGTCCATGAAAAAGTCTTTTCGAAATCTAAGTTTAACTGAGGGGAGTTTTTGGGAAATCGAAGTTTTGTTGTCATTCTGTTCTATCTATTTAGACTATGAATCACCTACTCCTTATAACATAACTTCACTTTGTTATTTTATGACCAGCATCTTTGCCAACATACTATTTGTGTTTCATTTGAGGATCATTTCATACCAAAAGCGCGACGTCAAGGTCCAAATATTCGGTTGCTTGAAGATCTTCTCACGGTGCTGAGTTCACGTGATCAGTGATGAAAAATCAAAAGCGCGAAATATTAGACGGTAGTCACTTGACACTGTGGACTCTCCCTCTGTTCTTTCTGGACTTGTTTCTGTAAGGTTGATTTTCATGGACTTTTGTACGCCAGAGAGATTACTTTTTACCCGGATTTACTCGTCCGGTGGTCATTAAAAAAGCAGAAAAGTATTTTTCTAGACCTGATACTGAAATGAAGTCACTCCTTGTCCAGATCTCTTGTGTAAAGAAACCTCGTTTAATAGCTCCGCAAACTTAAGTTTAAGCTACATCGCATAGATCCTGTTCTGTTGAGATTAGCCGTTTCAACGGTTGAAGTTTCCAAATAGAATACCTTTCTGACCGTTTTCGGTTCAAACTGAACGCAGGGACCCATGGGAATAGTCATTATCAGATTTGTCCAAGTTGATAAGTTGAGGAAAGACCACATGGCGGCCAGTCTCCGTCCCGTTACGCCTTTCCTACTGTCGGAATTAGAAGGATTAGCAGAGTTCTTCTTAGAGAATGAACGAACACTTGCTGTTCGTATTCGTGGATATGTGGAAGAAGTTGTGGAAATTCCATTTGTAAGACTCGAGGTTCGGGCTTAAAACTAGTTTGAGAAGAGGTAAGTTTGAGTGGCTGCTTGGGTGTCTAAAAACAGCCGTAGCCTGGGCTAATCCCATAAAACAACAGAAAATGAGGAAGAGTAGCTATCCCATTAGAAAAGCAACCATTTGTCAGTTACTCTGCATGGACCTTCTCTTGTTAACCGTTTCAACCTAGTTTGATTCCGGCTTAAAAAGTTGATCAACTAAAACAACAGAAAACGTTTTTTTTTTTCAATAGAGCACGAAAAAACCCCGCCACTGAACCATTAAAACGGTTGATCCCAATAGAACGTGACCATAGACTTCCTTAGTGAAGAAAAGAGAAACGATAGTCGGGAATTAGAAAGAAAATCCCAGGTTTTGATACTAACCTGATTGGCTTGTTGATTGAGGCATATAAAGCAAGCATGAACTGAGGAAAGCTCCTGCTATGAGACATGAACAGGGCCCTTCGTGTGGACTGCACACTGTCCGTAAAACCTCCTCGTCACCGGAGCTCATAGATATGCATTTACTGACTTAAGTTCCAAGCAAGAATAAGCTTAAGCTTCGTGTTATTTTTAAAAGAGGACACTTGTCTCTTGTGTACGTAGTCTTTGCATAAGTCAATTCGAGTTTATTGTTTGTGGTATAAAATATCGCTTCTTCTTCTGCAAGCTCGTTTGTAGAAGATCGCGCGCCGGTATTCGCCGCGACATTATGTAAAGAACAAAGGACAGAGAAGCAGTTGTGTTCGTACTGTGGCGTATTGAATTATTGAAAAGAAAAAAAAAACAAAGCACGCTAAGTAAAGGACTTTGTAGACTGGTTTAATTTAGCCCCAATTTTTGTTTCCCGGCTAAAGAGTAAATCTTTCCTTAACGCCTAATTTTAAGCAAAGTTGAACAACCATTGCACATGTGGGATTTTGAAGTATTTTTGTTGACATTACATTTAAAACAATATGATGACTTACTCTCTTTGTCTGTTTGCGTTGTTGATACATACGGTGAGCTCCTCTGATGATCTATACCTAAGATGCAAAAGAAGCCGATTAGGCAATTGAAGCAGTAGTCCACCTTCAAAGACCAGGACTGTAACCCCAATTACAATTCACCAAATGGGGAAAATGTGGTCCTTTTGAAAAATTGTGAGTATATTTCATCAAAGAAACTCCAATGTAAAGAAATTCTTCATTTCTGTGGCTATATTTGGCCGATAAGTGATTCAATATTATTTTTGAAGTTCATAAAACGAACAATATATAAGAAGTTGCCCTTTTATAGTGAGCTATGCACGGAATACATAATACATATAGTTTAATAGATAATACATATAGTTTAATTAACTTCGGAAGATGATGGATTAATTTTGGAAACCGTGATATACTAAATAACATCTCCTGAATATGGTGAATTGTCACCACCAGCATAAGAAAAAGACGAGTTTCCTGCTGCAGAAGGGACGGAATTCAGAAACCTTTAAGTAGAATCAATGCAGTTTATCATAGAGAGGTTTTCAACTGACTGTCTTAAAAGCAAAACGAAATTAATCACGGAGCCAATCACGTTCTTTAAAAACAAATACATCTTTCAGCCAACCTTAAAAGGAAATAATTCATGAGTTTGTTCTCCTGACCAATCAGAACACAAAGCAAGTAAACCCAGCCGGCACCATACGCGGGAAAACGTTAGTGACGTGTGACGCAATTTGTTTTAGTTCTGCATCTGACTGGTTGAAAAGTTCGCGCAAGTTTTTTGATCCAGTCACTGAGCAATGGCGTAATTATTTCCACAGTCAACCGAAAACCGCTGTAATAACAACAAAATAAGGTAAAAAGTGATAATGGCAATTATAGTATTTGGATTGTTTCACACATGCATACTGCATGCTTCCATGCATGTTCCAACTGAACAAGGTCTGTTTTACGGAGTCCAGGAAATGTGAATGGTTTTGGTTTCCTCATGATGAAATGATAATAGAGACCTTAAGATACCCCTAAATAGGTGTACGGATAACACTTTTTTTCCTCTTTATTTTGCGATGACGTCACTGACCTTACCCAGTGGACCATGCCGTTTTCACTGGGTAGACAGCAGTTTACCCGTAGATGAAACACAAGTACGTAAAGACATGGAGAAACGGGTAGCTCTTTATGATGTTAAACTGAAACTCTACCCGTGGATCGGGTGAACCGGAACAAGAAACGGGAAAAGGAGAAGGGGGAACGGGGAACGAGGAACGGGTAAACTCGAAATAGCGAATCTCTAAAATGGGAGATCTCTACAATAGGGAATCTCTAAACGGGGGAATCTCTAAATGAAGGAAATGACTATGAAGTGCGGGTTAGAAATGAACTGAAGAAATGATCCTCACACTTTCTGGACAATTTAAGCAATTGTAACTAAAATAGTGAATCCCTGAAATGAGGAATCTCTAAGAGAGGGAATTCTCTAAAACGGGGAATTATATAAATAGTATGAGAATTTAAGCGAGAATTCATTTCTAAACCGCAATTCACAATCATTTCTTTCATTCATCATTCCTTTCACGGGAAAACAAGCTTGAGCCCAACGAATTGACCCTGCTCTCAACTTTGTGGCTTCATAGCTCAGTTGGTAAGAGCACTGCACCGGCATCGCAGAGGTCGTGGGTTCGAATCCCATTGAAGTCACCTGAATTTTTCAAGTGCATGTATGAGACAATTGCTTAAATTGTCCAGGAAGTGTCAGGATCATTCCTTCAATTCATTTCTAAACCGCACCTCACAATCATTTCTTTCGAGACTTTTACTGTCTCTTCATCTGGCTCTGGTCTCCGGACGAGAAGTTTGATGGCTTTTAGCTGCATCAAATAACATCAAATGCACCAACAGCTTGCGAACAATATTCAACATTTTTCCCGTGGACGCAAGCCTTCCACACAACTTTTCAAAAATCCATTAAAATTTACATGCACCCATGTTGACGTTAGTGATTACGCGAGTGAAACCCCGTAGCAGTCAAAATTCCCCTTTAAGGTCAAAGTTTGCTACACGAAAGGCTCTTGTTTTTCGAGGGCAGTAAAAATGCAGTGGCACTCGGGATTTCATTTAATTGATCTGAAGGGGAGCCCATGATCCCCTTACTGTCTTCGCTTCTGTCTGCTTGTGCTGGCACATTGTTGCCTATAATCACAAGGATGGTCAACCTTCATAACTGTTCATAACTGCGAGTATCATAGTTTCACTTGATTTCATATCCGCAGTTCAATATAAGATTCATTTCATATATCATTTCATCCGTTCATGGTGAACCTTTCATTACAGGAGTCTTTGCCAAGACTTGGAAGAACGCACTAGTTCGTCCATTGTTAAAGAAGCTTGGCCTGGATCATAAGATTTTGAAGAACTTTCGCCCGATTAGCAACTTGCAATATGTATCGAAAATAACTGAGAAGGCAGTAGGTAAACAAATTACTGAACACATGAGTATCAGTGGTCTCTTTCCATCGTTACAGTCAGGTTATCGTAAACCGCACTTTTAAAGGTAAAAAATGATTTGCTTCTCAATATGAACATTGGACATGTGACAATCCTTATTTTGCTGAACTCAGCGCGGCATTTGACACTGTTGACCACAATCTTCTTCGGCAGAATCTTCAATCGGTGATGGGCATACAAGGAACGGCCCTTTCTTGGTTTCAATCGTATTCAGGGAAAAGATCACAACAAATTTCGATCAACGGAACTCTTTCACGAAAATTCTATCTGCAGTGCGGAATTCCGCAGGGATGATGCTTAGGTCCACTACTGTTTACAATCTATTCGAGTAAGCTGTTTGAGATTCTAAAGTTCCACCTACCTACAGCTCACGCGTAAGCGGATGCTACTCAGCTTTACTTATCTTTCAGCCCTGCTATCAGTACCAATCAGGCAGATGCTATCTCGGCTGTTGAGAACTGTATTCGTGACATTAGGCAATGGATGCTTGAAGATAAGTTAATGCTCAACGATGACAAGACTGAGGTTTTACTTATTGGAACTCTTAAACAGCTGGCAAAGACCTCAATTGAAAGCATCAAAGTTGGCGAGGTCGATGTCAAACTGGTCAATACAGC
>BLFK01000629.1:910054-915054 GCA_014634185.1 Astreopora myriophthalma | reverse complement strand
TCTCTGATGCGTCTTCATTCCGATAGCAATGTGCAACCGTTCACACAAGAAATTATAATTAACTCTGAAATTTCGCCTGAAAATTAAAGAGTAATTTGTCATCCACTATATTAGCATGTTTTCTGATGTTACCTGACTCTCGTCTTTTTTCTTGTCTTTTATTTCCATTCACTGAGACTTCTTTGGTTCCTGAAGATCAAGACAATATCAAATCTATAGTAAGACTTACAGCACGACTGATCGTTGTTACCATAAGAATAATATAAGGACTCCAGTCAGAAACGTTTGAAGTGACTTTTGCGAAATGTTTTGGGTCATTCTGTAAAATCAACACCCATTTCTTCCGACTCAACTGCACTAAAATTAGCGAGTGAATTGTCCAATGCTGTATGCCAAAAATAAGAGGGAATGGGATGAAACGAAGTTTTGGGTCGCAAAACTCACCTTTTATATATCAACATACCAAGGCTTACAAAGTTTTATTTCGCTCACAATGATTATTTCAAATTTGCCTTATTAACTAAGAACAATAAGAGAAACGAATTTTCCGCCCTTATTTCAACATTTTTGATATGTAAACGTCATTTATTTACTTTTCCTTCTGACAAACCGCCGACAATTCGCAAGCATCATCTTATAGATAGAGACAGATTTATAAATTCGTAAATGGTGCATCTCCTTTACTATAAATGGTGCATCTCCTTTACTATAATTTACTTAATTTTTGAAAGCCTATGAATATCATGATGATGTGTATAAAATTCGTAGCTTTATCTTGATAAATAGTTATTTGTAATAAATAGAGATCAACAAATGAATGACAGACAATTATGCATTTAAGTTAATTCAGTGCATCATGCACGGTACCATTTGCCGCTTGGAAATCCGGCCTGGTTAATCTTGGCTTTGTTCTGATACGGAACCTTTTTGATGTAAACGATGCTGTAGAACCATCTATAAGTCCCACAACAATAAGTAGATGCCATATGTTTCGTTCGTCTACTTGAACTCTGTCAAGTGCGTAGACAATGTCTCCAGTTGGTGTCTTGTATACTGAGTCTAAATCAACTGAGAAATGAACTTCATGGACTTCATATGTCCCATAACCAACTTCCAGCTCCACTGGTCCTGTTGGAAGAACAGCAGTTTTTAATCGAGTGTCGTAAAACCAAACCCAAAGTAATTACAGAATCAGCCAATCGCGTTCTGCTGGAAATACACTTTTCAGCCAATCACAAATCGAAGTGATTTACCACTTGGTTTACTAGCCAATCAGAACGCAAAGCAAGAGAGACAGCCGGCGCCAAGCACAGGAAAACGCCATTGACTAAGTCGTAATTGGTTTGTCTGATTTGTTGAAAAGTTCGCCCAGGTCTTTTTTTCCTCAGTCATAGAGCAGACTAAAGGTGAAACCAAAGCAATCGCTTAACTTTTCTCGACAATCAATTGAAAACTGCTCCATAAAGTTATTTAACAATAGAGCACACGTTTCCAGGGTTTATAGGCTGATAAACCACGCAGGATGTTAGAATAACTCGAGAAGAATTCGATTTACGATGTCCAACATCCCAAGTGGTTTATCATGCCTAGAAACCACAGAAATGCGTGGTCTACTGATTTTAAATAATAATAATAGTAACAGTAATAGTAATAGTAATAGTAATAGTAATAGTAATAGTAATAGTAATAGTAATAGTAATAGTAATAGTAATAGTAATAGTAATAGTAATAGTAATAGTAATAGTAATAGTAATAATAATAATACCTCGATTGAAAATGATCATCTGGGTGACTGGAGTCCTCAAAAGGACTGTTGGACTGTTGTTGTTGACTGACGTTTCGACAACCTGATTCTGAAGATGGCTTCCGCACAGTCAACAATTACAGTCCAACAGTCCTTTTCAGGACTCCAGTCACCCAGATGATCATTTTCAATCGAGGTATGTTACTCCTGGGTTCAAACCATTTTCTTAATAATAATAATAATAATAATAATCAATAGAGTAATTGAAATGAGCTGTCCATGGATTGAAAAGAGAGCGATCAAAGACGTTGAGAAGACAACGAAGTACAGTCACCTGAGGCTTGAACTGACGAACCGATACCCTGAGTACAAGATCAATTAGTAGAACATAATCATGGCCCGGAGTCCTTGGAGGTTGTTCCAAAGAGGTTGATCAAAGTATAAAAGAACTTGTAGGAGATAAATGTGAACTCATTATGCGTCAAATGCAGAAGGCAGTCCTGACTAGTTCACTCCACATTGCTAGAATGTTCAAACTAAGTTGTTAGTTGGCAGTATAAATTTTGGACTTATTTTTAGATTTTTAAACTTTGGACATTATCGAACATACATACATACATACACATACAATTGAACGAATTTCATAATTGATGATGCAATTATATGAATATTGGATTTTAATTTTATAAGACAACTAACTGAATATTATTGAACATTTTTAAATTTATTAAGTTTGTTAGAACTGTTTTTAGCATTAATTTGTTTTTTCATTTATAGTTGCTATCTGTAAATAATCATTTTTTGCCTAGGTTGTTCTTTTTAATTTCTTGAATAATTGCTATTTTGTATACGGATTTAGTCGATGCTGCGGCTGGTCACGGTCAACCGCCCAGCCAAAGCTTTATTCATCCATCTGGGCATCTAGACGTCTCTACTGCCATAATAATAAAACGTTACGGGACAGGGTTGACTCAGGGGTTTAACATGGAAAATGGAGGCTCCGGGTAATGCCTCCCTGACAAGGCCTCCTCCGCTCGCTCCTTTAAGCAAAAAAGATCAGTTTTCCCTGCCTCCCTCTCTACGGGAGAGAGTTACGGTGTTATTTGTGGATGATGGGTCTGCCTTCATCTTTGCTGGGACTATGACTCATTTGGCTATTCCCAGAGATTATTATTATGCTGATTTCAAATAATGGCCTTCACAAGGAGCTTGGCCAAAATTCATCACATGGGACTGTACATGTACATAGATACGAAAAAAAAAAGACTTTAAATTTAAAGAACAGGAACCATGACATCATTTCGACACAAAACCGAACTATGTAAACACATATGGACCCTGAAATACGACCCTTTCACATTGAAGTGGAAAGTACTGAAAACATGTAAACCCCATAATAATATTACAAAGAAATGTAGCTTGTGTCTTTACAAAAAGTTCACAGTAATTTGCAGAAAAAAAATGTGCACCTTAAACAAACGAAACGAATTAGCAAGTTCGTGCGCCCACAGAAACAAATACGTACTCGGAAACTATCGAATATATATATATATATATATAGACATAGACATAGACATATACATATACATATACATATACATCTACATTCACATCTACATCTAGATCTACATCTACAAATATATACATATATGCTAAAAAAACGAAAAGCCTTGGAGCCAAAAAAAAAAGAAATTGGCCTTGAGAAAAAAATATCACAGCACAATATTTAATGGATTACTGCAGTAAATAATGATATTGATTATCATTGAATTAATTGTCAACCTTGGACAAAACATTTCTAGCTTTCTCATTGGCTCACTGGATCTTGGTTATCGTCAGTATATGGAAATTGAATCCAGCAATGTCGCTTTAGCTTAATAGTTTTGACGGCAAGCCACGTTTCTTCGACAGATATTTCTAATATTTCCTATTTAGAAATCATCTAATAATCGCGACCTCCTCTGAGTACAAGACAAAAGTAAACGAACTTGAAAACTCTGCGTGCCCCCATATGTGTTTCGCTTTTCCGCGCGGGTAGGAAGAGCGATTCTCGCGCTTGTGACCAGCCTTCCCACGCGCAAAAAATTTGTATTTAGGTCTTAACTGGATGAAAATTGAACCTTGGTACTTAAGCTGTAACAACATTCCTGACAAACCAAGAACAGTGAAAATATGAAATAAATTTTAACAGGAAAGCTATCCATATGAAATGTTCGGTGATTTTTGGAAAACACCGTGTCCAAACTTGAAAAAGTTGGCCAATTTTTTTAAGTTTCAATCCATTTCCATCCTCGCCATCCTTAGATGCAGATGAGAAAAAAATGGTTTCAGTACACTAATGTGGTTCTTGTTAATGAAACAGCATTATTTTTTTGTGTCCGTTGATGCACAAGCGTTTTTTAGCCTTTTAGAGTATGACTCAAATAGCTTGACACTGCCCCTTTAAGTTAAATTACAAATTTTGCCGAGCTTGTGAACTAGGAAAAGATTTAGTAAGTTTAGGTTCACACTGTAACCACGTGGACAATCATTCTACTCTGATTTGGAGATTAGTGAATATAACTTGAAAAGTCACAATTCAGGACCTTTGGGAGATTAATGAATGTAGGTTAAAAAGTTGTAATTAACGTTGTGACTTGTGACTTTTTAATTTCTAAACCAGAGTAGCATCAGACCCTGTCAGGAAAAGACTTATTGAAGTAAAGGCTATGCATGTTTTATAGCGTGGAACAAACTGATTGGATCCACTTTTATTTCACTTATATTAGTCAAAAAACACTCACTCACCAACATGCAATCTCTCCTTGACTTTATCTGCCGCTTCTGGAGTGCGCTGAACAAATGCTCTGATATACTCAACTTGGCCGTTGGTCCAAACAACCCCATTTACCTTGCCGTTAGAGATCCTCTGGCTTTTCCCGCACTGGACTTTGTCATATACATCCTTCAAGTCACGTATCTCAACTCGAATTTCTGGTTGCTCTGGTAATTGATATAATGCATGCTTTACTTGATGAGTTTTGGTTGAAATGTTTTAGCTTCCCACTTGACCTGCAACCGCCCTTCACCGGAAAAATCCCGTCCCCTGTCTTCCCCGCCAATTCCGCAAGCCTTGACTACCCCAATGATGTCATATTAGATTATACCCATGTAAACTTATGACACTGCAAAGGCAACATCGAAGTTACATATGAACTATACAGTTACATGTGAACTATACTCAGGCTCAGAAAAAAAAAATCCGTGTTATCCTAAT
>BLFK01000629.1:892554-900054 GCA_014634185.1 Astreopora myriophthalma | reverse complement strand
CTCTATAAGAAAAACATCATGGTTGGAAACTGATTTTTCAAACGCTCCAGAGTCCAGCCCCGGCGCGATTTTTTTGCCACAAAATCTCATCGCTCAGATATGTGATAGATAACACTAATTATTATACAATGCTGATGCTATCTCAATTTTGATTGGCTAAAAGCACCCCGCTAATTCTAGATGGCGCTGTGTCATCGCGTCACATCTACAGACACTGGCATTTATGCATGTAGGTATGACGCGTTTTTGCAGACAATGGTTTTCGTTCTGTGAAATGTCTCAACGCTTCTACATTTATAATTGTATAATAAAACAATTATTGGATTCGGTTTTCGCATGATAGCGAAATTATCAAGGCCTCGGTTTGTGTTATCCGCCTCAGCCTTCGGCTTCGGCAGATAACACAAACCTCGGCCTTGATAATTCTCGCTATCATGCTCAACCTCAACCAATAATTGCTTAATATTAGATACCGGCAAGGGTTGACAGGCGACAGAAACAGAAATAGCATTTCCAAACATAGAAATAGGATTTCCAAGAAGGCCGTTTGGAATGTTATTTCTGGGCTTTCCGCGATAAATTTGTAACGAATTAAACAAGTGAAATAGCCCACACTTCAAGCGTTTTTTACTCGAACAGCATGAATTTTAGCAAATGGAAAGCCCGTCAGCTCCATGTGCAGCCTACCCTGCGAGCAGTGGATTCTCGTCTCTTATCTGCTTTGGAAACGAAACGAGTTAGAAACTACCACGAGCAAGGGCCAACGCAAGGGAGCCGTTCTCTGTCGAGCATGCGCGGTGACGACACCAATCATGTCATTAAATCGCACACCGTTGGCGTTATGCTCGCATGCTCTCTTGTGAAGAAAAAAAAAAAAAGGTACGCAGTGCGAGGTTCTGGAAAGAATACACCGAGGTAAAAAACATATTATCATAGTATTCCAAAAAATTCCTTTGGCACGTGATGCCAGTTCTCTAGTTTTGACAAAACTGTTGTGCACACCAATTCTGGGTCTATACTGTTCATTTGTAACACCCATTTTGAAGTTGCTGCTGTTTGATTTTCTTACTACACAATATGAAATACACTATTGGAGTACAAAATTATGCTGATAAATGATTACACTGCAATGGTAACTTCACAGCAAACAAAACAACTCTTAGATAATTTTCAAGGTAATTAAATACTGTTTGAAGTACTAAACTATTATTTAGTATATTGTTTTGCAATGCCAAGTTCACAGCAAACAAAATGAACTTGGAGATAATTTTCACTGCAATTCAATTTAGGTTCGTCGGTTCTCTTCGCTCTCTTTAGTTTAATTTGAAGCGTAAGATACATGCTAAACAGATCGATTTGTCGATTAATGGTGCACGCCGATTGCTGTCCGTGTGTAGTACCACAGAACACCTACAAAGAATTGAAGACCGTAATTAAACTTCGGAGTCGAGCAAAATGTATTTCTTTAGGTAAAACAAAAACAGTGATAAAAGGTTGTACTTAAATATTGCAAGCGTTTAAAAACCAGTTATTTTTGTGACAAAATCGATGGCTCTCACGTTCAAAGCACACAAATTTTAAAGGGCTCTGCGTGGATGTGTGAATTTCGAGTTTGCTTACGATATTCTCAAAGCTATCGTGACGGTAATAGGCAATAACCAAAATTACTGGCTTTTTCAAAGGATGTACATCGAGAATTCATAGCAAAAAGAGCAAAGATTTGTCGCTAAAGGCGAATGAGAGTAAAATCTATCGATAAACGTTTTTATAATATTGTAGCCGCCCTTGTTGGGGCAACCGGCCATAAAGCGCAATCTTCGTTGTGTATCCTCGGAAGAACATTGAAAACATGAATTATAAACATACCTTGTGCAAGGAGGATACAGAACAGCCTTTCGTGCGTCCACAAAGGAAAGTGACTTGTCACAAAACACTAATAAAAAACTGAAATCGCTTATCTTTCCTATTTGTCTTCGATAGCCTCAAAGTTTTATTAGCAAGCATTTCATCGTCAATAATCGTGAGCAATCGCTTCTGTCCGATAATCTGTCGCCTTCTGACGGTTTTGATGTCACGTGACTGGACATCGGAACTGGACATCCAGTTTGACCTATAACAATGTGGTAAGCCATTGGATGGCTTACCACAAAAAAATGGTTTGCAAGCTAGATTTTCCAGTTTTGTCTTAATTTGTTCCTCCCTGAATCAGGACGGAACGGATCGCTTGTTCGTAATAGTTTCTTTCTCGTTTCGCTACCAAAGCGGATAAGAGAAGAGAATCCACTGCTCGCAGGGTATGTGCAGCCCTACAAACAATGTATCAGAGATAAGACGCTAGTAAATTGGCTGTACCCCCTGCACCATAACGTCTCCAAAATAGGATGGGCCAACGTGCAGTGCGTGACCGACCATTGTGCCCTATGGGTGAGCGAGGACCGAGCTCCACTGTTGATCGCGGCACTCCAAGATTAAATCCACCCGGACATTCAGTTTGGACCCTTCTTCTGCTACTGCGGCAAACTGCTACTGCCGCCATGACCGAGCGCGATGCGCCCAACCGTCGACGGTGCTACTTGACTTGAGTTGCCGTCAGCACGTCAAGTGCGACTTTTACCAGTGGGTGGACCAGACTTCGTCGGCACGCGTGCGGATGGAACGGAAGCTGGCCTTGGGTATTCCATCAGCCCGACCCACCTGTTACTGCAACAAACGGGGCCAACAGGTCCATTTCCCGGAGAACGAGCGATGACCTCCCGCCATCCATTCGATCTGGCCTGCTCCCGAAGGTCAGTGGAAGATCTTCCTGGTGCGCGAAATGTGGTGGTGCAATCGCACGGGGACCCACTACAGCTCCAAGCATTACGGGCACACGTGGAAGTGGTCTCAACTCTCCGAAACCGATTGAAACCGATGCCGGTACACCAGACGCCACGTGACGGGGCTCTCGTTTCGCGCCCAAGAGAGCGAACACGTCGCACTCCAGGCCCAGCTGGCCAAAGACGCCGAGGCTTTAGACGCCAAACATGCCACCGTGAATCGACCTGTCGTGGGCTGCAAGGGCGGCATCCACGCGAAGAAACTCTTAGAAAAGCTCCGCATTCCCTGCTTCAACATTGAAGCCTCCCAGTGCCTCAAGTTCGACCACAAGACACACAACACCGTCCTCTCGTGCGGACTACACGGGGATCCTCTCCTCCATTACTGCCCGGGCGTGGAAGGCTATCATTTCGTGCACTGGATGCGCGGGACCTTGGGCCTATCCAGAGACATGCCCATTGTCAACCTGGACCGCGCGTGGCGTTTGGGACTCGCTTCATTCTTTTGTGAAGTAAAAATTTTTGTTAGAGACTTTTCCATAAGTGTTGGTCATGACTTTCTTCACATTCAAAGGTGGAGTCTAAAGAGACCCCGAGGGTGGCTTGTCCAGGGACGGCCCGGGTCTGACGTGGGGCTGGTTCGGTCTTTTACAATAGGGGGCAGTCCAGGTCTTCGGGTGGGATGGTAGCGGTGATCTTTTTGATGAGGATGTGATAGAAATCACATCTCGAGCAACGGAACGGCCCAGTTAGGTTCTGGAAGCCGGGTTGGTGGCCTTGATCAAAGCCCATCCATGCATGGGACACATCCACAGCTCACAAATCTCCTTCACCATGGGGCGCATCTTGTCTTTGTGTTTTGCTCTCGCTTTCATCTTTAAAATAATTTCCTTAAGTTCGGGTGGGAGCACGTCCCACCGGCTCCCATCTTGGACTATGCAGTCTCTCGGATCGGGGCACTCCCTTTTATCGATGCAGCCCCGACCAACCACGAGACGTCTGGGAGTCCAGGGTCTTCTGGGGGGATACCCTCATCCCACCTATGACCGGTTTTTTTCAAGAAGGACCGGGCCGAACCCCTCATTGGTTCTCCTTGTTTCACAAGAAAGCCGGTGCGTGCGGGGGCTTCATTCCCCACGGGTCGCGTCTTCAATCATGGCCGCCCAACAAGTTGAAACTGTCCGTGGGCCCTAGGACACCCGTGATTCGAGTGATGAGGAACGCTGCATGATCTGTCTACACCGTGACATCACGTACGTCCCGTCGCTGAAGTTGTTGGCCAGGATGAGTCAAGTCAACTACATATCCAGACTAAAGGAGAGACCTATAGTGCATCTCTGGAAGTCGGTACGAGTCTACTGCTGCCATCAACGGATGCACGTTCTTTGTGTGATGTGGTTTTGCACCAGTCAATACGGAGGGGACTGGTCGTGTTCACACTGTCGCCGAACTTTCCCCCACGTTTCAAACAGAAGACTGACAGACCTTCTCGCAACCAATCTCACCCGTGTAGGTCAAGGGACGGACGGTCACTCGGACCCTAACCCACACGTTCCCAACTCGTAAAATAGTCGTTGGTTTTTTTCTTGGCAAAAAAAGGGACGGGACGATCACCTGGATCCCCCACACGTTCCCGTTTTGTAAAATAGTCGGGTTTTTTCATTAAATCATTTCCATAGTTAAAATGCGTGATTTTCGACTCATTTCTGGTTTCCGTGACGTCACTTCCGGATATAGCTCATTAATTATGCTAGACATTCAGTCAAACCAAGATGGCGGACGCTTCATGAGAAAATTCGCGCGCTGATTGGTCCATTTCGTTCACGTGGCCAAAATGCGGCTCTCTGATTGGCTAGTCCCCCAATAAGCGACCTGAGCTGCTTATCTGGCTTCGGGGTATCTAGTATATGCATTTTGAAAACACTTCCCGCTTGCCGGCTATGTCTACTCTTCGTTTCATTTAAATTACTCGTTCCTATTTAATTTGTCATAAGCTCACGAAAAAAAGTAATTTTTGTACTTTAAGGCTATTTATTTATTTATATATTTTATAGGTATCTCCAATCAGTCGCCTACAGAGAATTTCCAAGGCTTGTTTACGGTTTCGAACACAAAGCTGACGTTTTTCCCGGCACCCACATCTTTCTCCTCTCCAACACGAAGGCGATCCATTTCTTTCGCCGTCTTCGCTTGATAGGGCATTCTTCGCCAATGAAAGAATGTTGTGCATTAATATATTATTCTTTGGATCAGTTGTGTTGTTACACCACGCTACGACTCATCTTTCAGGCATTTTCAACGAACAAGCAAATAAAGTACAGCAAAATCTCGCGTTCTTAAATGTACGTCAAGGCACCCGCTGGACCGAGTGGAGACTAATGCGAATGCTGGGTCAGGATTTCAAAGATTTGAAAGCATTATAAAAAATTCGCGTTTTGAGGAAATCGAAAATGTTTTTCGCAGAAGTGCATTGGGTGACGAATAGATTCAGATGATAAAACAAACAAACAAATATTTTTATGGGCACTCATTATTGGCAAGAAAGTGTTATGAACACCCAAGGTTCATTTTTTATTTTGATTTATATTTATCATTTTCAATTATATTTTTGGTGGCTACCTGCCTCGAGCATTGTAAGCACAATTAAATCACAAGAATACAAAAGTCAAGCGAGTCCCAGTTAGTAGTATTGACAAAGTGCATGTCTCTGGGTAGGCCTAAGGCCCCGAGCCAGCAATACACGAAATGGGAACATTTCACGTGTGGGCAGTGGTGAATGGTGGGATCCTGGTGATGGCCGCAAGAGGCCACGGTGGTCAATCGCGTCATGGCGTCGAAGTTGGGGCATTTGAAGTTATCTAGGTTCACTCAGGGAATGCGCAAGCGTTCCAGGAGATCCTGTTCATGGATGCCTCCCTTGTACCCAACCCGAGGTCAGCTGACCGTGCCATGTTCTGCGTACAAGTCGTCCACGTATTTGAGGAGTTATTACTGGGGTGAGGCACGTTCTCTCTCATTAGGGGAAAACGAGAGACTCGTCACAAAGACGCCACGGGTCTCTGACACGCGCGGGAAACTAACATTCGGGTTTCTTCCAACTGTTCTTGGGTACCCGGGAGAAGGAATGGATGACGGGGCATCGTTGCAAGCCTTGGGGTAGCGAAACACGTGCGCACTCATGGCAGTACCAAGTAGGTCTGGGTGGAGCTTGACCCATCATCTGGCACCGCTCCAGTCATAAAACCCCTCTCTATCCCGATCCTTGTTGCCCCATAGGTGTGCCTAGTTAATGACTGCCTCCCATACAGTCTCTGGTGGATATGGCAACGGTTGCTAAGGACGTGAGAGAAGGGTCGTAAGAATAATGCAGATCATTAAACCGGGCAGGATGTAGCACAGATAACCTTTATTTTGCAATCATTAGACTTGGTTCATCTTGTTCTTCTTGTGCAGGGATGGGTCGCAGCTCAAACATTCTGTTCAATGAAAAATTTTCGTCTGTCCACGGCGGCGCCTGTGGTCTCTTCGACATCCATAGATTTCTCCTTCACAAAAAGAGGTAGGGTTTTCTTGACGACTCTGTGCACAGGGTCGTGTTTTAGACGTTCAAAGCAGTGAAGATAGTCGAACTACAACCTCCGCAGCTTTCTTCTGAAAATGGATAGGAGGGCGTTAAAAGCTCTTGCCTCAGTCACCTCTTCAGATGCCCTCTCCGTCAAGAACTTGTGTACTTGTTTGCCATAGCGCTTACTAAGAGACTCTTTGACCTCTTGGCGCAGAGTTTCTCACGGATTTTTGGAATTAGAGTCCCAATCACAGACGTCTTCTTCCTCTGAGTCTGAGCGTTTGAGCGATTTATTTTGAGCACGTCATTTTGACAAACTCATTTTGTGCGTGACGAAAAAGGGATTTTAATAGTGCTAAACTTGGTTGTTTATGTTAAGTGCAAGCCCCAAAAGGACACTGTCATATTGTTCGTCGTCGATGGAAGTGAACCGTGAAAGAACATTTAATTCGTTTCAACTCAGTGCTGGAAACGGCTCAGAGCATGTTTTTATTTGCGCACGAAAATAGCACGTACTCTTGCATATTTTTTTTTGCCCACTCATGTTCTCGTATTATTTGAGCCAAATAATAACCTCGCATAGATTATTAGATTATCTCTTCCTACTTGTATCTCAGTGTTTTCTCTCCCCTTTTTACTCTCCAGGCCCGCCCAGATTAGCCGCGCTACCTGTGGTGCCAGGTTAATGCGTACTGGTAAATGTTTACTTAAGAATCAATAAAGTGTTGTTGAAAGTCACAAGTGCCAGGCCATTCAGTGATCGCTGGCCGAACCCTGCATCGCTCGTGTGCCAGATGCTAACAAATCGTGCGAACTAAAAAACCCTCCTCCACTCGTACATAAATTGTAAATAGTCGGGGCACTAGTGGTCATCAGTGGTAAGTTTTGAAATCTCCCCATTTTTTGTGTATAAATAACCGCCAATAAACAATTATTTTATTTTATTTTATTTGTTTCATCATTATTTCATCATACAAGCGGGCAGCTGAGCTAGTAGGTCAACAGAAAACAGAGAACTTATTTTACATAATACAGAAGACTTTGGAAAAAAAATTGGATTACGTAGTCCTATAGAGCATACAACGCTGGTGAATTTGAATGTGTAATATGGTCACGGTC
>BLFK01000629.1:878069-890044 GCA_014634185.1 Astreopora myriophthalma | reverse complement strand
AAAAAAAAAAAAAAAAAAAACAGAATAAAGCGAACATAATAATACCTGATTAGCAAGGCCTAATCGGAATAAAAATGGTTCTTTTTAGTCCGGTGTACGAAAGACTACCCTGAAAACCTAACACAAATGATCAAGAACAGTAACCTTTGTGTTCAAAGAGATTGATGAGCAGAATAGCTCATCACATTTACACAAATCAACTTTTGCTGAAAACTTATATTATTAATGAATCAAACGTCCTTTTTTGAGCTACGTTTCCAAGGAATTTAAAGAGAAAACTGCGTTCGTTTTGGGTGGACTTCACTCGTTTAGAGTTCAAAATGGCGACTACGCCAACCTATGTCGATTTCAATAAAATAAAGGAGAAACGCTCTTACAAAACAGACAAAGCTCTTAGCCAAAGACAATAAAGAATACAAATCTTGCACACTTGCAACAAATTGTTGAACAAAAGCTGGATAAAGGCCTGTATTTACACTTTTCCCGTTGATCTTCCATGGCTTCTCCGTGCGAAACTAAGTAAGTTGATTCGCTTTGCGTTTTGAAGTCTTTTAATGGGCGCACGCCTGTTCGTAACAATTTTATTAAACTTATCAAACGAGGAAAACAAACTAATTCCATTTCATTTGCAGCCTGTTAACGTAAATAAAAGAAGAAGACAACGAGGCCAATATTTCACGAAGCGAAGTTGGTTTGCATCCCACCTGTGCCAGCGTTGCACGCCGCAATTACCCTATTGCCCCACCCCAACAAGTTCGGCGTAGTAGCGCCTCGCCGTTACAAGTTACACCCCCAAGGCATCAACGGATAAGTTTGGCACGTGATTAAAGAATTGAGCTTGCTTAAATATGTATATGTAGAGCAGTAAAGCCAGGCGAGTGTTTAAATGCATCAACCATAAATCCGTATCAATAGGCTGACGAGATTCCGGCCTGTGTAACGTTTCAAGCCGGCTAAAGATGCTTCAATGTGAGTGAGCATGCATGTTTATGGGACGCGACACGACAGAGAGAAAACAATAGGGCCATTTATACGGGAGAACTGTACCATTTATACGTTCATGTCTTACATAATCTTACATAAGAAGCGAAGATCACGTACAAATGGTTCGCGTCTTATTTTTGATTTTAGCAAGACTCTAAGATGGCGCGCTGAAGCAAGGAACAAAAGCGTGCTGTCATTTTAAGAAGGAAGATACTTTTTCGGGGAGAAATCCAAGTATCCCTCCGTTTTGTCAGTGGCTTTGCCGGTGTTGTGAAGCATTGCGAAGCCATTTTGCTGGCAAGCGAGCGAGCGAGGGTGGCTCGTCAAAAAAAACAAAACAAAAAAACAATGTATATATATATATATATATATATATATATATATATATATATATTGGTGTTGATAAGACGCGTCTTATTTAAGTCGCGTCTAAAATAAGACTCAAACGCTTATTTTGTACTATTTATACGATCAGGTCGTGTCTTACATGAAAGGCGAGTTATTTTCTCCCGTTTGAGTGGCCCTAATGACCTCGGACAAGTCTTGCATTGTTCTTTGGTTGTATTAAATAGATTGCTATAATTGTTGTGTCTTAAAATAATAATCTATGTCAGTTGTGATAAGGCTTAGACAAAAATGAAACTGATTCATTTGCAGGCCCGTAGGCAGGATTTTTTTTTGCGGGAGGGTGCGATCCAACGAGGAGACGGACCAAACGAGCGCCGGAGGCGCGAGTCTCTAGGGGCTCCCCCGGGAAATTTTGAAAATTAGGTTGTGTGAGACTTCGTGCCATTTGAAGTTATTTATGGTATCAAAACAAGCATCCAAAAGCGAACTTAAAAACGTGGATATTACTCAAACTTTTCTTTTGAACTTCAAAATTGATTTTGGCGCAGAGACTACTTTACGTATGTATTTTACAGTTTTAGAGAATAATGTCGCTATTTAAAAAGAATAAAAATAGAAATAAAGTTGAACATCCGTATTATTCACTGGGTTTGCTGCAGCAACCATGATGATCAGCACTGCTAATCATCATGATCTTTTAGCTTTCAGTAGTGTGCCAAACCTCTTTGGGTACTTCTTTATAGCAAACAGAAACATTGAAAGAAAAAAACATTGAAATTTATAAAAGTTCTGGTCATCTTTTCACTAAATTGCTAAAATCTCCGTCGCCGGCTGCTAATCAAACACGGAATATATATATATTGCTTATTTATTTCATTTTTACTACACAAACAGCGAATCAGAACAGAAGTATACTATATATATATATATATATATATATATATTTTATCATTTCACTTTTTTAAATCGTTGGTCAACAAAAAGTGGAGGGGTACGGGCTCACCCGTCGCACCCCATTCCCTACGGGTCTGATTTGTACACTCCAAAATCAGGAAAAATTTCGTGATCAGAAAGAGAAAAGTACATCTGTATTAATAATACATTATCTTACATAACAAAACACATGAAGATTGTGCAATTACAGCCCACACTAACTTGTCTCGAAAATTCTATCTTCAGCCGTAAATCCTTATATCAAGTTGACGACATGGGAGATGTGCCCAAAGCCTGTAAGAGTTGTCGCTTCGCATTTACAAGAGCTTTTTAAAGTTTGCAAGCGTGTTTGGCGCAGGAAACGATAGGGCGAAAAGAAAGACCTGGGATAAGATGTTAGCATTTTGGATTTTACACCAGACTGCAAGCCATGAATCCATCTCCAGACCGATGAGATAAAGCACTGTTGTGTGAAGCAAAGGGTGGATCCTGACAAAAGATTTTGAAATGCATGTCAGAGACTATATCAATAAAAACTGGTAGACATTAGAAGCGACCGTCCATTACTGCAGTACATAACTTTCCATATGCCTGGCATAACTTACTTTGTCACGTCTGAAATCGTGTTTGTACGCCGTCGAGGAAGCAATCAGTTCTTTCATGATGGCTTGTTAGTTGAATTAAAATCGCTACTTATTTCAAGTGGAATGGGAACAGTAGCCGAACAGTAGCCCTGATTGTTGGTTTAGTTGAATGTTTCGTGCTTGCGCCATCCATCGTTTCGTGTTCTGCCGTCTCTTGCACATCCGATTGTTTTCAAATATGGGTGGACAGCCCACACTTCAGCAGGAAACCTGACATAAAAGCATTGCTTTTTGAAGTCTTCATTCACTTCACACAGTGTTGTTTATTTCAAGAATTTTAATTAGAGATATTACGATATTCTTTAAACCCCTGTTCAGTTAATTAGTGTACAAGGTTAAGTATACCGCGTCGCTGGGTTCAGTGATAGCCAACCAGTTGGCCTACATTTCAAACGAATAACTACTTTGTCTTCTGCCTTGAAGAATGGATTGAATGTCTGATTTCTTTGCGGATGAAGACGCTTTGCCATGATTTCTACAACTTGCATCGCGTGACTAACGTTAACTTACTGTAATTTCCGTTTTCTCCATATTATCCGTGACACGACACGTGCCTCATGCACAGTTCATTCCATTGCAAGTGACGACAACCTTGACGTGTTTTACGAGCCACATGGCTGATAACCCGCAACCCACAGCTTTGGAAGAGAAAAGTTATGTAACAAAAATATATCGTTGATCATTTGTTTAGTCTTCAGTAGTCCACTTATGTTGCTTTAAATCATAGCTGCCGGTATGCCGCTTCATAGAGCAATTTTGAGTGGTAATCACAACTTTAATAGACGTTACTTACTGACCTTACTTACTGACGCCATATTGGTGGTAGGGGAGTGGGGCTGGGTGGGTAAGGTTCAAACACTACTAAAATTACATTAAACATATTCGACTACAAAGAGGCAGATTTCCAACGTTTGTCGCTATTTTTAACAATTTTATTGATATCATTCATCCAGGCGTTCAAAGTCAGCCAAAATCCTATACAGTCACTGTAATCAGTTTAACGGTGTTTTCGCCGCCACCAGTATGGCGTAATTAACCGTGGTCCATTTATAATCAGCTGTCTGCTTAATCAGTTTTTTTCATTGCCTTGATCGCGGTCAAAAAGGCCGATAGCAAGCCTCTAAAGGAACTAGTAAGCCTGGCTTTTCTGACTTGCATCCCTAGGTTGTGTTTTGCTGGAGTTAGGAATGGTCGAGCTGCGTTATACTAACATAATTTAGTAATTTCTGGAATTGGAATTCGAGTCCCTGTCTTACTTTCCCACGGAGGAACCCGTCTTTTTAATAGGTTTACTGAGAACGCGTCGAAATTTGCATTACTAACATAGTAGCAAAATGTTTATCCTGCCAGATCACCCATTAAGATACCGCCCCTATATCGGCATCGTTTTCTTCCTAGAGAGCCCCCTTTTTACCTCATGGTATGACGTAAGTCATGCTATGGGGTTTAGGGTTTGGGGGCGAAATTCAATTAAAAATCACTCACTCACGTTGTTAGACATTAATTTATGCATTAAACCTGGATTAGACACTTTTTCTGCCCCTCCCCGGCAAGTTTACCTGCGCCAAAAATTCATGCCATGAGGTTGCTCTAAGGAGCCTTTGATTCTTTGCCGAGTTTAGTGGTCAATTCGCCCCCACGAATTCTGAGAGACTGGAAACAACTTCCGATGTGGGGGCATCCTAAATCAACCGCCCTTTCTTCAAAAAAGCCTGTTGACTAGTCGTTACTAAGTTAATTGAATGTTGCACGAACATCTCACAGATCACGTTATACCTCAAATGACTAGCTCTCTAATCGATCCCGAATTGGAAGAAAAGCTCAACGACATCGACGAGTTAATTCAGTCCAAGCTTGGACTCGAACGTTCAAATGATGGACGGCCTTCGACGACGGCTGACACAGCAAATGATTTCAAGTGGGGCTTGCATTCTCCAGAGTTCTTCAGTCATGAGTCACCTACTGCAGGTCAGGATGAAAAGAATGCAAATTTTATGCTGTATCTCGAGTTTTACTGAGATGGAAATAAGTTTTTTTTCCTTGAGTTCCAGGATATGTTTTAATCGTCACTAAATGGGTGATCCATAGCGGGCCGCTTAAGATTCTCGTTGAGTGAAAATCCAATTTCAATAGACTTTGAAATTCGGCAATCATTGATGCTTTTTCTAACAACAAAAAAAAAAAAAGTCCGAAGAGAGATCAGGAAACTGCGGGGGTGTAAAAGTAGAGCTTTATGACATTGGAAAGACCGCTAGTGTTTCATTAATTTGGTTCGATCACTTTGTCTTGATCAGTTTGATTCGCTTCGTCATTGATTTAACTACGCATTCAGTGGTTTGCTCATTAGCGATAGTTGTCGCCCTTCACTAAGGCAATGTCACTACTGCACATACTTTCTGTGTTTGTTTTACGTCTGGGACTGGAGAGGTGCACTTTCTTGCTTGCAAACGTAACTGTTATCATTATAGGAAGTGCCTACACCGACTTGAAAACAAGGCCTAGAAACGAAGTCTCAAGATTTGGAGTTGAGATGGAAGTAACAATATTGGACTTGAAGGACGTTTACAACAAAAAGACGAAAAAATCTCCTGACGGATTAAAATATTCCCTAGAGGAATCGGAAGTGAATGTAATTGTCCAAGCGTCCGAGGAAATCACCTGCGTTCGAGCATACACTCAGCGATGCCCTGATGCTGCGATAAAAACTCATGACACAATAGGTAGGCCGATCAATTCTAAAAAAATGTAATGTGCTTGGTTTCTGATGAGCTCTCAAAGTAGATACTTGTTAGTTATGTGGTTTCATTTCTTATTAAAAATAAATACGAATCCGTTCTGGGAGAGGCTGCTATGATTAGTATGTATAAAATAGCCTACGCAGCGCCTGCCCACAGTGTACTGTGGATCGAATTTATGAAAAACCGGCTCCTTGTTAGGGTAATAATTATTCGGCAAAGTGCATTTACTCACGTCTCACACGTAAGTTATGCTTTTAGCGGTAATTGTTTACTTTTCAACCCTATATAGGTCCCGTCGAACTCCCGGTAAACACTCTTCAAAGTGACCCAAAATGTCGTTCTCTCAGCATTGATCTTGGCTCGGTGCAAAACACGAAAGACGGGGATCCCGTGTACTGGCTTGAGAAGGCAGACGTCTCGCAAAGGAATAAATGGGAGCTTGTAATAACACTGGAGTTCATTTCGGGCCTGTCAGGAAATGTTACATCCAGGTCATTTCGAGTGACAACAAAAGTTGGTCATAAGATGAAAAGGAAAGGAGGTTTGTATCTTCTTATCTTCTCACTTGCTCTTAAAGGTGGCTCTGAGTCATTGTCGGTTATAAAGGGAATTAAAGACCCCACTACAATTGAAAATCGTTCAAAAGTAACTGTTTTTTACCAATATTTGCTATCAGGATTGAAAACACAACAACCACTTCAGTTTCTAATTGAAATTACAGTAACTATGTTTCCAATTAACATTTCTGTAACTATATAAGCTGCCATGAAACTAACAACAAATTGCATTCTTTGACAAACTAAACCAATGAACTGCGGAAATTTTATGAAGTTGCTGAACTTTTAAAGCTCATGGTAATTCAAATACAAAGTGTAATCAGTTGCCTGGATCATAGGGCATTTGCTGATGTGTGTTAACGTCACCTTGGTCTTAACATCAAGTTCTGGGAGTGATACCTTCAACTAAGCTCAATTTCTCTGTGGCATAAAAAACGAAATTTTATGAAGTTTTCATTTTAATTTCCTCACAACCATCCTATTTCAGTTACCGGTAACTAAGGTCACCTATGATGAAGCAACAACCCTGGACTGCCTTTTTGCTAGTAAGATTAATTAATATTGATGCATCTTCTGTCCGAGCAGAAATGTTATAGCGCGAATTAGAATTAAGTGTATGATCAAACATTCTTGTAAGAACGGAAGACTACAGCTTATTACGAACAACCAGAAGAAAATAGACTGAATCCGCTAGTGATCCAAGTTTTCCCCCACTCTTGCATGATTTAAGAGCTCAACGACTTCTCCTTTCCACACAGGCCTTTTAATGTAGTGCAAATCCGTTTGAATCTGGTGATAAAATCTCAAAATCATTAACCATTCCAATGAAAGCTAATTGGTAGTTCAAAGCTTAGACCTGTTGACAATTCAGAGGTCACTGATGATCACCATTTTCTTTTTCTTAGCGGTTGTCTCCTATCCCCATGAGTGACTAACTATTGAAATAAAATATTTGACTGTCAGTGATAATGTAAGGTGCTTTTCGGATTTTGTCGCTGTGGGGAAAACTGAACTGTCAGACTTTCCTCGGAGTATTCCACATCTTGCTATGGTGCACCCTGTCTTTTTTTACGAATCGCTTTTCAATAACACGTTTTGGAAAACTGTTCTGGAAAACACGCTGGCAAGTGTCCGATAGGTACTTACAACGACTTTAATATGCATAACTTGCTCCCTTTACTTTTATCATGCTTAAATCAAGACACTTCATATACTGATGTCATTTCACATGTTCTCTATCAAACAGTTATTCACAGTTATCCACACGGTATATTTTGTAGATCAATATTTTGTTGGAGCAGAGGAGAGGTTTAGTAATTAGCAACCGTACCTGGGCAGTCGACCTGTTTTTTGGTCTCAGCTCCAGGACGAAAGAAAGTCACAAAAGAGTTACTTTTCGAGGTACTGATACTAAACATTTTTTGTCGGTGGCAGAAAACTTACTGAAACCTTCACTAAATTACACTTTCAAAGTGATTCACTGATCTCGTTGTCTTGCATTATTCTCCTCCCAGTATTTTAGCACCATGGTGATAAAAAAAAAATTGGCCGGTCAGGCTCAGTAATCCCCCGCATGCCAAAAGTTAATTTAACAGTGGCCTAAGAGTTAAGCTCCTTATTATGATGAACTGAAAATTTCTTACAGAATTTTAAACCGTATCTCTCGAAGTAACGTACTTAACGGTTTTTGAGGTAATTTCAGCTCAAAGTTGTCTGAGCTCCGACGACAGCAAAATAAGCAGCAATTTTTCAAGCTGCATATAATTTACTTTGTTTACAGCACAACTTTCAGGCCCTGGAGAAAGAGTTATTTCTTGTAATGCGTTTGTGTTGTACATATCCAAATCCCTGCATGCGGCAAGATTTTTAGGCTGTTCAAAAACTCACAGCACATGTTTTTACAGGGTCTAAAAACACTACTGCTCGTTTTTTAAAACCTTTCAGTACAGATACACACGCTAGCACTTTCACACTTGATAGAATGCGTCATTATCCAGTAGTTGTGTCATTAAAATCGTGTTATGCTCATGCATATTTTCTCGGGGGAAACGGACAATGCCCCAAAATGTAATAAACTCCTTAAATTACTAACAATATGGCATCAAGGGCGCGTTCTTTGGGACCATCCTGCTCATTCTTATTCTGTTTCAGGATTAAGAGAATGGGTGGAATAAGTGGAATATGAAAAGGACATGTCCTCGGAATACGTCCTTTAAGAACACAGTCAGCAAACATTCCGAATATTCCAATTCTGGGATAGTTCCAAAGGAATACGGCCTAAGTTTGACATTGTGCTGCAGTTGTTCTAGATCAAAACTGCTTCAATGAAAAATTGCAGAACTAATTTATTCTAACAAGCTGTGGTAAAATATTTGTCTTGATGGTATCTGTATTCGCGTCTGCATTGAAGTGTACTTTAATTTTATAAGTGTTCTGGCATGACAAGTGGGACAGGACTTCGGCAGAGTCCCATCTTAACTGTTACCTCAACATAGAAAGTTAGTTTCCTATGACAGAGGACACGATGGAATTATAACTGTACCGTAAGACGCTCATGTCTTTCGGTATCATCGGTTTGACTTCTTCATTCCGCTGATGAACAAAATTAAAAGGCCTCTTTACAACAACAGGAAAGGGAGTAACAGAGGACCAATTTTATTGTGGTATTTTCAGATATGAGGCACCATTGTCCGCCATGTTTTTCATACACCGCTGACCAGCTAATTCACCTTTTAACTACAAGACTACACGACCGGTACACAGCATTACAAACCTGTACAGCATGCGACCAAAAACCGAAAAACAAAACAAAAACAACAACAGCAACATTTGAAAGGCTTAATATTGTTGTTTCCTTCGTTTTACTTTGAGTTGTTACCTTACCTTAAATGATAAAAGTTGCTCGATAGAAAACGTTACCCGAAATTAGAAACGTCCTAAAAATGTCGAGCATCTTGTGGACAAGCCTAGGGATGGGTGCGTTTCCCTTGAATGTCATATCTTCGTTTGCGGCCCCCATCTGTCCCCCATCTCCAACCCTCGATTACTTCCCAGTGACTTGGGGCTGCAGTTAAGCTACACTCCTCGAACTTTCAGGGCAAATTTGTTCTATGATTCGTAAGTTATACCATATTGGTAAGTCTCAAGCAATTCAATGAGATATGACATCAAAGGTGGAAGGGTGGACGGAATTTTTGCATATTGTTAGGACTATCAATTTCAGACTGAAAATGCTTCAGGCTTTTCTTTTTGGCTTGGAGTGCCCTTATCTCCCACTCTAATTTTTTTTGGTGTGAAGTGCAGCTTCCAGTATAGTACTAGAGGCGTTCTCTGCTTTCTTTGCAAATCAAATAGACTCTCTGCACTTTATAGTTTTTATCGGCCCAATCGCAAGACAGCAAGGTGCGTTCTATTATCCTACACTGATCGCAGGCTTTGGCGATAAGGAAACAAATGTCTGGTTTCAATAGTGGAAGGAGTGCAGCATATTGTCATTGAAACCTTCCCTTCTTTCATTTATTTTCTGCGAACTGGTTGTAGTGTTACCACTTTTTCATTCCTGCATATCCTTCCATATCACTGTGTAAAGCTGACCGGGCACTCAAACTATTTCCTTATTGACTGAGTGGGAGTGCCGGACGGGAGAATATTTGGAGGTCATGGTGGGCTAAATATTTTCCCGTCCGGCCAGACCTGAGTCAGGAAATAAAATAGCGCCACGTGTAGTAAGTACAGCAAATATTTATGGGGCGCCGATTGTAAAATAATTTATCTACCTTAATATTCTCAATTGTTTCATTATTTAATAAATAAAGTTTTGTGATATGATACCACATAATACTCTAGAATTTATTTCACATTAAATGCATATTATTTGAAGTCATGGCTTTATTATTTGATGTAATAAATCCTGATTTCAAATCAGTCATTTATTACTTGATGTAAGAAATCCTCATTTCAAATCATGTGTTTATGGTTTGATATAATAAATCCTGGTTTCATATCATGCGCCTATGATTTGAAATCACGACTTCGTGATTTAAATTTAACTTTCACATTTGATATCAGTGAAATCATGATTTAACGTAATAAGTATGATTTAACTTAATACATAATCGGTGCGAGCGAGTACATGTGACAAGTCACATGACCATCTATTGCGGGGAAAACGCAAACGTGTCTGATGAACTTTCAACGTCAATTGCTTCAGCCGTATCCCAGGCAGTTCAAAGGGCGGTCGATAAGGCTCTATCACGTCTTCCAATTCAGGGAGTCACTTCAACCAGTTCAGGCTCCACCTCAAGCTCGACTTAGATCTCCACATCGAGCTCAAATCAAATTCTCAAGAGGTACTTACATGTGGTGGCAGGCAAACGGTCATTGTGTTCGTCTGGAATCTCGTGTGTTATTTAATACTGAATATTTGGCCATTTTCATTTTTCCTGTCTTACTGTAATGCTTGATGCTGGTTCCTGTGGTGTGTATGTTGTTCCAGCAGCTCTATAAAAGTTGCGTTTGGAACGGAAATCCCCCGCCTTTTACACATTGTATTTTCTCACCGTTGCGTGACTTTGTTGATAGTCGCCAGGTTATCGCTCTTCAACCCTTACAGCTTGTCGTAACGAACTGCCGGTTTCACTTTATTCAGTGCTTATTTATATGGGGATAGCTGATAAAAGGTAGATCTGTAACAATTGTTTACCACCGTTTCAGAACATGTTGCCTTGTTCTTTGTCAACGGCCAGTCATGGAGAGCAACCTCATTCGTTAAATGAAGGCACAAGGTGAAATATCTTTCATTAATGAACAACAACAACAACAACAACAATGCTTTATTTAATCTAAACACTAAAAGACATATTTACATGGCAAGTGACAAAACTACAGTAACTTAAGAAATAGATATGCTTAAAGTTGAGCCAGGAGGATAAAAGAACCATGCGGTTTTCGACTTATTCCCCTGAATAACATGTACATGTATGCGATATAAAAACGTAATTATGAAATTGGACTCTGCTGGACTCCACTTTGAAAAAATTACGTAACAAAAGGTATCTACTGAGTAACTATGGATACCGATTTCGGTTCTCACTCAGTGAACGTTCTTAGCACCCTAAGTGTGCCTTTTGCAATCTTATTACAGCCATCAGAGAAGAGCTGGTAGGCCACAAAAGGCAATATCCAAGGAACTCTTGGAGAATCTTCTGATGTTGAAAGTTGGCAAGTTTTTTTTGAGGTATCGCGGCCATTCGTTTACAAAGCAATTCGGGATTACGGCATAGAGTATAGAAAATTTACCGATTTATCGGATTCAAATTGCTTGCTAATCTAGAGAAATCATCGTCGACCCTTACTCAAATTTACAATAGACGAGGACGATTTCGTAAGGGGAAGCATTGAGAAGCCCTGGCTTGGACAATGGGCTGCTGTATTGAGAGATCCAGATTTCAGTTTTCAGAAAGGCAGGTTGGCTGATTCTTTAAAGAATAGGGCAGAGCTAAAGTTTCTCTAAAACGAAAAGCAGTATATCGGTTGAAGGGGCTTGCAATGCACGGCAAAGAATTAGTACACTTGCTGAGCAATTGTCGTTTCCCGGCAGTATTGCGGTCGAAAAGTGTATTTTCATTACGACAGTCAACTGGTTATTTTATTAGGAAAGGTATTGATAAGCAAGGGTTTGGACGAAGGACTGTTATTTTGATAGATCCTGACTGCTAGTTTCTTAAAGGAAGAACGAGAGACTTAATGGGCAACATATTGGGGGGGGGGGG
>BLFK01000629.1:855977-873477 GCA_014634185.1 Astreopora myriophthalma | reverse complement strand
GTCTTGAATGGCACCGTTTTCAAACTCTCGTCTCTTTACAGACCAGCTGACAGCTATCGTTTACCTCAATTATCTATGATAGAAAATTAGGCGACTGAAATAATATTAGCGGTAATTAACACAGTAAATACTAATAATGAAGACAATTAAGTTGTGCAGGATTTTTTAGTTGCATGCCACTCAATCTTACGGAAACCACAAGCACATATTACTAATAAGATATCTCTTAAGATATCTTTGATGCTGTGAACGACTATTTTCTCACTTTATAGCCCTCTTAAAGTAGTCGTGTCCTATTCTGATTCAAATCTATATTGATCCTTTTCTGTAAGAGCTACTTGCAGTGTCAATATATATCGTTTAGAGGTGGAACGTGGAGTCCTTTGGCGCAGTAATTATCAAATTCAATACTCAATCGATTTCATAAACGAAGAAATGATCAGAAAAAAGAAATGGATCAACGAAGGAAACAAGCAATGGGTGAAATAGGTTTTCACATACTTTGTTTGCAGTGCGTGGACGCTAACACCACACTTCAGAAAAGCTCTATGTTCGACTATGGGGCTAGCTGGAGCACCATTCGGCGTCGTTAAAACCAACCAGTAAGAAATTGCAGGGCAAAGTGAAGTGCTTACTAGTGCAGGATGTCCGTAGACCAGATGTTCTGTCGTTGTGCTCGGAATCTGACTTGATTATTTGTCCTCACTGTCTTCCACTGTGGTCCGGGTTCGACTCACCTACTAGATGCCGTATGTGGGCTGAGTTTGTTGCTTCTCTTCTCTGCTGCGAGAGGTTTTTCTCTGGGTGCTCCGGTTTTCCCCTCTCCTCAAAAACAATATTTCACATTTCATTTGCTTACTTGATTTGTTATTTGTCGAGCGTGTCATACATGAGCCCCTGGCTCGGGAGATTGGGCAACCACTCCCTGCGCTTTCGAGGTTAAATAAAATGTTTTTTTTTTTACAAATACGTACACACACACACACATACATACATATACTTTATTTCACCTCGAAAATTTCAAAGTAGCTAATATAAGGTAATGTCTTCGAGAACACAATACAACAAATACAATACTCACATAATAAAATTCTAAAATTACGAATGTGCTAAACTATTTACATTATTAAACTTGTTGCCATGCTTCTAAAATGAGTAATAGTTTAGTATTCTACGCTTAAAATCCTTAAAAGTAGATGTTCTAAACGAATCCGGAAGAGAGTTCTATAATTTAGCAGCTAAATATGAAAAAGAATGCAGGCCGTAAGTTGTTGTTTTCGGATCAGGAAGAGACAATATAATTATCACGTAAATTATAGCTTGTAGAGCGTAGAATAAACATACTACTTAAACATCCTGGATAGCTACTAAAACACAGACTCATATAGTATAATTAAGAAATTCTGAAGGCGTCTAATATACAGAGTTTTAGAACTGATTTTATCCAATAAAGTGCCGTAGGGTAAGTTACAGTCCTTTAGTATGAATCTAAGAAATCTAAGAATGCGCTTGTTAAGACAGTCCATTTTTTCAGTTTGACGTGCTCCACAAAAATGCTATACGGACGAGCAATAATTGAAGTGTGGCAAGATAAAAGCCCTATACAATCTAAGGAGGGTATCCCTCGAAATTAGCTTACGAAATCTAAGCATTACGTTAAACTGGTTGTTTATCTTCTTGCAAGTAGTTACTATATAATTATCAATATTATTCCGAATATGTCTATCGAATTTTTTAATGGAAACGAAAATTCGTATTCAGTTTTTCCCAGTATCATAGCTTGATGTTTAGTCTCATTCACCGGATCATACCATTGTTGCCATACCACTGATTTTCAACTTTGACTTCACGAGCTGATGATCATCCGCGTACGCATTCAATTTCGCCCTTTTAACATGATAGAACAAGTCATTAATAAATAAATTGAAGAACATCACACTCCCCTCACATATCCCAAAGGCTAGAGTGGGCGTTTCCCTCTCTGTCCAATTATCCCGGCTCTCTTGATTTTAACTAAAGCATATCTATCGCATATTTTGTCATGCCTAAAAGCTTTTAAAAAAATATGGAAAGAATAACCTCCCAAATCTGCGGAAAATGGTTTAATATAAATATGACTTACGGATTATTTACAGTCGAAAAGAGAACTGAAGAGATACATTCTGGTTTTCGTGTTTTCCGCTGTCTCCGTCATTCCCGTGTTAAAAAGGAAACCCTTGGCTCCGAAACATACCGGTATTCCATTGTGATGAATGAGCTCTGCAAGACTGGAAAGAAGAGACTGAAAGCTGGATTGCATGGATTTGACGCAAAATTAATTAACCTATGTATGTTTGCATATTTATTGCAAGTATATCTTCTGGAATACTTACAGTAAAGAAAAGAAGTAAAAGAAAATTACCCTTCAGGCCCGATTCAGACACCGTACTTTTCATGAGCCGAGCTTAATGTGAATTTGGATCGACCCAAATTAACAAAAATACACCTGTTGATTCACACGTCGAACTTCATTGCCCGTTCCACACCCGTTCCTAATACCATGAATATTGTCCGCGGTTTTTAGGCGAAGTGAAAAACATGCTTGCAAAATACATTATAATAATCAGTATGCATTAAGTTTGGCACATGATGTATGCATTAAGTTCGGCGTGTGAATCAAAGCCGTCCCAAAGTAGAAATTCCAAGCCAGGCGGGAAGAACGGCTGAGCCGTTCCAATTTAAAATAGCCATTCTTAATTGATTCAGACGCCGTGCTTTTCGCGTACTTAATTCAAAGTATTAGGTTTGGCTCATGAAAATTACGGCGTCTGAATCGGGCTTCAGTCTTGTATCCGTGCTTTCCACCGACTCCGTCATTTCCATGTTAAAATGAAGACTCTTTCCTCGGAAACATATTCCATTTTGATACCTGAGCAATGCAAGTTTCATCATGTCTTGTAAAAGGGACGGAAAGCCGATAGATCTCACGGACTTGACGGGAGAGTAATCTATCAACATATCCTCTGCTATGTACTTTAAATACATCTTAAAGAATACTTACAGTGAAAAAGAAAAGTAAGAGAAAATTAAACATTCTTTTTTCCGTGCTTTCCGCCTTCTCCGCCATTTCCATCTTAAAATGAAAACTCTTGGCTCGGAAACTTCTTCCATTTTGATACTTGAGCCCCGCCGGCTTCTTCTCCTAAGACTTTCGAAAAATGACGGAAAGGATGGATGTCACGGATTTGACGGAAAGTCAGTATATGAATCCTCCCTTATCTATCTTATATACTGTAAGTATACTTTATGGTTTAGCAACAGTCAAAGTGGGAAACTAAAAAAAAAAAAAAAAGGACCAGAACCTTAGGGAAACGATCTTTCTGATACTCTTCTTCTTCTTCTTCTTCTTCTTCTTCTTCTTCTTCTTCTTCTCATAGAAAGTTTTGGCGAAATTTCACAGTATATTTGAACTACGGAAATGAAGCTACTTTGAAGTTAGAGTGATCAACTTAAATAGCAAAAATGGAACAACTTAAATAGTTGCAAATAAGCCTGAAAAAATTCAGGCTTGAACGGAAGTTGAGCTCATGATTGCGCTGCACAATGCTCTACTAACTGAGCTATCGAGCCATTTGGGACCTGGTTGCTTTTGAGTTGGTCTTGTATCCCGTAGTAGGTGAATGAGAATTCATATATATATTTATTATATGGATAGCTCCGTGAGCGGGCAAGATGAACCAAATCGTGCGCTGTGATTGGCTACCCGAGCGGGCAAGATGGCGCTATCGTGCCCGCCTGGGACCACCCGCCGTGTCTCGCGCGAAAAAATTCCCCGAAAGCCATACAATAAATCCTTTATTGAGCAAGCTTTTTCGGTCAAGATAGCTGGATATTGGCCCCGTTCTTTCTTTGCGTTTTTAATGCAAAACAAGAACTTGGCCAATATCCAGCCATCTTGACCGAAAAAGCTTGCTCAATAACGCATATGTATATGAAACTTGGAATATAAGTTCTGGTTGGCGCATTGTTGAGAACGCTCGCCCTCCACCAACGTGTCCTGGGTTCGATTCCCGGACTCAGCGTCATAGGTGAATTGAGTTTGTTCTTGCCGGGATACTCTACTCTGCTCCAAGAGGTTTTATAACTGGTATTCCGGTTTTCTCCTCTCCCCCCTCCCCCTCCTTGTTACTGTAGCTCGAGCTCTGTCTGATACTTTCTTGATGTTTTCTACCATCCCCTTCTTTATTGTACCATGCGCAACAACAACCACAGGAATCATCTGCCACATCCTCTGTATCTCTAGTTCAAGGTCTTTGTACTTGCTTTTCTTTTATATTTCTTTCAGTACGATGTTTCTCTCTGTTGGAATAGTCATCAATCAGTTTACCGGTGGAATTCACTGAATCTTTAATCTTTCTGTTTGCTGTTATAATTCTCTCGGTATTGACTGGCATGTCCCACATAATGGTGATGCTGTTGCCTTTATTGCGCATCACAGACTCTGGCTCGTGCTCATGACACTTGTCTGAAACCTCGACATCGTGATCTTTACAGATGCCGCACTTCACATATATGAAATTTCATATATATTCTCTATGATACATTCATCAGCTACGGCATGTAACACGAACTCGCAGGGAACCAGCTCCCACATGACAAGGGAGCTCAGCTGGGCGGAACAATCGCACGGTTATGGTTTTGAGTCCCGTTCAAGACCGCATTTTTTAGGCTTCATTGCAACTGCTTAAGTTGCCCCCTAAACTGCGATGATCACTTCAACCTCAAAATTATTATTATTATTCAAAACATGTGGCAGTTTGAAAGAAATACAGCACAGATACCTTGAGTTCGACGTTTCAGATGGAGAGACTCATTGTGCACAATTTTCCTGGATAAATTGAGATATCCTTCTTAGTTCCAATGCTCAGTTTTACATGCCCTGAATCACCGACTGATTCCTTTTTGCATGCGGCATGAACTGAAGTGACTAGGTGGACTCGAACAGCGAAGCCCCCTGTTTAACCATCAAGGCAATACACAAAATCGCACGTGGTAATTCAGAGGAAAACTTTTTTTCTGACATCAGAGCCCACGATCAGTTGCCACAGAATCGATTGCTCGTATAATTTCTGGTCACATTTCTTTCACTTCAGATATTACTATATAGTGCTGTCCTTAATTAATCCTGTGTACATGGGAGGAATCTTAGCTTATGAAACCGAGTTTGCTCGAGTATCCTACAGCTTAATGTTTGCAACATTCCCCCATTTTACGTGTTTAATATTACTAAAAGGATTTCTACAATTCTCCTCTTCAGTTCAGCCGGAAAAGCTGAAATTTCTCTAAGACAAAGTCTCAAACTATGATTTTCTTTATAGAAAGGGTGGCCAATTCCTGCCAAGTTCAACGACTATCTCACAGGATTCAAGAGGTTGGCATCCACGTGGTCGGAAATGACGATGGCTACTGGTTAGAGCATAACTTTCCTTTAAGCAGTGTAGTTAACAAAGGTTTGTCAATCATTGCTTTGGTTCCTTTTATTCGATATGACACTGGTTGAGGGCTTTAACTTAGGAGTAATGAAAACAGTAGTTCAAACAAAATAAAAATGAAAGACTCTTGGCCACACAGGGAGGAAAATACCATGGCGTACTAACTACCACCCTCCCCCTTTTAGACCAAAACCCGGAGCCTACAGGACTGGGCACAATCAAATAATCATTTATACTCCAAGTAAAACTCTCGTTCGCGCTCCCCTCGTTTAGCTGATGTTCTCTGAGGCCTGACCGATCTGAGAGCGTGTGACACTGATCAAGATAAGAAGGACTTTAAACTTGCCCACAACTTTTCTTTTGGCTTGATTGTCTACTATAGGATTTGTAACTGAGCTTTCAAGGAGTTTGCAATCGACATCGCTTGCCGTTTCTTTACTTTAAATTGCCAGACGATGATGATCATAGCAGCTTGATGGGAGAGGACCCTACCTCAAGTGACAACGTTCGGCCTAACAATTCTGGGAGCATTTTGAATTCTAACTCTCCTTCCCTGGTTGAACACAGGATATTATTTCAGCCAAACACAGTTTTAGATAGACATGCGGTGAGTGCTGAACTATACGTTACTGAGTTTTACCGTAGTCAATAGATTGGTTAGCGGAGGCCTATTATACTGATGAGTGCGCAAGGTGCAGAATGACCTCTTGGTAATTGCAATGAACATTGGAAGTCGTTGCTGTTAATAGGCTTTTTGAATGGTCACGCGCGGACCCCTGACTAGGAGCTTACTTCCCCCACACATGCCCTATGAGCCAATCTTTGGGCGTATCTTTGTATTTTTAGAACGCTACGGGTTTGTCGCATTCTCGCGCACTGTTTGAAGTTTGTTCTACTTTGTCAAACGTCCCATGTCGGGTATTCTAAAAATGGAAAGATACAGGCAAAGGTTGACGTAAGGATACCGTCATATGCATGGAGGCTCAGTGCAGTCGTTCATAGCTTAGTTAACTTTATCCGGCGGAGACGCCACTATCCGGAACTCGACTGCCACCAGTATTGAGGCTTGTCATTGTTAATTAGGACACAATTATGATAAAATCAAGAAGATAAAAGACCCAATTGAGAGTTCATTACAAACAAACTGTAGAACAGTAGGGAAGGTTTCAGAGAAGTGTCCTGTAGTATCATCTGCATACAGCCTCAGTGACACGGTAGGGGCAGAAAACTCAAGTCATTAACGAAGATATTAAATACCAATGGCCTCAGGAGGGAACCTTGTGGAACACCCACTTTGATGTCCCGGTAGCTGGAGCATACCCCTTGCATATTTTCTGGCTGGCTACGGTCCAAAAGATAAGACGATATCAGCTTCAAAGCAGATGAAAATAAATTATATGCTTTCAACATAGCAATCAGAAGACTGTGATTAATAGAGTCAAATGACCTTGCTGAGATGCTCTGCTACAGGAGTTATTTTTCACTACGATCAGCTTTACGCACTGGGTGCCTGGTCAGCAAAATACTCTGGTTTGAAAAAGTCATCCAACGGTACCACGTTTGAGAAATGATCATTGAAGACCTCAGCCACCTCACTAGGTTCAGTAATAACACTGCCATTCTCAAAGACAGGAAGGAGGGGTTTCATTTTCTGCCAAAATTCCCCTGGGTTCTTGGCTGCTTTAGCTGCGTTAGAACAAAATTCCTCAATGCCCTTACGATTAAGCAATGTCCCATGTCTCGAGGGAGGGATCTTTTCTTTGGCACTTGGACAACTTATTCCGGAGATATATTTTTTGTTGGATTTCTGGTAATATCCATGGCAGTTGATTTCCCTGCAGCCATTAATTCTTAATATTGGCATATTGGTCGAGAACATCCTAAAGAATAGGGTCAGCCGGAATACTCCGACCTGTGACGCGTGTTGGCTCAAGATGATGTAGTTTACAAGACTAAATCTGTCACAAAATCAACCAAACGTTGTTGGTTACTCGTCCTTCAGTAGTATTTTGATATAAATCTATGTTAAAATCGCCAAGAAAAAGTAGTTCTTTCCTCATAGTGTACATCGCCTCTACGGCATTAGATAACGATGTTAGACTGAAAGTAGTATTCACGCTTTTACTTGCCGAGCGACCTGCAGTAAGCACAAACGATAAATCGACTTTTAGTGGTGTCCTGCACGTCAAGACAAATATGTTAATCAACAACAGGTTCCCGCGGTTTAGATCTTCTATACACCAACAAACCTGCTTTATGTAAGCTATAAGACCGCCACCACCCTTTTTACGCATTGTTCGATAACCTGCCAGCGAGATAAGGGTTGAAGAAACGGTCCAATCGATCTTCGTGTTAGCGATAAATAAGATGTCAAACAAACTTCTCTTCAGCATTGTAGTGTTTAGACATTCCGTGAGTCTTATATATAGTTATCGGTTCGCAAAGAATGTTGAAACGGTTTTGTAACATGGCGTGCGCGGGAAAGTAAATTAAAGATTACCGGTTGAGTTTATCTGAATTACCGGAGTACTAACAGGCCATCATTACAAGCATTTCCTTGACTTCATCGATTTTGACTTAACTGTCATGGCCGGTTACTGTGGACGAAATCTAACTTAGACCGCGGCTTCCAACATTCATTTTACCTCCGCACCTTTCCAGAAGTGTGAGTGGCTTCAAATGGATGATTGTTTTTCTCCTCTGCTCTTGCCCTCGAGATATCTCGACGCTGTTTTCGACAATGAACAGCCTATAAATACGAGAAACCTTGTAGCTCATATAAGCTAGTGTTGTCCAAAACGAAAATGACCTAGACTGCAGAACGAAAGAACCCGGATCCGGACCCGCGATTCCTTCGATATTAAAGGTCGGAGCTCTGTGGCGGGTCCTTAAAGAAGCAAATTGTAGATACTTTCCCTCCTGACAACTCAGAGGTAGTTGCTGAATGATTACCCCGATCATGAAGCGAAAAGAAGAGGAACTAACCGTACCAGCAAAGACGGCAAAGTAGCTAGGCACGTGGGCCGTGACCGTCCGCTATGTTGAAAAAAAAAGAAAAAAAGTACTGCTTTTAAGCAATATATACCGACCAAAACCTTTCTTTCCAGGTATTTCTTTCTTTCCAGCTATGTCTAGTATACGGCGTTAATCAGACGAAAGTACCTTCATTTATTCATCAATTATCAATTTATTGATTCGTTTTGTTGTTAACTTATTCATGTGAAATAATTCATATGTGAACTGCGGTTGTAGATGAAAGTGAAGAATGACCTTTTAACTTATTCATTTATTTTGTATCGCCTATTGTGCATATGTTAACCTAGATCTTCATTCCGGCATCCGTTCATCTCCTGTTCACTAAGAGCACATCATTAATAAATCCCCCGAAACCTACGCAGCCTACGCCGTATAAGCCTCTGGCTTTGGCATCTCATTATAATCTCATATTTGTGCTAAATAAAAAATGACTGGGAATGACTATGCCTCCCTTTTAAAATACACTCAGACCAAAAATATTAGCAGAGGTTTTTGTACATTCCTGTCCTTGGCTAAGCCCACTGTGTGTATATTCATGGTGACATAATCATTGTAATAAGGAATACCAATACCAATACCAATACAATAATGCAGGAATACCAATACAATACTACCAATGTTTTAAATGATCTAGTAATGTTAAAACAATCATCTTACTGCCTGAGGAAATCCATGAATATCGAATTTCCAAGTCCTAAATCAGAAATTGGCAGGCTGACTTTTAGGCATAGAGCTGCCATTGGATGGAATTCGATCAAAACGTCTTCTAGTCCAGAATGTTTTAAAAAAAGACAGATCTAGTAAGGACTTAATTAATTCTATAAGTTATAATAAGGAATCTTCCATGATAGGAAATAGGAACGAGGAATTTTTTTATTAAAATTTTTTAAAATTTCAATATTATTTTATCTAGTTCTTAACTATATTCTTTTAAAAATTGTAATTCATAGTCCTATATATTTATATTTGTATTATTATGATTATTTATTGTTTATTTTCTTTTGTTGATTTTCTATTTATTCATATGTATATACTTTAGTTTTAAATAGCAGATAGGCAGGTCCACATCAGGACTTCAGTCTTGCGTATTCTGTAACCTGCGTTATCAAATAAACTATGTATGTATGTATGTATGTATGTATGTATGTATGTATGAAATCTTCCCACAATTTGCCAATAGATTGTGGCTTATCCACCGGATGAAGTGATCCAGGCTTTGGACAACTGGGGCCTGATTTCCTTGAATTTACGAAGGTACTGACTTTCACTGCTCAACAGAACTAATCATTCAGTGAAATCCACTACAGGTCACCCAGTATTATGGCGGCAAGCAGAGAATTCACCACGCTGTTGAGCAGCCCGAACTTTCCGGTTTGTTACGAGTGGTCGGAAGGAAAACCAATTTGCAGAGCGTTGGTCGCAAGGCAAATGGACACGAAATTTCGACAGAAGATTTCTGGTGGGCATGTGGACTTTGTTTCTTCGAACGTCGCAAAAAGTCGACAATAAAGGACCATCTTATTCGACAAGTTTGTCAAAAGTCAATAAAAACTAGAAAATCGAAGGAAAGAGTTGCAAAACGCCAACCTGAACGTCAGCAAAATTACTCTCACTTTGAGAATGAGACGAATAAGTGAATATTCATATATTTCAACATGCTAATATATATCAAAACACTACACACGAAACTTAAACACAGAGTAAACCATATATTTACCCTTTTGCTGTATCGTATACACCGCTGGTACAACAGTAATTCGCAAGAAAAAATATATTGGAGGTGGCGGGTCTATTTTGTCTTAGGAATTTTCATTTGCGAAGAAGCTTATCGTAGCATAATGATACTGTCGGTGAGGAAAAAAAGCTTAGTCATAAACGCCATTCTTCGAGATATTTTATATTCACCGTACAGTATTACTGCTAAATCCTGTATCGTGTAGTTTGTGTGTAGACTTCCTTTTGGTTGTGAAATCCTGCGATACTCTCAATTAATTGCTATGGGCCTATGCCTATGTTCTATTGGTCGTCTTGACGGTCACGCCATAAAAAATAAATAAATCAATAATAATAATAATAACAATAACAATAATAATAATAATAATAATAATAATAATAGTAATAATAATAATAATAATAATAAAATCCCAGGGACTTCATGACATGTTGTAGAAGACCAATACATAAACACCGTATTCATTTTAATTTCGGGTTTGTGTCGTACGTGTTTCTGAGTGATTTGCCGATGCGTGTCACGCAATGTTGTTGGTGGACATCCGTAGTCCACCAATATAGAGGGCGGAAATCAACAATAACAGCTGGATCGCTTGCTCGTTTCTCCTTTTTTCTTAATTTCTCCACAACAAAGTGCTGCTACCAATACATCACCCCACGTAAAACACATTCTTACAGTTACATACAATAACATTTGAAAACTAGAGACAACTGCTGAAAAATTTTTACACCCCGCATCTACGATTTCAAAATTGTAGGGTGTATTTATGTTATCGTTTCTACAATGAACTAATGATTCACTAAGATACAAATATATATGGAAAGTTTTTTTTAAAAATTTGGCCTTAAAGGAAAAAGAACTGCCCATGTACGTCGAAAGTTACACAAAACCTTTCTGGCGACTGCAATCTGCTGTAAAGTCTGAATTTTATCGGAAGCTCGTGGAAGGAAACTCTGGAATCTCAGTATACCCTTGTGCCTGCTTGTAGAAAAGATGTGGTATTTTGCTGTGAGTAATGAGTAGTTTAATGCCTGCCAAAAACGCCGCATAATATTTTACTTTGATTTAAGGCAATTTCTTCATGCGCCTTTTGTGCCCACCAGTCTTGAAGTGTATTGCTCGTTTCTACTTGAAACGTTCAAACGGCTGAGAATTATAAGGAGAACCAGTTTTTTCAACGAGATAGCTTTGTACGATCGTGGTGTCATGCATGGTGACAATTCCGAAATTCAAACTGCTGTATTTTCAGGCCATCTTCAGCCTCGAATCGGTAAAAATTTTGAAGATCTCGCGATTTTGATTCCAGTCTTTTTACTTGCGTGATACTTGCGTTACATGGAAGCCATGTATTAACCAACTGTCAAAAAGTGTCACGGGTTAAGGTCTCAATAATATTCGTAAGCATGGTAATCAAACGCGCCAATCTCATAGTACACATTCACTTGTAAACTGAATTCACTTAAATTATTTGTTATTGGACGAAACGAAGAGAGGAGTTGATCATTGCCAAGCAGATTTAAATGTTTGAGTTAGTTTTGTAGGCTCAATGCACGAGATACTGAACTCTCCAACAAGTCATGAAGTACATCGAATGCAAAGACATCAAAGACCATTTACCATTTATTTGTCCCTCAAAATTCTTTTCAAATCCAAATCCTTATTATTTGAATTAGAACGCAATCTGTTGGTCTAGTGTCAAATATCAGATCTAAAAGTTGTAAATTCGTTGTTTCAGTGGTTTGCTTTACTGCCTCCGGAGCGATTTCAGAATACCCGTTCACTTATTTACATATTGCCTTAGATAACAATACACTCTATTCAAATGCTAATAAGTGAGGGGGTATTCAAGAATCGAGCCCTGCCTCCTATTTCTTGAATTGCGGTTTCCGGTGGTTACATCACGGAACGTTGGGTCTATTTGTTTATTCACGTTGTACAGCCGTGAGTATTATTACGTTCAGAGAGACTGTCTCGAACTCTCACGGCGAAAGTGATTGCTAACAAAGACGTAGTTGAGTCGCTTGAACACAATCCTTTCGAAAAAAGGTTACAACGCCCGCGCAGAAATTTCATTATCAACCTTGCGTGACCAGTCATATGTGGATTTATGAATTGATCGGCTACAGTATTGATTGCGACAGCAAATTACCTCTGATCAGACTGATCACACTTCCATGGCATGGTCAAGATTGTATTGCATCTTTGTATTTTTGTCTTATTTAAGGGTCAAGGTGAAGAAATACTATTCATATAATATAGTAATACCCTACAATACGATCTCCGTCAGGTCATGCGTGAATTCGGCTGTTGTAGTCCGTAACTGCGATTTCAAAATTATCACCTCTCGGTAGATCAAACAGTGAAGAGTGTTTTTGGATTTTTTACTTACACCCTACACCTCTGTGCTGCTTCCTCAAAAACTGATATGTAATAGCGTTTAGAGGTTAAAGCAAACAAAACGCTACCGCTAATCACGCGAGTGAGTGAAAGCGCTGATCGACAGCTGACGGCCTTGCCTTACACTTCCGCTTGGTTTGGTTGCGCAACCACCAAAAGCAAGTAAATCGCTTCGCTGCTTTGCAGACGATGGCTAGTCATGTGGTCAAAAGGATGTAAATTTTTTGAAAGTGTTTCGCAACTAGATCTGTGAATAAGCACGGCCGGATAATTTTGCAATAAGCCGTCCCGATCTTTCTTTTTAAGTTCGTACATTTTTGTTTTTGCGTACAACATTCTTTGTTTATGAATGAAAAGGCACCAGAAGTGGAAGTCATTCACGATGACAAAGAGGGCATAAAATAAGAAGCTTCATCGTGTCACAAGAAATTGTATTTTCACTACTGAACAAGTAAAACGACACAAGCCAAAATCACCAAAGTCTATACTTGCAAAGTTTATCCATCACTCTTTGCCGGTAGCCCCCTCAAAATAGCAAGTTCTCGGCTTAACTCACTCTAAAAATAGTACTTTGCTATTTTTGGCCATAGGTAGACATGCACGTATTTACGGTTAGCAATTGTTCTAGTACATTGGAATTTTATGCGGTATTTGGCATTAAAACACTTTGCTATTCTTATCTCGATCGGAACAACATTGGTGTCGTCTACAGAATCCTTGTTGCCGTTTAAGCCTGTTCTACTAAATTATGACAACAATTGCAATTAATGTTAAAAATTGTCCAGCTGAAGTAATTTAACCAGTGTTCCAAGGATATCGCATGACCCTCGTTTGAATAGTACATTTCCGGCGATTATGTCACGTGTTTCGGCGGTCAACAATCATATTTCTGTAGAAACACGAGAGGTAAATACATTCTATGCCAACCATGATCACAACAACAAAGACTGTAACATCGGGTAGCGAACACCCTAAGTTATTTGTGTATGAAAGCATTCCTGGATTTTGCATGCATGCCTTTTACTCACAGTACCCGTGACTTCCGACTTATGCGTGACTTTTGTTTATACTTCCTATTCACGTTGCGCAACCATAAGTTTCGTATATTTTGTTAAGAGGGCCCGCAATTACTTTCCACTCGCGCCCATGAACGAAGAAAAGGATATTAAATTAAGGGTTTCGCAACTCAAATTGTTGATCAATGAATGATCTTCATTGAAGTTTATGTTCCCGTTCGGTTGGTCCAAGGTTCATTTTCCCCAAAGAAAGTGTTATTGTAGTCAAAAAAGAGAATTGTGTCCATTCCTAAACTAAAATTGACTACTGTTAAATCATAGGATATTAAAACCATAACTTATTTAATTGGCGAGGTAATGTTGCCAAATCGAGGACGTCAAATCGAAAATCAAACGCGATGATGGTGCAAGCATTAAAAGTCGTACAAGCAGAACAGACGCGGCTTTTGCATGTTGAAATAAGTGTGGATAGAAACCTACTGAATACAGAATTATTGTTAAGAGGTTAACAATAATATCCAGAAGTCGCACTCACCGTTGTTCGTGGGTTCAGGACCAATTTTAATTAAATTGATTTACACCGTGGTTTGAACGAAGTTATTTGCCTTAAACGAAGGATGTACGGTAATCGTTTGGCAGAAAAGATCTGGATGAATTTTCGAGGAGCTGCTGGCCAAAAATTGCAATAGTTTTCGCTAGCTAGGGAACGTCGCAATCGGCGTTTTGTATTTATATTTTTTCACACAGTCCAACTCCTTTTCTATAATTTGTCATTTGTCATTTGCCGCTTCGAGTTAATTTCTGGGACGGTTGTCAGGTGAACGGCAATCCCGGAGATAATTGTATTCATAGTATTCATGTATTCGCCCACGCCGATTGATGAGGCGACCGGGTCGGGTATTCAACTTCCTCTGTCAGTGTGACATGCGTATCTGATGGTAATTAACCTGAGTTTTTGTTTTAATTGTACGTGATCCGGTGATTCGGTTTATACTTGAACGCAGACAGACTGGATGTCAGTCCATTACAAAACTTCGGAGCAAACACACATCAGTAGAAAGATGAGCAGCTTTCAGGTAGACGCTTTCTTGGAAGAAAAACTCAACGACATTGACGAGTTTATTCAGTCAGAACTGGGGTTTGAGCCTCTAAATCCAACGGTAAATGGCTTGACTACCATGTTGCAAACTCAGGAATTAATCAGTGATCCAGCTAATAATCCAGGTAAGAACGGAAAGAACTTTGTGTGCTTTCAAAACTGAGTGGTGTCTGTTTAAATCACCTGAGTCAATTGTCACCGAGGTTTTCACGATAATCGGTTTTCATGTGCTGGAATGAGAAATTAATTGCTATATACTAATATATAGGTTTCAGTAAAACTTTTTGCGGAGAGAATGAACTCGGTATACTGATACCCTGAGTCGAGCCTCGCAGCTTGTTCATCTGCAAACATCACTCATGCGCTGTAGACCTGAAAAAAGCAGCCGGAACGCGATCACTCTTAATTTGATTTTCTTTTATGTGCGAATACATATCAGCTAAGTGATTTTATCCTATTTTGCTTAACGATATATATATATATTAAAGTATGTTTTAAGAAATGGTATATTTTTGTTGTTTAAATTCATTGTTTATTTTATGAAATTTATGGCTTATTTAATCGATTTTTTGGTCGCAGGAAAGGTGGACGCTACCGTCTGGAATTATTGTGATTCGTTAAACAAAATTAGTGAAGTTGACATGGAAGTCCAGATAATGGATTTAAAGGATGTTTACGATAAAAAGACGAGGAGAACTCTTGACGGATTGGAATATCGTTTGGAAGACTCTGAGGTAACTGCGGTGATTCAAGCAACTGATGAAATCAGCTGTGTTCGAGCTTATGTCCAGAGGTGTCCAGAGGCCGCAATTAGAACACACGACACTATAGGTAGGCACTTGAGGCCCTACCCTCCTTCTTGTAAACGATTCCTCTTCCAAGTCGAGTCCGCCCAGCAGGAGTGAGTTTTCTCTATGATTATCGGTCGGGTTGGTCGTGAAATGGTATTTCACATGTTTCCATAGACATTGCATGGGAAAGTCTGTCAGTATTGGATTCCGAAACAAGGTGGACGTGACCAGAATTTGAGGGCAAAGTTGTGATAGCAAAATTACACTCTAGAAGTGACTAATATTGTGACTCGGACTTCAGGGCTATACATCTGTAATCAGATCAAAGTGTCAAGTTCAAAGTAAAAGAAAGAATGGGGCTTATTATTTGTGTTACGTAAATCGCATCTGGGGTATAAAACCGAATTCTCAAAATCGTTATTAATGGGAGTCGTGGTTTCCGTCTTCAACCGAAGTCAAATGTTTGCGGATTGAATTGACTACAAGTGATCTCGCAATCAAGCTCTTTTCGAAGCTAGAAAGGCCATGGACTGGTTAGGGGAAAAAAAAAAAGAAACTAAAAAAAGCTTTCTTCGCTTTCCGTCCTCGCAAAGTCTTACATCAATAAGATTCGGAAGCCGCCAGTTCTACATAGGACTGGCAACTGAACCCTTACTACTGAGGTTTTGTGAAGAAGAAAGGTTGTTCCGATTTTAATGCGTTTGTTATTGATAACGGCGACATTTCTCACATATAGGTCCCGTTGAACTACACGTAACTACTCTACAAACTGAAGGAAAGCGTCGAGTTGCGAGCATTAATTTAGGTTCAGTGTACAAAACGACAGAAGGAGATCCAGTCTACTGGCTTGAAAAGGCAGACGTCATGCAAAGAAATAAATGGGAGCTGATAATCGCACTGGGGTTCAGGTCAGGCCTGTCGGGAAATGTGACGTCAAAGCCTTTTAGAGTCACCACCAAAGCAGGTTACAAGCCAAGAGGGAAGGCAGGTTTGTAGCTGGGCCTTATTTGGTGAGACTGAATTTATCTTTAAGTCTGAGTCCTGTGACTTGACGTTCGGCAGAATGAATATCATAACTTGCAATAGTAATAACTCTAGCGGCACGAGATTGGAATCTCTGAAGCTTATCCTTTAATAACTTTCCGCAGTTGTCCCATAAAGAGGAACAATAATCAAAATATGGTTGTACTAGGCTCTTATATACCTTCTCAATTGAGTTCGAATGGACACTGAATGGCCTAATACGCCTCATCTCTCCAATGCCCGCACTAACCTTCTTACAGATGAGAGACTGGGAATGGTGTATTGTATTGCACTTCTTCTTTACTCTTGCCTAAGAGTGGTTTACTCAGTTGACACAACTTCTGATTTCTTATCTGCAGAATTTGACGCTGGCAGGGACAAAGTTCAGCGATTAGTTCGCAAGGTAACCGCTTCTTATGGAAACTGCGTTACTGAATACGACCAATGGGAAAGGTTCAGGACGCTTTCAACAAGCTGTGGTGTCGATAAAGGTTTGTTATATCTGACGTGACTTTTACACCTCAGTCTGTGACCCTTCTTTTTACTTCTGATGCTGTTTACAAGCAACTTTCGGCATTCGAGCTGTTTGTGCTTGCTGGTTTGCTTGCGTTTAGCTAGGATCAACCATTGTGGAGGTAAACAATACAGCAAAGGTTACCACAAAAACAAAAGGGGTGGAGGGATAGGGAAAATCTGAAGTTTTGTGTGGTATTTCTGATCAAAAGAGAAAGGAACTCAAGCTTTTCATAGCTGCCCGACTGTGCCAAGTGAACGGCGTTTGTGAACGCGAGAGATTTGCTTCTTTGTCAGTGACGGTGATTTCTGTCAATCTATTAACAATGTATTCATCTAACCAATAATTTCCAGATGATGCCTGCGCTTTGAGTGACGGTTTCCAGCGATTCAGTTTGTTCGTGAAAGATGATTCCGTAAGC
>BLFK01000629.1:843477-850977 GCA_014634185.1 Astreopora myriophthalma | reverse complement strand
ACGCCGGCTGAAAAGCCTGATACTAGAGAAACGTGGAAAGCCCTTAAAAGTCGTGGAAGCTACGAAAAGTGTGACAAAGCAAAACCACAAACGAGAAAGAGCGGCATTCAGTTAACGTTACACAATAAAAGTCAAGAAAGAGAGCTTTTAAACGACGACTGACTGTTTGGTAGGTGAGCGGATTTGGGTTGGTGGTTGTTAAACTGTTTTGGGAAGCAAGACTCAGGAAAGTGAAGAACTGAACTATTTCCGTTGTAAATATTTATAAGTTTAGAGTTGTTGTAAATAGTTTAGCTTGTAATAGGTTGAAATTAATTTATCGTTTATAGTCTATAGCATTAAGTTAGTTTAAGTAAGCTTAGTTTTATTCGTATTCGTAGATTTGCGTGTCAATATCTTAATTAAAATCATTAGTTGTGGTGGCTAATTGTGCTAAGGTGCGTATGTTCGTTCTATTTTGTAGTATTTTGTTTCTTTCTTCTCGGGCCATTGGGACCCATGTCACAGCAAGACAAAAGATGAAACTGTAGGACACCTGTTTCGTGAATCAGCAAGCTCGCCCAAAGTGAATACAGAGCAAGGCAAGACAAACTTGAAGGGGCAGGGCATTGGAGCTTGTGCAAAGAGTATGGCGTCCCCCGTACGGAGCGGTGGTACGATCATAAATCGCAAGGTGTAGTGGAGACGGATTAAGCGAAACTTCTTTGGGATTCCCATTATGTAGGCTATGTGGCAAGAAAGGTGAGAGTGTCAATCATAGTGTCTGTGAGTGTCTGTGCCCAAAAGGGAATACAAACAGAGATATGACTGTTGCAAAAGTAGTTCATTATAAGTTGTGTAAGAAATACCATCTGGAAAAGAAGGGTAAGCGGTACGAACACGTGTCTGGCAGTGTAAGTGAAAAAAAAAAAAACGATGCTGTTAATGTACTGTGGAACATGAACATACAATGTTATCATGTCATTCAAGCCAGAAGACCGGATGTTGTAGTTGTAAATAAACAGGAGGGAAAGTGCACCATTGTCGATATTGGTGTACCAGCGGATAAAATAATTGGTGGAAAGGAGAATGAGAAAGTTGAAAAGTATCAGGAGCTTAAAATTGAAATTGCAAGAATGTGGAACATGAAAACTGTGCAGGTGGTACCAATTGCTGTTGGATCATTGGGAAGTGTGACAAAAAGCTTGGATAAGTGGCTGGGAAAGTTGGATATCAAAATCAGTATTTCAGTACTCCAAAAAACTACGTCACGAGGAACTGCAATGATTTTGACAAAAGTGTTAGAGCTCTAGAGTAAGAGATAGAAAATTTATTGACAACTTACAAAGCACATAAACGACTAGAGCAATAGCGCGGAAAACGTATTGTTCGGTTGATTTCAAAGGCTGACTACAAAGCACCCAGTAAACCACTTTTTTCAAAAAGTTAAAAATATTCGATATTTTCAGTATTCACTCGCTTCAGGTGAGCTCTTTCATGTATCTTTATCATCACAATCTGCTACCGCTATCTATTCACCAAATCTTTCTAACTGGCAGTCAAATTCATCATTACTCAACGAGAAATTCAGAATCCTATCGATCTCACTGTTGCAGAACAATTTAAGAAAAAAATTCTCTTCTCTTTCAAGGACCTAAAATATGGAACTCTCTACCAACTATTATTAAAGCAGCTGGAAGTTTATATTCTCTAAAAAACTGATAAAAACATTTCTAAGAGATAGACAAGATGATTGAACCCCACAGCAATAAACAATTTCTTTCTTCCGAGCGACGCCTCTTTATGCATCAATATTTTACCTTAATTTATAACGTCCAGGAGACCTCGATTACACCATAAACTCCAAGCTTCTTCGAGATCTCCTCGCCACCTTTTTCATATTTATTTTCATGCCACAAACATCACATTGTATTGTAATGAAACTATTCTTTATAGATGGTATTGAAACTATTGAGCACTAAGCGCCAAGAAATAAAGGCACTGGAGGTCCCTCGAATGTAGACGCAAATGGCTTCCAAAGGATCCTCGCCAGCAAGTCATTCAAGAAGTCTGGATCTAATTTGTGTGACGCTCTTGCAATTCCGACCCGCCGATTGTGCACAGAATAAGTAGATCCCGCGACTATTGAGCCGATCCTAGTGAGTCGTCGTATCCGACTGGATAAAGGTAATGGCGAAGTTCGACCAATAGGAGTGGGCGAATTAATCAGAAGAATTATTGGAAAGTGCGTGACAAAAGTTGCGAAACAAGATATACTGGAGTCGAGTGCCTCGCTTCAGGTCTGCGATGGACACAAATTCGGGAGTGAGGCAGCAGTACACGCAGTGAACAGCTTATTCCAGCACGACGAAACCGATTCAGTGCTGCTGGTGGATGCGTCAAACGCCTTCAACACACTAAACCGAGCCGCCGCCCTTTAAAACATCAGACTTCTTTGTCCAGCATTAGCTACGTTTGCAATCAATACCTACTGAGCACCAGCACCGCGGAGGCTAGTACGCAAGGCGATCCCTTAGCAATGCGAATGTATGCCCTCAGTCTACAACCGCTCATCTCTTGTCAACGGGCAGTGAGTCAAGCCAAACAATGCTGGTTTACAGATGATGTGACAGGGTGTGGATCGCTACAGAACATCAGAGTGTGGTGGGACGCGCTGACAATGGCCAGACCGGACCGGACATACTATCCTAATGTTGGAAAATGCTGGCTTGTTACGAAGCCTGATAAAGAGGAGATCGCTAGGAGCATTTTTGAAGAAACAGCAATTAACATCACCACAGAAGGACGGAAGCACCTGGGTGCAGCGCTGGGCTCCAGGTCCTACCTTAAGCAGTACGTCAACGGTACAGTCGAGGAATGGGTGGGACAGGTGACAAAATTGGCTGAGTTTGCATTATCGTAACCCCACTTGCTACGCAGCGTTTACTTTTGGATTAAAACAACGCTGGACGTACTTTCTAAGAACCTGATATAGAAGATCTACTCACAACTCTGGAACGCGTAATAACTGATGCCTTTATACCGTCTATTGCAGGTCACAACTGTACACAAGCTGAACCTAAGCTGCTGGCGCTCCCAGTGAGAATGGGAAGCATGGGCCTAGTAAATCCGAGTCAAGTAGCAGCCTCTCGGGGTATGAAGCTTCGGCTAACATCTCTGGTCATTAGCCCAACAAATAGAATCACAGGTGCATAAGCCAAGCGACGAAAATGAAATACATGCTGCGCAATGGGAGATGCGCCAAGTGAAGAATCAGTATCTGAAGCAAAAACTTGATGAGGTGAAGGGCTCGATTTCGGGAAAATCTTTAAGAGATGTGGACCATGCCATTCAGAAATGTGCTTCTAGTTGGCTTACTGTTTTGCCAATTAGAGATATGAATTTTGATTTAAACAAGAGTGAGTTTCGGGACGCTGTGAAACACAGGTACGACTGGGAAGTTCCTGATACGCCCTCTGTTTGTGTTTGCGGGACATGTTCAATGTGGATCACGCTATGATAGGCAAACGGGGCGGATTTATCATCCAACGCCATAATGAACTGAGGGATCTGGAGGCAGAATTGCTTCGCATGGTGTGTAATGATGTTGAAATCGAACCAGTTTTGCAAGACATCACAGGAGAAGAGTTGAATAGGAGAGCCAACACCGCACTTGATGCGCGGCTGGAGATAGTTGCTAGGGGCTTCTGGGAGTGGCAGAGGTCGGCTTTTATGATGTGAGAGTTTACCACCCAAATGCAGACTCCTATAAAGATATGGATCTAGACCAGATATATATTCAGGCAGCACGAAACAGAAGAAGCGCCAGTACGCTAGCCGAGTGTTAGAAGTAGAGCAAGCAACATTCACGCCATTAGTTTTCAGCCCGACACGTGGAATGGCGGTGGAATGTAAACGATACCATCGTATACTTGCTGAGCTAATTGCTACAAAGAAGGGCGAAAGCTATGCGACTACCATGGATCAGGGCAAATATTCGTTAAGGCTTTGAGAACGCTATCTCTGGGGAACTCTGGCCAAAGCCAGGAATATTACTTCGTTGTTTATCCTTATGTCCTATTATTGTTATTATTATCATTATTATAAATTTTTTAAGTTCAATCTTTTACACGCAGAACTGCCTATATTTTCTATGGACTATTGTGCAATGTTTTACCTAGACTTTTTTTTTTATTCTGTAGTCTTTTTAAATTTATAAAATTGATTGTGACTAAGCCTAGGGTAAATAGTCTCTTTGAGTGCTAAATAAAGATTATTATTTTCTACAATAATAGCAATAATAGTAATGATAATTGTAGTGATAATTGTAGACACATTTTAAATGTGTTAGTTCTAAGTTTAACACCTTGATAACTAGTATCTCGTAATTATTCCCTTTATTCTTTTTGGCACGTTCGCTTATAGCTGCTATATAAGTTGGTTTCGGCGCTGATTACGCACAATTTTTCTTCCCGTGTTTCGCCTTTTTACTTTCGTTCGGCTCTTTTTGCCGTTCTCGGCAGTTTTCTGGCTAATCTCGCAATTTGTAAATATTTGATTCGTGTTTTACCATTGTGCTTTTCCGTCCTTTTACTTTCAGAACAAAGTTATGTGATTTGTATTCATATATCTCGTTGTCGTTGTTGTTGTTGTTTTTTTAGTTGAATCGCAACTTTGACTTGTAACCGTGAAGGACTCCTACAAACTGTACAGGTCTTCAGGGAAGATATCCGCTTGGAATTTGGCTTGAACTAATGTGCCAAGGCGTTATCACCCATGGAAAGCTTGAAAACGTGACTCCTATTGAGCTAGACTCTGACAGGTCCATACGAGAACAAGATCTTGAGGAATTCTGTAGGTATCTGGTAATTAACGAAAATGAAGGCACACCAAGAAATGAAGAGTAAAATCCAGAAAGAATAGTGCAGACGGGTTCGTCTAGTTCAGTGCGATGGACAAAATCTGTGAAGCTATGAATGAATACCTTAGCTATTCCTGTTGTAATCCACAGTTTTAATATCACTTATTGGAAATTGGAGGAGATACAAAAAAGTGCTACCAAGACCATTCACATTCACATTCTATGCTACCAAGACCCGCCAAATGCTTACCATGTACAGAATGCACCATCCTAAAGCGAATGTACAGAGGTCCTACGTACTTCGCACAAGGGGAGGTAGAGGCTTGCAGCAGTTGGAAATGCATTACAAGATTGCAACAATTGGCCCTCTAGAGTATTTGCAGTACAGCAAAGACAAACATACAATTAGTGTATGAACACCATAAAAAGAAAAAAAACTGTACTCAGCGGTGAAAGATGCAGCCGAGTTCCAATTCCAGTTAGGCTTAACTACTAGCCCGACACATGGAGATCTTCCAGCAAACGAATCAGCCAAGAAAAGGAAGAATGAGGCAAAGAAAGTTGCAATGGACCAACTAAAGTTAACATAGAGCAACGCATGGTCAGAATCCCCAACGAATCTGTAAGCCTGATGTAGACACCACCAGAACCAAAACCAGTGGCTGAAGAGCTCAGCACTGAAGGCAGAAAAAGAAGGCTTCATAACGCCGCTTAGGACTAAAGCTGCTCAGGATCAAAGCCAACCTTACAAGCGCGTATCGACACTCCATTAGTAAAGACACTGACCGCGAATGTAGACCATGTAGTAACTACCAAAGAGCTGTTGACCACCTCACTTCAGGATGTCCCTATCTTGCCAGAAACGAATGGATAGTGCGACACAGCAATGTTGGAGCGTATGTACATCAAAACATTCGTAAGCACTATGATATCCGACCAAAGAACATCGGTACGAGCATGAACTACAAACCGTTGTGGAAAATGAAGCTGTTGTAATCCTGTGGGATATGCCAATCAACACAGATGGAACCATGCCACATAACAGACCGGACACTCACTGTTAAAGACCATACTGAGTGCATCATGATTGACATCAGTATATCCACTGAAAGAAATGAAAAAACTTACCAAATACAAATACCTACAGATACAGGTCGGAAAGATGTGGAGCATGAAAGACACTACCATTCTAGTGGTAATTGGGGCCCTTGGCCTCATAGAAAAGGGAATGGATGTAAATCTTCAAGGAATACTTGTTGACATCAACATCGAACAACTGCAGAAGATAACCTTGTTTGGGACTGCCCCTATTTCACACAGAGCACTAGACAATCAACCTACTAGACACCACTTATGCCCTAAGGTACATGGATTGCACCCAGGCATGGGCGAGAAAGAAAGGCAGGCAGAGACAATAATGGGCTACTCTTAAAGAGTTTAATGGGTCTAACAAGCTTGAGGCAATCAACACCCTGTCATTCCAGTGGTAACCTATAGTTTTTATATCATCAGCTGGGAAAATAGCGAAGTGCAAAGAATCGATGCAAAAACAAGGAAGCTGTTGACATTGGCGAAGATGCATCACCCAACGGCCGATGTGGACAGACCGTGCATACCTAAAAAAGAAGGAGGCAGAGGTCTTATCCAAGTGGAAATAAGCCTGAAAACGTCCACTATCGGATTGGATACCTACTTCCAAGAAATAGAACAATGCTAGCACTGGTAAGAGAACATGACGGCAAAAGGAAACTATTCTCCATTAGAAAGCAAGCAGAAATCTGTAGGAAAGAACTTGATGTACCAGGCCTAAATTTGCTTGAAAACGAATCTGTTACTGCATATGCGAAAAGAGTTACTACCAATGCAAAACAACAAGTTCAAGCTAAAATTGCCCAAATGTGGGAAGAGCAAAAAACTGTCCTTTTAATGCTGAAATCAAGGTTGCTGATAAACAATTAGATTCGAAAATTGTTATAATTACGATATCAGCTCGCATCTTGAGAAAGGTCCTGTCAATCAAGTGAACTCTTTGGTACCTAAGGCCAATGGGTTGGACCCGGTGCTTTAGAGACTAAACAAGCTAGCCAAGGATTACAAGTGATAATAATAATAATAATAATAATAATAATAATAATAATAATAATAATTAAAAAAGTATGGGGGTGGGCATTCAATTTACATTTGCAATTATCAATTTAAAATAGCTAAAATTGAACCTAATGACTGTTATTTGAATGAATGTTTTTGCGATGTATTCTTCCTTCCTAATTTAAATATTGCTAATTGGAATTAAAAAAAAATATATATATATATAAAAGAATGTTGGATTGACATAGCAAACAAACTGCAAAAATGTAATAAATATTAAATTGTCTCAAAAACAAGCGCGCTGTATGGAGTTCGAGAAGGCATTTCAGCGAGTGTCAAAAAAACAAAACAACTTAGGCGGGACAAAATTATAAACTACACTTCATATATATACATATAATCGATAAAATATTTATGAAATGGCTGCCTCTGAATTTTGTATATCAATGTCTACATTAGTTAAGTCCATTTTACGTCTTCTGATTGTTCTTGACCCTCTTAAGCAGATCAGCGCAGATCTCAGTAAAGCAAAGGAAGTCCTTGCTCTTATCCACGATATAGTCCTTGAATAG
>BLFK01000629.1:772919-838482 GCA_014634185.1 Astreopora myriophthalma | reverse complement strand
AACATAACATTATCATGGACGTGTTGGGAGGCTGGTCGAGAGAAACCGAAACCTCAATTCAGTCACTGGTAGGACGTAAGGCGAATCAAGTTTTAGAGGCCATGCAAAAGGCAGTCTTGTCGTCATCCCTAAATATAGCGAGAACTTTCAAGGTTATGATATGAAGACCTAAGATCAAAGCCTGACTATCACCCATGAAGAACGAGAGACACTACAAACATTTATATGCCTAGATTATAGTTTTTAGCCATGTAGATATATATATATAGATATATATTTATTTTTTATTTTATTTTTATTTTTTATTTTTTTAATAATTTTTTTATTTTTTATTTTTATATGGTTATACCTTTTGAGTTTCGCTTGTGCGCACAGGTTACGCTTTGCGCCCTGTGTCGCTTTATAACACTGTGCGTACAGATAGTTTTACTGCAAATTATAATAATAACCAGAGGATTTGTACCAGGGACTGCCGAGTGCAATTTCAGCAAGTGATCAGAGCGGAAATTCAACCCGGGATCTCCGGATTTCAATGGCCGGCGCCCTAACCACTCTTGTTAATGGTTGAATGAGGCTGCTAGTGATAAAAACAATTATCATAACTAAGCAAATGGACAAGAATAGTGCTTCCGATAGTTCTAAGTGCCAAATCTTCTAAAAAGCAGTTCGATACTTGCAAGCCGGAATAAATTAAAATTGTCTTAGCTGTTCTGATTATTCGAAAAATTGGGCTAGCAGAATGAGCTCAACTCTAACTTTAAAAACAAATAACTTTGTAACACTTAAAAATTGTCGCTGCAGGGGTTGCGTCCCAGCATGACGTTGCTTGAAACCCAAAAGCTGTCCGAGCTATCGGTTTAACATTTTCTGTATCTAGTAAAAGACTTACAAGTCCAGGGGAAAATCTTGAATTTTGGGCACAAAACCAGACGCGTCATATCCGAGCCTGCAGTGACATGATCAGGAGAGTTACTCAAAAACATTCTCAAGACTTCGAAGATGTGGTAATAACAGGTTGTAATAAAAAAGAAATGATCTTCATGAAACTGGCAAGAAGGGCTGCACTGTGTTTGACCATATATATCTATCCGTAAGAAATCACCTTTCTGAAAATTGACGTGACAAAATTGTTTCTTCTCCCTTTTTTTGGCTTATGCTGACAGTTTGCCTCGTTTGTCCCAAGAAACTTTGAATATCAGTACACTCCATTGACTGCATACTGTTTCAAGTGGAGTCATTAACCTAATGTCACGTGATCTTCACTCAAGTCGACAGCTTCAGTGTCTGATAATGCATGGTCACACATACAGATGTGAAGTGGTCCCACATGAAAGAGTTGTTAAGGAATCGATTTCCTAGAACTGAAAACGAGAAACCGTAGTTAAAGGGATCTAAAATACACTGCTTTCAGAACGTTTGCGCCCACGCCGTCTCAGAATTTGTTAAGCATTGACACTGATCATTCACCCCGCCGTTGAAAACCTGTGCGTCTACGTCTTGTAAACTTGATGTCCTAATATTAGTACGTTAATGTCCAGCTGATAACAACTTTTGCATTTATGTCTAGCAAATATGTCCTAATATTTACAGATGCGGGCGTTCAGTAAGAGGCTCGATATTTGCAGAACAAACTGTCTGCTGTTTATCCTTTCTCGATAACCGCTTTTCATGTTACTTGCTACACGCAAGGCTGTTTTTTGCATGTCTTAGTGAGAAATCGTTTTTAGAATGCCGGCATACCTTCAGCTATTAGTACAGTCCAGTATAGGAAATATTTAGCAAGTCTTTCACCAATCACTGTTGTCCAAAACCAACATTCCTCCTTGTGGAGGCCTTTTGATCCGCACGCTTCAGGTCAAATGAAAGGGCAGAGAGAGAATTTCAGTTCATGGTCTCATCTGTTCCGATCTTTACCCTTCAGAATTTAGGCCGCCCTGCTGTCCTTGTTGCTTTTCGGTGGCCAACCCAAAAATTTAAATTATTTAGTTAAAATGAAATAATAAATAAATGAATAAATAATTAAAACGGAAACTAAAACAAAGCAATTTATTAAACAATTTAGCCATGTATTTACTTAAAATGGGAGTTCAAGATTAGTGGCTGTTAAAAGATGGCGGGCCGGAAGAATCTACTTACAACCTCATGTGCCATAATTGCAAAAATTGCGAATGATATGCCACCATTTGACATTTCAGTCTACGCAGTGTGTAGGACGCTTGTCACCTGCAATGGCTTAGCTAACACGAGTATCCCGTAGCTCAGAGTATCCAACTCCTATTAGGAGCTCTCCGAGTTCATTCTTTTTAAACTATGCCTGCCTTAATGATACTAGATACTAACGTAACTCCAGCTAAGAGTAAATGCTATAGTTGAATGGCATCTCGAAATTGATTTTTTTTTAAAATAATTGATTTTAAGTAATTAACTTTGCGTAATTAAAAGTCTTAGCATCTGACACGTGGAAATGCTTTTTGCTACACTTAGCTGTAGCTTCCTGTCCATGCCATCTTTCTTATATTTAAAAGATTCGTGACAATTGCGGATTGTAGGAGACAGTCTTGACTGATGGTACGTTACACTTCCTTAACAATTAGCAACAATCTTCTCCTGTGATTCATCTCAGACATTTTTGATAAATAGTTGGACGTAACCGTGAAGGCAGTTTGTTATACGTTTTTCGCTGGGTTTGGTTCACACCTGCAACACAAAATTATGACATAACGGGAAGGTCACGCAAAGGCAAAAAGAAAACAAACTTTTTCTGGATGTCGTTTTATGACAATAGCCTGAATAAAACAACCTAACGAAATAATTTGTGGGTACAATAATTTAAAGATAATGACAGTTCGTTTCGTCCTTGCTGTCACTCTGCCAGCGAGCGCTTTAGAGTCTTCAGAGTTACCAGGCCCCGATATATAGCGGGACCATTGGAAAAGGAATCACTGAGATTGTTCTTAATGAGGAATACCAAATATCAAGCATTGAACTTAATGAAAACTTCAACGCAGAATCGCAATTCTTCCTCTTTGTTTTAAAATGGAAACTAATTAATTCTTTCTTGTAGGATGCCATTGCCCGGGAGCAGATAAAGCTACTCCATGTTGAGCCCAACCGGTTGTGTTTCACAAACAAGGCAATCGCACAGTCGAGATGTTAAGGACTGAGCTAACAAAACGACGACAGCCCTACCGAAACCGGTCAAAAGCCACGAAAAAACACTTTTATTTATGCGTAAAAAAAGAAATCACTCTGTGCATGCGCAAGTCTTATGCATTTAAATACAGCACTTTGTGTGTTCTCTGCCAAACGGACAATACCTTGAGATGGGTTTTGCGAGGAAAGTAAATTTGCGAGAACATGGCGGTGAATTTCCTTTGTTCTCAATAGAATTTTAGCGCCTTTCTAACTAAGTTAGTTCCAAATTGCCGTGTAAATTGAACGAGTTACAATAATAATCTGTAATAATCGTGAACTAGTCGAATTAAAGTGAATTTGCATTTCATTGGCTTGCCGTCGTGGTTACCTTAGGTCTCTAATAGTACAATTAATTCATGACAGGTCCATGAGTGTCTTCAAACATCTTCTTAAAACTGTTCCCACCCCTAATCATTGTAACCTTGCTTGAACAATAAACATAGGGTGGGACTTATTAGAAAAGGTGTTGATGTTATTGAGATCACGAAAATGACAGAAAATAGATTCCAAGAGTCTCTTACCTGTAGCGAATAGTGATACCGGATGCAACGAATTTCCTTTCTTTATTGGGACACCAAACTACTCACCCCCACAAATCACTATTCCAAGAAGTTATGACATGACATATGTCATGTGTACCGGGGTACTTAACCTAGGGTTTTCGTGTAGAAATTTATTGAACTACGGTGATACAGACTGGATCTCATTCCTGCCAGACGAACACACGCTCGGTTTGCCCCAAATGAGTGGCTTGCTGATCAATCCTGACTTGGAAGAAAAACTCAATGACATTAACGAAATTATTCAGTCCGAACTTGGGTTTGAACCAAATTCTGGTGGCTTTCTTGAACAGACAGATGCAGAGGTTTGCAGTTGCTGCGTTATTCCAAGTCTGGTGTTGCCGAATGGATCACTCAACGAGAATTTAGGTTAGCCCGACTTGTACGTGTAGATGTTAAAAACATTGCTTCCGTTTGCAATCACCATTTCCTAAACACTTGTATTATGTTTTTAGTATAAGACGACATTGAGCGAAGACGGTTGTTGCGTGGTCACAAGAGTCGACATTCAAACAAAAGAGACGCGAACCACTAAATTTTCCGGATTCTAACTTTGTTAAAGTAAGCTTGGCAATCGGAGCCCCACGAAAGCGCGTGATTGCACTGACTTTCTTGTGAAGTAGAATGTCGATCGACTCGTGTTTTCCGCCGCTTGACTCCCGTAATAGCGTTCTCGATTATCATTGCAGTCGTGGAAAAGCTGCACATTTTAAAGGTCTCATTTCTTCATGTCTTCAACGTCCATAAAAATGCTTTTAAACGGTTATTGCAGCATCACCTAGCACTCAACGAGAGTTAAACGTACAGCATTTCTCTATTTCAGCATAAAGGTGAATAAAATGTCAGAGGATTTTGTTGATGTTCCTGACTATCTCGTAACTTCGCTACTTCTCAAGAAGACGTACAGTAATTTTCAAAAGTTATCCACATTTTTCGCATCATTATTCCAGCAATTTTCAAAGCTTTTGTTTCCGATTATTTCGTACATCCTAAAAGGAATTTTCCTTGCATAAAAACGATCTTAGCACTGATAAACTCCGAAGATATAAAGAGGGAAAGGATCTTCATGGGTAGCCGCCTGCTAGGTGCTGACATTGTTGAAAATCGCATATGATACTGAAACCAAAACTGTTGTTCCCTGTGTCAAACAGAAAATGTATTCTAGTTGCTCTCTGGTAAAAGATTTCGGTAGCTATAGTTAAACTTTCTTCTGTTTGATTCCAAAGATACCGATGAGAGATGCAAATGTATATATATTTTTTTGTTAACAGAGAACGTGAACGCCAATTTGAAGAGTTGCCATGAGTCTATAAACAAGGGAGATGAAATAGAAGTTCAGATAATCGGTTTAAAGGATATTTACAACAAAAAGACGAGGAAAACTATTGAGGGACCAGAAAATCGCTTGGAAGACTCCGAAGTAACAATTGTGGTTCATGCTTTTGAGAAAATCACCTGCGTACGGGGTTACATACAGAGGTGTCCCGAGGCTGCCATCAAGACACATGACACTATAGGTTGGTTTTGTAAAGCTCACTCACTTTTCTTATCTTTTCTTTTTTGCTGTTGATGTTTTCTTGCAAAGTCGATTGTCCGTAGCATAAGAGAGCATATTTAATCAGTGAAAGATATTAAAACTGAGGTCGCAAATTTCTAGGCCCCGTAGAGCAACATGTGAAGGCTGTGGACAGTAAAGATGGAAGTCAAATTTTCACCGTCGACATTGGCTCAGTGTACAAAACAGAGAGTGGGCATCCAGTGTACTGGTTGGAAAAAGCAGACGTAATGCAAAGGAATAAATGGGAACTGATTATCACAATACATTTGAGTTCAGGATTGACTGGAAATGTTACTTCAAGACCCTTTCGAGTTACAACAAAAGCAAGCGACAAAATGAGAAGGAAGGGAGGTTTGTATCTTGTTAGGTTGTTATGCTGTGTTTTAACGGGATTTGAAAATCGTTTAAGTGAAAAGTTGAAAATGGAATTGTATCTTAGGAGAGGTTTCCGGTGACGACAGTTTGAACGAAGCCTCTCTATCGGATACACTAGGGTTTTTATAGCTTCCTTTGACCGTCGACTTGAAATCCATCCATAGAACATCAGAGACATGACAGTCATGATCAGGCAACATGTTTTGCTACATGTCTGTTTGTTTGAAGTTTAAAATTCAAAGTCGCACATTGACAGTTCTCAAAGCACTATTTCTTTTGAAAATGAATGTCCCCGTCTTTATTTCTGGAAGATACCTACAAAACCAGTGCCTTTTGGCAATTTACATTTCAAGTAATAGATCTTAATTGAACAGCGTACCTCGTAACACCTAGTAACAATTGAGAAAAGCCTGTACTTTTGATTGACTGACGGGTTTCGGCATAATAATAGGACAGTTTTTGTTAACCAACAGAAAAAAAAATTCTTTGAATAATGCGTTGGCATTGAGTGACATGAGTTTCAATTTCAATTAAATTAGTGCCTCAGCATAGTAACTAAGGCTAATCCTAGCACAAAAGGACAACGGTCTTGTCACAATAGTAAATAGATGGCAAAGAAATAATCCAGAAAACAGAGTTCAATAAAAAGTAGCAACAAAATTAGTGCATGATAATGAATAGGCATAAAATGAGTGCTTATTTACATAGTGTTCAAAGCAGTTTAATAACCGGCACCCAAGGGAGCATTTAATGATCTAAAATTCTGGTGAGGGAGCACATCAATACTGCATTCAAAATGGTGCACATCGCATATAAAAAACCACTGAGTGCACTGAATAAGCATTGACCTATAAATAAGACAACATCCGATTAGAAGCCTTAATTGCATTCAAGGAAATAAAAGCGAAACAGAAAGGAGAGAAATCAAAAGATGCTGCTTTTAGAATAAGCCAGGAAAGGGCCTAGGATTCCGTGGTCAAGAGAAAAAAAAATAAAAGAAATAAAAACGAATAGAAATCAGGTCATACGAGGGGAACTGAAACAATGTAATTTTTTGGCACCTCACACTACCAAAGGAAAGAGAAAAACGGGGAGTAGGAGAATAAGTTACACAGATGCTGTCTTTAAAACACACTGAAAAGTTAAAATTTGCTGACACATCCATAACATTTTCCCTTTTCCATGTTATTTTTTTCTCGTAACTCGATAAATGTACGTAGGAATTATATCAAATTCTTACTTTATTCCCCAAAGCTTTAAAATCCTGTTTATTGCTTGAAGTTGAATTTTAAAATACAACAACAACAACAACAGCAACAACAACAACGAAATATTCTTTATTGACTCACCATTAAATTAATTACAAGACAATCATTATGTACATTACTATCATTATGTACATTACTGTATGGCAAGACTCCTCGGAAACACTGAAAATTAACTTGTTGCCTTTACAGTAAACATAGGAGACATTAACTGCAGTATGGTTTAACGATAAAGAAAAGCATAGAGACAAGGACAAAAACAACCGCTGTAAAATTTGTAAGTCTTGATCATGACATACATCACAAAAACGCAGAGGAGTTAAGCACACTGAAATAATCCGAATGGACATGGAGCTAAATGGGGAGCACATGGCTCCAGGAATTCATTGAAAAAGCTTGTTCGGGGTTTGTTTGAGTTTTTCCCTGGAGCCTCGAGATGATGCCTTTTGTGAAAGTGAATCTCAATATATCGAAATTGACCTATATATGTTGTACCTCTCATCAGTGCTATGGATCGCTTCTCAACTTGATACCAGAATTCACTGTTCTCACCTCACCCCACAACTTATACACACATTCTTCTGGATAGCATGATCCTTTGTTGGATTAAAACCTCACCGTCAGAGCCATGTGTCCCCTAATGTGTTTTCCACAGGCTTGAGTTCAAGGACTGCGGTGGTCCTCGGTAAGCTTTGCCTGAGGCTTCGGTGGGACGTTGTAAGTTCGTGTAATTTTCACCGATTAATTGTTTTTTAAAGCTCATCGATTATTGTTCTGTTCACTGAGGAAGCCTTTCCGGAGGTTTCTCCGGTTTTTGTGGAGGAGCAGATGGCTTGAAATTACATTTCAGGCAATGATCGGGATATCTAGTTGAAATACTATTCTCAACGAGCGGTTTCATGTCATCCCGGTTGCGGTTTTCTTCCAAATAAAACAGAGATTGGAATCATTGAGATCCAATGATCAGCTCCTTTTTTAGTTCAGTCTGAATCCATTGATTGGATGAGTCGGAACTGGGGTATCCCGCGACAGAAGGATTAAGACTTTATTATTTTTTGCACTATTGATCACAAGTTAAATAGCAAACAATGAAAATACGTGACATCCCTTCACAACAATATAGAATATATACAAAGTAAGAAAAATAGAAGAGTAGGATGTGCGCAGTGACCAAAGTAGTTAAAGCTCTCGAGTTGGTCACTGAGTTGGAGATAGAGGAAGGATCAAAGTCGGTATATCGCTAGAATATTGCTATATTTGACATACAATAATATAATAACAGTATGATATACCTGAGCAAGAGATAGGATAGATAACATAATAGATAGAATAGAGAATAGATAGGTTTCTTTAAAATTTAAAATTGTTAAAATTTAATTTTTTTTTTAAATTTTTGCGGCGCGGAAGTTGCGGCGCTGGATACAGTATGTTTCTTTTTCTACTGTTCGATAGTCCGTACTCTTTGGGATGATCTAGGTTCTATACTGGACTTCCATAAGATTAACCCACATCCTTTCGATGGTTAAGGATATCCTTTTTGGGATCTATTACGGAAATGACAGACTAATTCTAGTTAATGATATCTTATCCTTGAAACTAAATATTTTATATTATGCGATCAATAATTGATGACGAAACACTTTTCTCTATCTCTCTACTAAAAGAGAAATTTAAGAAAACACGCAAAATCGAGGGTTGCATAGCGCCGGAGAAAAGAACAACAAACTTCAAATTCACAATAATAAATGGCAACCTCTTCTTTAATTTCCCTCAATAGCTGGAACAATAGCTATTATCCTAACAAACTTGTTAACTTGCAAGCTGAACCTTGTAAACCGCTAACTGCGAGCGCCCCTAATGGTAGTGTAGTGCCGTTTATTGTGTAATGTAGGATATATGTAGCTAGCGTAGTTCGTCTGTGTTCAGCGTAGCCAGTGCAGTGAAGTAAACGTTTTGTTTAGGTGCGTTTTCGTATGATTGTGCATACTTCTTGTAATTTAAAAAAAGACCCATAGAATTATACATCGGTGAAGCCAAAGCCAGGAGCTTATGTGGCCTGTGGTCAAGAAGACTTATAAGGGGTTATTTTATATACAAAAGAAAACTTAAGTTTCATTGCAAATACTAAACAAACTGAATAACTCATATTATTGACATGGAGTCCATACGAGGATAACAGTAAAACAAAATAAACTAACAGCATTCCTGTGGCAATCCTGAAAAAGTTTCAGAAGATCACCAAAAACACAAACTGTTAACTCATGCACTAAAAAGCCTTGAAAACAATATAGCTTTAGCTTCTTTTTAAAGAGTACTAGTAGCAAGGTTGTTGCGAATAGACGGAGTATATATCATAGCTCATTTACAGAACTATTGGTACAGACTAAAGAACAATCATTATTATATAAAATTGAGTGGTATACCGAGTGGTAGCAAATCGATAAAAACGCTATCCCTCTAGTGGCGATATCATTTTTATCCACACACGTGTGATATCATTTTTGACCAATCAGCTCGCAGTATTTTCGTGCGCTGTCAAGCACTTGATGTGGTTTTCCGAAGGGTTTTCCGCCGTTTGGCTGTCGTTTGGTCTTTGGGAGTTTTTGAGTTGGTCTTTTCGCGAGTCGAAGTTAAGTTTATTTTAAAATGGAGACAAGCAGATTTGTCGAGATCACAGATGAGGAACTGATCGAATTCGTAGAAGAACAAGAAAATCCGAATACAAAGAGGAAAACTGCGTACGACGTCGAGTTATTCAAGAATTTCATACAGACATCAAATCCTGGCTTACTTCGTTCAACATCTCTTCATGAGCTTTCACCCCAAGTTCTGAACGACTTCCTTTCGAAGTTCATCTTTGGCGTTAGAAAAAAAGATGGCTCCGACTACGAACCAACAAGTTTGAGAGGTTTTCTTTCAAGCATCTAGAGATATCTGAACAACTTCACAATTTTTACTGACGCTCCGCTTAAAACTACAATGGCTATCCTAGAAGCAAAAGAAAGTAGTAAGCTTAATAAAGCAGTATGTTCAGATTTACTTGTTACTGTTAGCCAAATTTCTAACCATATTTAATATGCCATTAGTTTATACCAGGGACCTACCTGTTTATACATTTTCTATTATATAGATTTTATTTGTGGCCTTTTCGCTTAAGTCTTACTTTGTATTGAAATAACTCGGCCTGGTTTTCGATTGATACAAATAAACAACTGACTGTAAGCTTATGCACTCAATTTCAAACCTTAGTTCTTTAAATAAAGAATACTATCTAAAGCATCTTTTGTTGTATTGTGAGGATTTTATATAATAAAAAGAAAATTACATGGTCGCTTGGAGATACGAAATTTCTCATGTTGAAAAATATTTTTCAACACTCGAAGATAAATTTCGTATCTCCGCGCGACCACGTAATATCCTCTATATATCTTCCAGTTTAGAACTAAATGCTGACATTGTTGTGGCGTTAATAAGACACACGAGTCTCTTTTGGCGTGGTGGCTCAACAGCTAATTTCAAGTAAGTGACTTGGAAACCTGGGAGATGATCGGATAGACCGGTGTAGAGAATGCCACTGTTCGTGCTAAGTTCAAGATTGTTTGTATATATGTTTCAATCAGAGTTGCAGTTGAGGAAGTTACGCGTTACTACTAGATATCCAAACGCAATTCGAGCTTACTGAAAGTTTCCAGTACACTCGTGTTCTCCTCATGTCATCCTCCAGGCTGTAAGAACGGTTTTGTTAAAGGAGAGGCATTGCTACAGAGCCCTGTTCAGAACCAATTCAACTCTGACAAAGGTTCGTATTTTGGAAATAGGCTACCCTAGGGACTTCGCTGAAAGAATTTTATCTGGAGTCAAATTCTCTGACAGGAGCAAAGAAAAGGTCTTTCTTGCCGAGTTAAGAAACGCTCTGCCAGCAGGGTGAAAGCAAGAAATGTATAGAAACATCTGTCAAATAAATATTTTCATTTGTTACCAAAATACAACCCGGCAAACCCGAACCTTAAGAGTAGTCCTATGAAACAAAGGCATATTCTCACGGGTCAGTCACCTTCGTAGAATTTTCCCTGAACCACCTTAAGTCTCTTACTAAAGGGAAAATCGTTCACCGACTTTCTCTTCAGGGCTAAAATCCTCAATGAGGGCTACGCTTTTATTCATGAGCGTAGCACGAAGGCCGTAGGCAGTTTAAGAAGCAGGGGTATTTGGTCATTTTCTATGGAATATCGAAGAAGTGGTCATTCTCTGTCTTGTCCTTTACTAAATGCCGAGACGTTGTTTGCGCAGTATCTCGATTAAATAGCTTCGATAAAAAAAAAACAAAAAACAAAACAGTATAAAACCAAACAAAACAAACAAACAAACAAAAAATAAACAAACAAGAAAAAAAAAGAAAACAAAACAAAACAAATTAAGAAATAAAAACCAACCAGACAAACAAACACCAAGACCAAAACCAAAACCAAAACAAAACAAAACAAAACAAAACAAAACAAAACAAAAACAAAAAAATGTCATATATACATGCGTTCAGTGTCAATTTGCTTGGATAAAAAAAATGGCATTTTCCCTTTATCTTTTTTTCTGATAAAGCCACGTAGACAGAGTGAAAAACGGACAGATAGAGAAAAACAACTCTGGTGTTGATCGCTCTCAAAACCATAATCTAAGCGTGGTTTTGTTTTTACTTTTGTCATATGTACTTACAAACGCAATTAATGAAAACAGTATGCTTAGCTTGCAAATGCTTTTTAATACGTTCATAATATATATAGCATGTAACTATCTTTACAGAGGCAATGCCTCATGTGCAAACAAACAAAGGAACAACAAATTTAACTGCAGTAAAATAGACATGCCCTATAGTGGATTGACAGTTACTTCTGCGAAGGTCTTTTTGCAGATGGCAAGTTTTGTCTTTAAAGGGAATCATTACTTTGTCCTAATAAAATAAAATAAAATACGGTTTGAAAGGCCGGACTAAATATAATTGCAAAAGCAACTTGCTTTGGTAGGATACTGTTGAGTATCGGTCTGTCAGTAATTAACATCACCATTTACAGCGGATTTCAAATAAGAGTGGCACGAAAGCAAAACCAAAGTCATTACAGACTCAGCCAATCACGTTCTGAAGGAAATCCACCATTCAGTCAACTACAAATCCAAATAATCCACAACGTGGTTTCACTAACCAATGGGCATGCAAAGCGAGTAAATGCAGCAAGCGCCAAGCACGGGGAAAGGAGCCACAAAGTCACAATTGGTTTTACTGCTGCATCTGATTGGTTGAAAAGTTCGCGAAGATTTTTTTTTCCGATCTATTCCCATAGCAAACCAAACCAATTGCGTAATTACTTTGAGAACCGCTCTATTTTCAATCATCATTCACTTTCCCCTCTAATTTTGAGCAATCGCCCTTCTGTTGTTCTTCCTCAGACATTTAGGGCAATTAGAGGGGATTGAACTACAAACCTATTACTATTAAGAACGTTTCTGATTGTGCGAATAAAACCTCTGCGAGATGACCTAGACAGTTGACCAGCCTCCCCTGGAATGCGCGCACATCTCTTTAGCGATAATTGTTCCCCACGTCTCTTATGTTTCTACATGTACTCACAAGTGTTCATATAAACGTTGAACGCTCTCTGTGCTAGATCTGACTTAACACTAATGATGGCCTCTCTTTTTGTTTAGACTTCGCCGATATATCCAGTCCATGTCAAATACAAAGACTTTGTTGTAAACTCAAGAATTCATCCAACAACTTCTTCACTGAAAATTACAACAGAAGAACGTCAAAGCTTCGTCAAACATGTGCAGTTAAAAAAGGTCGCAGGTTTTGTTATAAATCTTGGTTACAATTAGTTAAAATGTTCCTCGGTTAACATTGCCGATGAACCCGTTGATACTACCTCAATCTTGATAATTTAATTTAAATTGCCGCCTATATATTAGATTTGTTCTTGTTCTGTCGAGATTTAGGTTTTTAGGTTTTCGACAGACACAAAGACATTAAAATACTGGGGCAATAGTCCCCCAGCTTGACAGGTGAGCATGACAACGTTGGAGACCTTCCCCGTACCGTTTCAAAGGTGTTGAAAATATCTGAGAAAGGGGTCGACCTCTGCCGACCATAAAGATTCAGGATGGTACAGAGTGTCAGTGCCAGCATTGAAGCCATACTGATCAAAGCCCAGCTGCGATAGATTGGTCATGTGTCAAGGATGGCTGACTATCGTTTACGGCACCACTTGATGTATGGAGAGCAGGATGATGGCAAAAGATCATAGCAAGGTTGCCTGCCTGTAAACTGTACAAAAGCACGGTGAAAGGAAGCATTCAGTGGTGCGAGTTACAGCTGAGGGACTGTGCAACAATTATCAGGAAGAAAGGGCGGGCGCTGTAAAATGAGCCTCAAATATAGCAATGTTATGTAAACCCCTCCCCAAGGAACGCAAGTTTACTGCGACCCTGTAGCGTTCGAGTTCTAACTTCACGCGTTCTCCTATTTAGCCACTGCTCTAACCTGCCTCTAATTAAAGTTATTAATAGCTCTTATGCTAATTGCGATGCTAGTCGCTTATGCTTACGCTAATTACGATGCATATTAAATACTCCTGAGAGGTCCCCTGAGGCTAGGAGCCCTGGACTCTAAAGACCCTCTTTAGATATTTCAAAAATGACGACCAGCACGCCTCCCCGATCCACTTGCGTCAATAGTAAAAGCCCAAATACATACTTTCTACGGTAACACATCGGACATCAGCGTGTGGAACAAACAGTACCTCAATACCATGTTCGACAACTTGAACATCGATTTCAGAAAAATTCGACTGCGCATCATGTTCTGATTCATCTGAGTCGTTGTCCTCCGTAGATTAAAGCCCGGTATCATTAGAGGTGTCATTACCTCCGGTTTCCATTGTGCCTTGACAAGCACGCGAACAAAACCCAGAAAACGAGCTACTAGTACCGCTTTCCCTCCACTGACTGGTGAATGGTGCTGCTGCAAATACATTCTTAGCTTCTTCTTCGTCAGCAAGCTCACTTGGGTCTCATCGTTCCGGGCAGTCTTTGGCAGTGTGTTTCTTCCCGCTGCTCTTTTTTGCGCCTTCAAAGTAAGGAACTCTTGGTGCTGCACAAAGCTTTTGCAGGCATTCTCAACAACTAGGAGCTCCTCGCACACTTTCTGCAGTTCGTTGCTATTTAGTCTCCCAGAGGCAAACAGTCGCTTGACTTGTATGCTTGGAAGAAACCGGTCGATTTGGTTACTCACGTTAGGAATGTATCCAAGTGAAATAAAATAAATGATTATCAATGGTCAGACATGACTGGTACTTGAAATTCCTTACGTCAGCTTGGTCATAGAAAATTAGATTCTAGTCCCCCCACCTTGCTTCTCATATGGAAATTTACATGTTATCCCCTCCTTAAGGCCATGTGATTACTGCCCCCAATCGTTTTACAGCCCACCCTCGTGATAATTATTGCACAGCCCCTAAAGAAACTGGAACCATCAGCTCGTCAAAGAAGTCACTCACACCTTGGCCCAGACTGCATCCACCAGCTTCGAAGGGAACAGCCGTCAGTCTTTTGGCTGCCCGCGAGTACTTGGTCTTTTCCAGAGTTCACTACCACTGGAGTCAGATTGGGACTCAGAGCCACCACCGCCGGCGCAGTTGTCAATTTCGTAAACGGTTGTTGGCATTTTGAGGACACTTAGAAAAGTTTTTCACTATAAATAGTTTGCTAGTAGAGAAAAACAGTCCTCATCAAGAACCAAACCCGGGCCGTCAGATAAGCGGCACATGTTACTCACCACTACACTACCAAGTTGCTCTGCCATACAACTTCGTTCTCAGGGCTTTTTCGTTGGCTTCCATTCATCGTTTGTGCCACGATTTAGTCACAATAGCTTCGCGGATCACTACGTTTTGACCTATATACTGCTGGTCCTCATCGCCTAATGGAAACCATTATAGCAGTCGAAACGTCACGACCCACGGTCCTACTGTGACACAATCGTGAGACATACGATTACATGTAACTCAGCTATTAGGGAAGTGATTATTGGTTTTTTTTTTCATCTCCTCAGAATTCGCAGAGGACGCCTGTGCTTTGAGTCAAGATTTGACAGATTTCGCTCTGATCGTGAAAGACGAGCCCGCCTATCAACAACGTTTCGGTGGTGATCCCGACTCAAGATGTGCTTCCCCGGTTGAGGACAAAATTGTTTTTCAGGAACACACAGTTTTGGATAGAAATGCAGTAAGTATCAAGCTTCTGGACTTTGACACCAATTGCATGTTTGGGCAGTGGTGCCTTGTCAGTCAAGTACTAGCATCCTGGTACAAAACAGCGGATACATTCTCAAAGGATTTCTCTATGATATACCTATAGCAGGGGAGCTTTTCTAACTTTTCTATACGATAGTATACTAGTGGAGTCTCGGCTTTAAACTGTAAATTGCAAATTGACGTGTTCAAACTGCAAATTAATGTATTGCCGAACCTTACTTTAAAATCAACAAGAAGCGTGTTTTCCCGAAGCTCCATCCAATTCGTACACATGACACAGAAACAAAAATTGAGGAACAAAGCTCCTCTATCTTTTATACTCCTGGGCCAAGTTGACGTTGGAGCCCAGGTGAGAATCACGCGATGAGCATGGTGGGAACAACGTATTACAAAATCTTCCTTCTTAGAAGAAAAGGAAAGAAAATCACTGAAATGAAACAAGACACTATTTGACTTGAGCTTATGGAATCACAACTTACTATCAAACTTGTATCAATTAAGTAAGTTCATTAAACGTCTTCTAAAGTTCTTAAGACTGTGTCCTGTTATAGGTAACAGTCAGTCTCAGCCAAACAGGTGGTTGAATAGTCGACCCTTGGAACTGAGTTTATCTGAGATTACCGAATCATTCCTGGCCAACATAAAACATTTCTAGCTATTCTTTTACACCTGCTTTTCGATGCCTAAATGGCTGCTGCGTATTTGACTAAGCATCTCTGTCTTGCCTCAGTAACAGATCATCACTGAATCGACACTTTCTTTCAGTCCATCCATTTGTCCCTTTGGTCTTCAGCTTCTGCAAAGCCGGTCTTCCTACTTTGTTTTTTTTTAAACTTCTGCAATCTCTTCTTACTGACTGGCATGTAAATACCTTAAATCCATCCGTCCATTCATTGAATTAGCAGTCTTTTCTTCTGAGGCACGGCTGTAAGTGTCAGCATCGTGCGGGTTCTTGCCTTGAACATATTCAACTTGCAGATCAGGCGCTGAAGCTTCAACGTCATCCGTTGCAACCATTGAGGTGCCTGGAGTACCAATTTTCCGAAGAAGAGCTCTTAAGGGTTTGTGGTCAGTGTGTACTCCTACTCACAAACATACTCGTACTCACGAAATCTGGTACAACCATATATGATTGCTAGCAGTTCTTTTTCAATCTGTGCATAATTTCTCTCCGCAGAGATGAGTGACCTGGATGCGTAGGATACCGGACATCCCTCTTTCAAGAGACATGCCCCAAGACCATCTACTGAAACCGCTGTAGGCTTGAAGCTATAGCACTGAAGTGTGGCTTCCTTTGACAGCTTCCCTTTGTCGGCTTGAAATGCTTCCTCCCTTTTTTGAACTTGCTAATGTACTTCACCAATCCAAGAAATCTTAACAAAGCTGGCTGTCTCCTGGCTGGCATTTGTTCTACTACACAAATATTGCTGGGATCTGGTTTCAATCCACTTGTTGTTAACACATGTGCAATGTAATGCACTTCAGTTGTCATAATCTTGAACTTGTTGCGGTTGACCTCCAATCCAACCTTTCTTAGTGATCATCCCAATAATTTCTCTAAACGAAGGTTGAGCACATTTTAGTTTTCTCCCCAAAGAAGAATGTCATCTGCAATGAGCCCCTATAGGTCTTCAAAGGCTTGTGTCATTCTGTTTTGAAAAATCTCAGGAGCTGAGTTGATACCAGATGGCACCCTTCGATACAGACATCGACCGAAATAGCGTCTTCAATGTCAATAGCCGAGTACTTGACTCATCAAGCGGGACGTACCAAAATCCTACGATGGCATCAAAAACACTGAATACCTTGGCTTCACTCAGTTCAGCTGCTATCTCTTCCACTGTTTTCATGGGTTTGTGCTCTCTCTGCATCCCTTTATTCAGATCTCTCGGTCGCACTTTCCCACTTGGCCCTTGCACCACTACTAGGGAACTAACCTATTCTGTTGTCCATCCGTTTTACGGATAACACAAAGTTATTTCATGCCGTCAAGTTCTTCCTTAACTTTATCTCTCTGCCTGAAGTGTACTTTAGGAGGCGGGTGCACCACAGAAGTAACCGATGGATCACTCTTAAAGCTGTAGGTGTCTTCTAAACAACCAGTGCTATGAAATGCATCTTCATATTTCCTAATGATTTCACTGACATCTTGGCTAGGCAGGTCTACATCCATTTGGGTATCAACCACACTGAATCTCTTGACTAGATTTGATTCATTACGGGTTTGAAGACAAATTACGGGTCTGAATCGATGCTCAATGATCTGAAATTCGACAGGGTGCAACTTTCCTCTCAGTTCCACCAGGGGGGTGGTTCCCAAGAGCCCGATGAAGAATTCACAATTATCCGAATCTGAATCATCCAATCTACATTCACTTACTTGCTTTGGGCTTGTTTTCAACTGGCACGTTTTCGTGTATTGATTCTTTTTACATTTATGATAAAACTGACCGTAGCCTGGGCATTTCCTCGGTGTGGTGCTGAATTCATCGGCTCCAGTTTTTAAGCGGCTTCGGTGGTGGGATCGGATTCATTGTATCCCAGTCTCTGACACGATATAATTCTTGCATTTTGGAGTGTGAAGGAGACAACACATGGTCATGTACAGCAAAACGAGGCTTACATACACGGGAATCACGTGGTCAGTAAGGTGGGAACTAGATGATAATACAACACGAATCAGGAAAGCCGCAAAACTTTTCGGGCGCATTTTAAGTGCCGCAACATTCCTTTATGGCTTTCCGGGCCCGAAAGAGTTTCGGGTCTCTTGAGAAATGGGCCGCTGGTGCTCGTTCCTTAAAAGCGCTAAACTGACACTTTTTGGACCCGAAAAGCCATTAAAAAAACAAAACCAAAACAAAACAAAGCAAAACAAAAATACAATCTGCATATTCAAGATAAGGTTTCAAGACCAAAACGTCTTCTAAAGGCACATAACACATAGAACAACCCGGAATACGCCGGAAAAATTTCGGGGCCAGCAAGAAGCGCAAGCCTGTGCTGAAAACAGTTATTACATTCAGTAAATGCATGATTTCGTTACAGGTGACAGCGTATTACAGTGGTGAACAAAGGATACATCTCGCTATTGAGCAACCTGAAATTCCTGGTTTGTTGAAGCTGGTGGCAAAACTAACCGACCCTCGTCGCAAAGCAAATGGCAACAAGTCTGCAGACGAAGATTTCTGGTGGGCCTGTGGCAGGTGTTTCTTCGAACGACGCAAGAAATCAACCATAAAAGCTCACGTTATTCAAAGAGTTTGCCAAAAGTCAATGGAAAATAAAAAATCAAGAGGCAAAGCTGTTAGGCGTCATCTGCGACGCCACTTCAGTTGCGACTTTGGTGAAGAAAAGTCTAAGGAGTACTCGTGGAAGAACACCCTCTCTGTTTAAAGGTTTGCCATTCCGGTTTATCGCCTTTTTATCCTGTAGTGACAGATCGCCCATATGCATATTGTAGCAATTATAAGGAAATTGCTGCCATACAGACTACTCAAGGCTGTTTTATATCAAGTAGACCTTAGCCTGTTGCACGTGACACGGTGTGTGAGGTGGAATTTTGCACCTTTAGGGTGGCGTGGTGGAGTGGGGGTTTGCCATGGCGGATTCGCATTCGGTTGCCTGACTTTAATTTAATCCCGACAGTTGTGACTACTACCAAGATGTTTACACGGTGGATTGGTAGCGAATTCAACTCAGCCACTGATACCTGGTGTACATAGCAATCTGGTTGGGCTCCTTTTAGTGTGCTTTCCCGTTCGATTTGTTTACCAAGAGGTATTATAAATATCTTACTAACCTGGTCTCTAGGGCCATGCTGCAAGTTACGGCTCATTGTTTTTTCCAGTTCACTTCAATTTACTGAACTGGAAAAAACGCTTGCCATAACGTGCAGTACGGCCCTCGAACTCACTTTAGTAAGAGGAATTTATGACCGTTATGTTTAAAACAGTATTTATTTCGTTATACAGTCTCACAAGTTTTAATAATTAACCAATGCCGTGTAGAAATAAATGTTCACTTGTTTTACGAGTTCCGTTTTCTTTTTAAGTAGCAAGGTTGGCAGGGACTTAAATAAACCGATGGACTGATATCATAAGAAATGATTTCGCATTTCTACGATGCATATATATATATATATATATATATATATATATATATATATATATATGTATAGATGTGGAGGTAGAGTCTACCTTGGCATAAAGTGCTCAATGCTGTGGTAGCAGAGCTAAGTATACATAAGTTGAATGATTAAAGAGGACGCATCGATTCTCTGTGACTCGAAACACAGAGTCACAGAGAATCGATGCGTCCTCTTTAATCCTTATATATATATATATATATATATATATATATATAAGGCGTTAACGAAATTAAAATTCCTAAGGTTTCTAAAATTCAGCTTTTAAAGTAGGCCGGATCATGCACAAGGTACGTATTAGGCTAATTCAGGTTGAATTCGAAGTCATGTGGTTCAACAGATATGAATAAATTTCGTCTGGCGGCTTTGTTCCTAAACATCACTTTCGTGATGTTCCTAAACATCACTCAATAGTGTTACCCAAGGCGACGGTGCGCATCAAAGGCACACAAACTGAATTGCACCTTCCTTTTTTAAAATTAAAATTTTACTCCCAGAGATTATTTTGAAAGCCATTCGGACAGGATTAAGAGTCCCCATTACCTCTCTCAGGAACCAATTCCGTAAAAATGCTGAACTCAATGGTCAAAATACCTTCACGATAGCGGAAAAAATGCAGCTGTTACCTCAGTTTCAACACGTCTGACAGACCTATCCCGCCAGAATATTTTTGTGTAGTTTTTCTACAGAAGGGGTTATAGAAGGTTGAACCCGTTTCTACCTGGGTCAAAGGAATTTAAACGACGTAAATCCGGGTTCAATTCGGCTAACACTCGAAAAATGTGTTTTAAAAGTTGGCCCATTTGTTTCTGACCTGTTCAAAACTCAGCAAAGTAACCCGTTTCTCAGATGCTCCATTCATATTGTACCCTTGAGTGAATCCCGTCTCATATATTTTTTTTATTATATAACTGTTATATCTGCAGGCGATCTTGAATTTCCCACGAAAACTTCTCGCTTTCTCATCATCATTCTCCATAGCCTAAGGTGGCCACAGGTGCACCCTCAGAGACCAGAGTAGTTTCTTCCATTCCCCTCGGCACTGTGACCTTCTAACAGCTTCGATGATTGTAAGCCCCGTCCATTCTGTTATATTGGTCAACCATGCCTTCCTAGGTCTTTCCTTTCCTCTTTTGTTGGGAGCCTTTCCATGCATGATCATGTTTGCCATTTGCAGAGTTTCCTGGTGTTGGGTGACATGTCCAAATCTGAGTTTTCTCCGCTTAATCGTAGAAAGCAATGTTTCATGGCTCCCAGTTCTATCCACCATTTATTTTCTTTGGCGATACTCTCATTTGTCCTGTGCTCCTGGTATGATACACCTGAGATCTTCCTGTAGCATTTGAATTCGAAAGCATTTATCTTCTTTTCTGTTTCTGAGTGCAAAGTCCAAGACGCTCAAGCGTACAGGACCGAACTACTGATCTAAGAAGATTTTTTTGTCTTCAGGGAAATGTTTCTGTTCTTCCATATACGAGATAGCTTGGCCAGCGCCGACGTTCCGACTGCTATCCTGATCTTAATTTCATTTTCCCAATTGACATCTTCAGTCAAGGTGCTTCCGAGGTATTTAAAATTGTCAACTTGTTCAATTCCATTCTCTTGTCTCCTATTTTTATGCGCTGGCTGATGTTTACTGTTGTTTTGCCGGTGACCATTAATTTGGTCTTCTCAGCACTGATTTCCATCCCATATGACAATGCTGTGCTGTTTAGTTTCTCAGAGAATTGTCTAAAGTCTTCTTCGGTCTCTGTCAGTAGATCGATATCGTCAGCAAACCTGAGGTTGTTGAGGTTATTAAACACCTCCTTGTGAAATAAAAATACTCAAACCCGCTTCACTAAAATAGGAAGGGGGACCCTAAGGATTCTCCAGTTCCGATTTCAAGTTCTTAGGACAACGCCTTGTGGGTAAGGATATAACAATCTTTGTCGTTTTTGGGTGTGGCTATTTTTCTTTTTTTGGAGTCTCAAAATACATATTTATCAGATTGCCAAGAGTCGCACCCCTTCAGTCCGTAAATCGGAGGAATTGAAACCGGCCGGTCTGGATCCACCGCTGTCATGCAACATACTCTGTTAATCACTACTCTCGGGAATTAATAGAGTAACGGTCCACCACACGGTTCGTCTCATCCTGAGCTCACTCAGGCATCACCAAAAACTAGGGATAGGAGCCCAGCTTGCGAACAGTTTATTCAGTGTCAGGATATTGTTTTGTTTCCGCATCTGATTTCTGTAAGACGTCAGTGGGGTCGTACTTTACCTTATTTATCTCCATAATAATTGTATCACCTAATTTTGTATTTGTATTGAGTATTTATTCACACCTTGACGCCACATCGATTCTTCGAGAAACAAACGTTATTTCGCCTTCTGCACTAGCTTAAGAAAAGACAATAAGATACCACAAATCATGGAGAATATTGGATTATGGCCTACGGGGTAGGCGCCATATATCCGCACCTTAATGAGCAATATGTACAAAACTTATAAACTAAAAGCTATCCAACAACGCTGAGCGAGCGTGCCAGGGTGGCCAGAAAAAACCTTGTCCTCAAAAACCCTTAAGGAAAACAGGACAGGAAATCTGGGACGGGCCAGCCACAGCTTGCGTCCCCCGCCAGGAATACTTGCGTCCCCCGCCAGTTCAAAATAATTAAAGCAAAAGTGCCTTTGAGACGCTTAAACGATCATCAAAAAGTCAACCCATCATGGTACGCCGAATAATTACTATGCTCAGTTCTTCTTCACCTTTACCCTACGTTTTCATTCATGACGAATCCGGAACATTTTAGCACAGGACTCGTTTTCGTGTTTACACGCAAAACATGAATCTGGTATAAAAGGTTCCCAGATACGTCATAAAACCGGAACGTTATGAGTGGAAACTTTGCATGAGAATACTCTTGTAAACGGGTTTTTCATTGAATCCGCGCCCTTCTGATCGCTTTCACTTGAAAAAATATTTGCTTTTTGGCAATCATTTTAGCACTTATGACGTTTTAATTTACCAGAAACCAACTCCCTCCTTATTTCTCAAATGGGGTTAAATTTCGTCCATTGTGGGAAGGAAATGAGGTCGACTAGCAATGCAGTTATTTCAGTAGACTTAGAGTTAACGACTGCCAAAATCCTGAATTCAACATTCTGGAAAGCCAAAATTAAATGAACCGACTTGACTCTTAAATCATGGTTTAGACCTAATTAATCACTAAACTTTAAGCTAACCCTTCTAAAATCATGAATTCAGGATTTTGGAGGCTTAACTCTAACTCTATAAAAGTAACTCCATAAAAATAACTCTATGAATAGCCGTCGCCGAAGTGAATACACAACTGGGATTAAAATATTTGCTAGTGGAATTAAGGCCTCAGTTTCGTGCCCATTTTTCGTGAGACGGAGAAAACATATCCCAAAGTCGATTTGTGAGTTGATTTGTTGGTTAATTGTATATTTGTCACATTTATTTTAGAATCTGAACATCTCTTCTGCTCTTTATGTCTGAGATATATTTTACTGTGAGGCATCCAGCTGTCTCTGCATTCATAGGCTAACCTAAACTACAGAAGAATCCGAACACCCTATGGTGTAAACACGTCAGTCACGAATCCGACTACTCTCAGTTTGACACCAACCCGGTGACATTCTGAAGTGTCTGCCCACCCTAACCGTCCGCTAATAGGATTTTATACCACAGTTTAAGTGGAGACAGATTCGGGAGTGCTGTGCGCTTATGAGAGGGGCCCTGGAGCAAGCGGGCGTTCGACTATAGTAATACACCGCATATAAAATTTAAGTGATACAGTCGTTTTTACGTATTGTTTTTGCGGACGGTGTTTGTTCTCATTCTTACGTAGTTTTCGCTCTCCGATAGCATGATATGCACTCTTTTCAATGACCTTCGACAATTATTCCCATGACTCGCGTTGGATACGAGCCAACAATGGCGAATCGGAATAATTGTTCAAGTCTTAACTGTCGCTTTAAACCACTTTGCGATCCGATAGTACTGTAACTTCTGGTCACTAATTGATTTGTTATATTAATATATGAAAATCCTCACATATGGAAAACCTCAGGCCAGAACGTGCCCATCTGCTTATCAAGTTGTTAAGTTCGCTTTGATGGTCATCGTTTCTGCCAGTCATCATTTATTGTTTGGAGTATTTTTTGAGGACTTCGTTTCAGGACGAAAATATTTGCCCGGCAAAATTGGATTTTTCCTGAAAACTTATGGGACGTGAAAGGTTGATATGACGACCCACTAAACTCCACCTTTAAGATCCATTTGACTTAATAATTTTATGTATGTATCAATGTCTTCCCCCTCAGGGGGCAGCGGGGTCTGCAACACCAGGGGATTTTGACCATTTCTGTAGCAGTCGATCAAATTCCCCCTCTGGTGAAAGCCCAAACAGTGAAAATCCCCACCCTGTTAAAGTCTCAAGCAGACAAAACCATCGATGGCATATTGATAAACCTGGTTAGCAATGGACGACTAAATTTCCTGACACGGATAAGGCAGGCCGTCAAAATGTCCTGAGTACCCCGCCTCTCCCCCGTCGGGAAGATTTCATAAGTGCATTATTTGCAAATAATTACAGCAAGATTGTAAATGTTTTTGAACTGCAATTACTCAGATCTTAGAGACTCAGGTTTATTTGTCAAATATAGTGTGCCGAAATCTCGCGGTATTTGCCTGGTAATTTTAAAAGCTGGAGAGAAGACCAAGTTACCGCGTTTTTCAACCGTCTTATTGCTGGAGATACTTACGTCGACAATTTCTCAGATCGACTTGTCGAAATATCATCTCTCAGTAACATTAGAGGGGTTTTCATTGTCTGCCAGTTTCGAACGATAATCACGTGATTGCTTAATTCGTTTTGGTGTGTTTTGTGATTGGATCAAAAAAACTTGCACGAACTTTTCAACCAACCTTGAGACTTCGTGGACCACACAACCTGTCTTTTTTTCGCGTGCAACCAGGACGTCATGCCACGGAATACAGAGGATTCTGCCAGTGCCCCGGTTGCGACCGGTTTTGAGGCATTTGAGTCTGAACTAAATCTATTAGTAGACTCAGTGGCGAAAATGTCGGATTCCTTGTCAAATCTCTCTCAACCCAGTTCTGAGTACCGAAGACGAAGAGGTTCTCCTACAAGAGAGGAGAAATAATGAATTTGATCCCTCCGAAGTTATTCTTGTGGAGGATCATGTGGAAGGTCCTCCAGCGGTAGACCTTCCTTATGAGGACTTATTTAACGACACTGAAGATTGTGGGCCGAAGGTACGAAGAGCCAATAGTCTTTGTACAAAGAGGCCTGCTAAAGAGCAGTTTTCTTCAATTCATAAGAAGTATCTTCGTCCACGAAACTGTGAATTTATTAAGGCTCCGCGAGTGAATCCGGAGCTGTGGGACGACTTGTCTGACAGGACGAAGAGCCGCGAGTGTTCTCTTCAGTTCTTTCAGAGGAATTTGATTGGAATTACACCAGGGGTGCAGTTGGCGAGTAAAGTAGTCGAAGCCAAAAGGCGTAAGGAGGATTCCATTCCTCTGGGCGATGTTTATGACCTTTCGGTCGACGCTCTCACCAGTTATTAATTAGGCAATTCTGTTTACGAGTTGTCTACGAAACGTGAAATGCTGAAGTCCGAGGTTGCTCCGGCTAACAAGTCCTTGTGTCACGAGTCTCAGCCAATTACTACATTGTTACTTGGAGATGAATTGTCTCAGTCTATTGGCAATATTTCGCAAGTGAGAAGAATGGCTGCTAAAAGTGTCATCCATGATCGCCGTAAATCGAGTCCTTCGTCGGCGTATACAAATTTTAAGGGGCCACGTGTTGATTCTACTGGCGTCCGTTCCTATGCTAATTATGGGAGAGGGCATTTAAACTCCAGACGCCATTACGAGTACCGCAAGCCGCCTTACCATCGACCCCAGGACCAGTCGCCGCCTCTCCTGTCCCTCAAGAGTTCCAGTTCAGCAACCAAAGAACAATGGCCTCCGAAAAGTCTTCTAATGTTTACCCTCAGGTAAGCGGCCGTTTGGCAAAGTTTTATTCCTCTTGGAGTAATCTTACCCCCGATCACTGGGTTCTTCAAGCCGTGAGGGCTACAAAAATGAGTTTATTTATGAGCCCTTTCAGATTCGGAGACCGTCTTGAAAAGGGAAGAGTAAAGAAAGGTTATGTCACCATCAGTCAGTCCGTCTAGAATCCCTACGATGAATGGTGGTGTGATAACAGGAGATATGAATTAACTATTGACGTTCATTAATTTCATCAAGAACAAAATCGATATTTTTCAGCATCCAAGAAATGAATTAAGTAATTGCAAATTCAATTTTCTTGCCGATTCTAGATTAAATGGCTGACTGATTAATTCACTTTTATGTGAATACCGTAATTTCTTAAGTTGTTAACTTAAACTTCTTTGAAAGTGAAGAATGAAGAATGATGGTAGATTTGGTGACCAGCGGTCAGGGTTAGGGTTGGGGTTTTTGTGTGGATTGCCATTATGGCGGGCGCGGAAAACTACTTCACCCCTGTGTTATCTAACGCAGTCCATTTGAGTTTGTACCAAATCTGCGCCATCTTGAAACGTCATCATAGTACCCAGCATGCACAGCGCTAGCATGCGTAGCGCATGACCTTATTGGATTGTTTTTGTTGAAGACAGTAAATTTTAAACTACATGGCCAGTGGTTCAAGCTTCCTCATTGTGTTGTCAAGACCAAAGTGCGCGATGTTTGTTTTTATTCTGCTTGATGTAACCAATCGGGAGAAAATAAGCGGTAATTGTGTCTATTGCTACAGGCGAACAAAAAAAGTCTGCTAGATCATTGGAAATGTACATTTGCCTGAATAAATAACACTGGTTAGGGCGCCCAGTGAAGACGAGGTCGCTAAGGAGACGCATTATAATCTATGATTACTACTAGTTGTAACAATTCCTAGTTATTAACAGTTCGTTTGCCTAAAGCCAGCATCCTCTTTTTGAACGTGGCTTTGGACTCTGCGTGTCTTACAGTCTCCAGGCAACGAATTCCACTTTGTGACTCCTCTGTAAGGAAACGACCCTCTGTAATATTCTGTCCTAGGTACATGATTTAAGGCAAATAATATTTTGTTTAGTATTTCTAAGCCGAGACTTTTAAGGGTTATTTTCACAGGTGTTCGTGAAAAGTTCGCTATTCTACAGTTTTTGAAGTCCTGTACCAAGCTGTTATCCAGATTGCCCCAGACAACATCACAGTTGTCGAAAGCAGGCTGGATTAGAGATTTGTATTTACAAAGGATAAGGATAACCCTGTTATCGAAGTGTGTCTGTTTTCGAAGAGAAATTGCTCGATTTACTTTAGTACAAAGCCCATTGATGTGCCTATTCCATGTAAAGTTTTCGTCTAATTGTACTCCAAGGTATTTTGTACTGCATGTGAACTCGTGTGACCTCCTCACCAATCTTGATTGGAAAATTCTACCCAAATTAGACAGTTTGAAATTGCTACCAGCAAACGTATATTCGGTTTTAGTCACATTTAAACTTAATTTGTTTGCCAGTTGCCAATCTTTCACGTTTAACAGATTACAATTTATCCTAGTCTGTAATTCAGCGGTAGATGTACAAGCTGCACTTAGTATTGTGTCATCGGCATACAAATGTGGTCTGGTACATAGAAGGCAACCAGGAATGTGACCAATATATATTAAAAATAACAAAAGTCCAAGAATTAGCCCCTGAGGGACTCTACAGTCAAACCTCTAAAGGTTCCGATATGCAACCTTCAAACACACACTGCTGCTCGGCCTATTCGACAAATATGACGTAAACCAGACTAGAGTTTTGCCCTTCAAACCGTAGAATTCGAAGTGTAGAATAAGCTAGCCATAAATAATTAGCCATTCGATTATTTGTTATCGTCATAGGCATGACGTGAAAAATTTCATGGTGTGTTGGGGATCCCGGAGCTATCTAAAGCAGTCGCTCTGAACGACGACTAAGTAAAGCACTGGGAAAAAAAAGGCATCCACTGATTTCTCATGATCAAGTCAAAGGAGAACTGAAGATAAAATAGAAAATTGCTTCCTATGCTTAATTTGTAGTATACGACATAATTAAAGCAAATATGCCAGTATTTTGGGGGTCACTTACATTTTGACGTCGACTCTATGAAGGGGGAAAAGGTCTGCATTGACCGCTCAATGGAGGTCCACCATTTTTGGCTGCCATATTGCAGGCTTGGGGGCTAAGCCTGACGTCGCTGCGCACACTACGGGCTCAAAATTTAGTGACGGTTGAGTAAGTCGTTGTGACTTGCTAACAAAAATCCCAGATTTGTAATAACTTTTCATGGATTTCCCGCAAACGATGAAATTTACTTAAAGAATGAGTGTTCGGATTACGAGAGAAAACTTAACTAATCCAAACAAAGTCTTGCCTATTAAATCGCAAAAGTCACGCGAAATAACACCACCAGCAAATAAAGTATTCTCACTGGATTGAGGCTTCTTTATTGTCTTTTGAATAACAAAAAATCACCCAAAATCTTTTCATATACTTCCCTGTATTCTCGCAGATGTCACCTTCTTACTGACTTTGCCATTTTACCCACCGTGTACATGTACTTCCTACTTTTGCTGGCTCCCTCGTCGTGAGACCGTGTGTTATGAAATGATTGTAACTGAACGTGATATCACGATTTCACACTGTCTTGTTAAAAAAGTGTTATCACCAAGAAGATGTAGAAGCGCCTGCAAGTTGGTGCACGTAGTCAATCTCGTACCCAGAGTCCTCAGGCTCTTTGGTCAGCGGGTTGTCGCCAGGAGAGACTCTGGGATAATGAAAAAAATGCGAATTGTTTGATTGGCTGTTACTTAACAACTTCTAAAGAAACCGTCCCAGATTTTGTGGGAAAATGGCGTCCATTATCCCAGAGTCTCTCCGGGCGCCCACCCGCTGACCAAAACGCCCGAGGACTCTGGGTACGAGATTGGCACGTAGTAGGTTATGCAAATCAAACCGGATTGTCTGTGAGGCTAGCTACAATATTTGTTTCCGGTAACTTGGTTTTTGGTTCTCTTGGTTTTCTGGGGTTCGGCCCCTCGGTTGAAATTTTTTTTTTTTTAATAAAACCGTCTCAAGTTGTTATAACTGGTTGTGTTGAGACACCGTAAGCTTTCCCGCATCGGCTCAGCCGAATAGAGTTCAAGTTCGGCCCTTGTTACATGTCACGGTTAAGCTTACTGTGAAACAAACAGATAAAACCGGCCAGCGAAACTGTTCAAAATTTGCAGGATCACTGAAAAATCCTACTGAAAGCGATGTATCGGTTGTGCGCAATGACGTCAGAACATGGCGGGAGGCATTCCTTTTTTGGAAGTAACCGAAGAAAAAGCACACAAAATGGGGGACGTTCAAATTGGACAAACAGCCAAGGATTTCGGGCACATTCAAGGCCCTTCAAGAAGAAGACTTTTCGTCTTTTTTTTCTTATAAAAAGTAGATGACATTTCGAAAATAATCAGCCACAGGAAAAAAGTTGGCTTCTAGCCTTGAGTTCGCCTTTTAAACTAATGAGCGCGGACACTTAACAGTTGTCAGCATCGAACTTCGCTCAGTTACCTTACGGGGCATGCTCTCAAAAAACAAAACAAATCAAAACAAAACAACAACAACAACAAAAAACCAGATGACACAATGGTAAATTTCATAGAATTCTTGTGAGTGGATATGATCGTATAGTTAGGTAAATGTCTGCTGTCAAGATAAGCGTGTTTGCTCCAGCTTCTGCCTGAGTAGTCTGCGCATTACTGAGCGTTGAAACGACGACGTCGACGGCGATGAGAACGGCACAAAATAATGGTTAAGTGGCGAAAAACAATGGCACTGCACGTGCAGTAACGCCTCTATTCTGTTCCTACAATGGCAGTTTAATTATTACTCGACAGTTATACTACACATTTGACATGCGGAACGACTTCAAATGGTTGCATAGCTAGGGATGTCGTCCTAGACGACGTCGTCGTCATTGCGTTAGCTCCCTAAGATTTATTGACAGAGAGTCATCCAATGGCCTATACCAGAATCATCTGACACTGCAGTTAAACTTTTAAAAATTTCCAGAAATACGTGAATTTATATACTTTGTAAGTCTTTATATACAGTCCGACACCCATTAAGTTTAAATAATAAAGTCCGCGGTGAATAATTTTCAAGATCTGAAAATCATCTGCTATCATGATGAGAAACTCTTCCAGATAGGGAAAAATATTGTTTCATTTTTTCAAGGCACGCCAACATCTCAAATACATGTTTGAATTCGTGAACAGGATATGAAAGATTTTAAAGACTCGACGTTTATTTTACACGAAAGGAGAGGGAAAAGTAGACATAGTAGCACTATTCAGTTTTGAGGACCACACCTCCACACCTCTGTAAAAAGGGTGGCAGAGTTGACGAATTAAGGCTGGGTACGTTCTGAAAATATTCCACTTTGTCCAGGCAGTTAAGCTTGGCGTTTGCGGCGGGAATTATACTGACATTAAAGGTCTGGAAAGGAGTCATTTTCATGCACTTCAGCTAAGCCCAAATGTTGGTCGACTGACATGTGACTCATTGAGATTATACTTCAGTGACGTCTCATGACCCTCCATGGCGATAGATGTCAAGGAAGGCTTCGATGTATTTATAGTGTATTATATGTAAGTTTTGTAGCTTTCATTATTAGACAGAAAGAGGGCTATTCCACGTAAACTGCTCGAGTCCATCATATGTGTCGCTACTAAAGTCGCAGCTTGCATATCGTTTCAAACAGTGTCCCATAGACTTTCTTCGCTGTCTCATTTCTTTTCTCAATGATGTTTTCTGGCAAACTCTCTGTGACACGTGCGCTTTGACCGTTGATTTCTTTCGTCTCTCGAAGAAGCACAGCCCGCACGCCCACCAGAAATCCTCCTCCGCAGTTTTGAATCCATTTGCTCTCCTTCGTCCGCTGCTTGTACAAGTTGTGGACCGGCTCATAAGTTTCAGCAGAACTGGAAGATCCGGCTGTTCAACGACGTAACGAGCACGAACATCACGATTATAGTAAGCAGATACCTGAATGAATGACAGAGCTAGAGTTGAGCTAGCGTTTCAGCAAGTTTTTCATGTTGCATAGAAGTGGACTACCCAAAAAGCCGAGAAAACGGCAAGGTCGATATCTTTATAAAGAAAACGAGTTTCTTTAATATTTCAGACATGCTCCGACAGTACATCCGTCATCGTCACTGACCAAGCAGTAATGATTGCAAGTGTTCGCTAGATATCGTTATGGTACATAACGTTTGAAATAAGGGGATAAAAAAGTCACCAGTTAAAGAAAAAAAATGAAAGGAACTGAAATCTTTTTATACTTTTACGTTCAATTTCAACTGATCCCCAACAGCATGCTGCTCTGCTGGAGGAAACGTCACGTGACCTATCTAATCTAGTCGATTGCTCTAAAGGACAAACAATTTTGTGGTCTGACCATAAGAGGTACAGGGCAGAAAAGTAATCCAAGAATGGACACCTGCCAACGTTCTAAAGTGACCTTCTCTAGTTATCACGAAATCCATCACTACTATAATCTATTTAACCGAGACTGGCACAGAGTCAACGACTAAATCTCCAAGTTTATGCAGCTCTTTATATAATACGTCCATATTCGAGTGAGGCCTGTACTACTGTCTTGTTAAAAATCAAAAATTACAATCCTGCGAGCTCCGATTGTAATTTTATTTTTTAACAAGACAGTAGTACAGGCCTCACTCGAATCCAGACGATTTATCCAGACAATGCTGCTGAAGGACAACATCCAAAGGTCTTTATATAGTGTTTTACCTTTTTCTTGTCCAGGGTCGTATCTGGTCGGAGAACGACTTTGCCGAATATTAGCGGATCCGCTCTCAAAGCTGGTGGTCTGTGAAACGACTCGCGTAGATGAAGCCTTTCAAGTTCTTGACGAAGCTTTGATGCGACTCTGTTTATAACAGCGTTTGGGTCCAAGAAATCTGCTAAAAAACACTGAACTGATTAGCTTAGATCAGCTTTGTATCAAGAATAGCAGACAACTACATTTAGATATCCAAGGCATTTCGAATTCAGGGGAAATATAAAGGAGGGTTTGTTGTTTTACGGCAGTGTGCAACCGTAAAACTATGAAAAATACATTAATACAATTTGAACCGAGAGTACACAGACTATAATAAACTGTTGGCAATCCACGCTTTAAAGACAGAATCTCCAAACTTGAAAGGAAAAGGTAGTTATTTATCAGTTAAATTTTGATAAAAAGGTTGTGGTTCGTTATAATGGAAGTTACAATAATATTAATTATAGTCACTTGAGATGTAAATCACGACATTTCCACTGCTTTTTGCAGGTTTTCATCGGGCGATGAGGTCGATTGATTACTCTCCACCATGATTTGTATCGCGATGGTTGGCTGTGATTGGGGTATTTCCGCCGCCTGGTTAGCACAATGGGGTAAGGCGCCAGTCGGCTGAGCGGAAGGTCGTGAGTTCAGATCCCAGCTTCACAAAGGGTCTTGACTGAGGAGAAGGTGCTGCCTTTGTAATGACATCTGCAAATGGTTAAACTTTCTAGTCTTCTTGGATAAGGACGATAAACCGTAGGCCCCGTCTCAAAACAATTTTGTGGGACGTTAATGAACCCACACACTGTTCGAGAAGAGTAGGAAAATTAGTCCCCGGTGTGATGGTCTATCACCCAATCTGTTGTTGGGGCACCCGTGAATTCTACTGGTTATTTAAATTTAAGATTGTGAACTGCGCGATAAAAGCAGTCTGGCAAAGTCCCCCACAAAGTGTTGTAAAGCGCATTTGAATATATCACATAGAAAATGCGCTTTAAAAATGCTACATCATCATCATCGTCATCATCATATTTTTCGCTGAAATGCCCCAATCAAAGCCAACCATCTTCATACAAATGGTGGAGCGTAAACAGTTGACCTCATCGCCTGATGAAGAGTACCAGTAAGCAGTCGTAATCGTCACGATCTACATCACGAGTGACTACATCGTGAGACAAACAATAATCTACTATCTTATTAACGTTTTAAATTTTGTTGAAGTCATTCGATCCTTGCCATCAATCAAACAACGTTGTAATAGTTCCATGGTACTCAGGTAGTCTTTTAGGAAAGGTCGGGCGGCCGGAGCGAACATCTCCATTCCAGCATACAAAGCTATTTTTTTTAGCTTGCTTCAAAGGATGGTAATCGCCATACTGGGACACCGTCCCTGTGTATGTCATCACCTCACCTCCTAATTTTTCGGAGAAATCAGAATCCATCACAGAATCTGTAGCACCCTCACAGCAATGTGAAGGCACTTCTTGTATGCCCTCTTCAAAAACATCTAGTAAAGAACGACGTGTGTAATCAGGAGAGTTGTTAGCCTTATATAAAATAATAATATTTTCAGCGGTGAATATAAGAATTCGGTGTTATATTCACCGCTCTACCCGGTGAATATGACATTTTGGAAGTGAGGCTGTTAAGCTAAGCAAGCACTTTCCGTGCGTTTTTATCGTTTTTTATCACGTTGTTTTGCACTCTCTTGATATTCCTCGCTGAAAATTATACCAAAACAATTATTCGCCTCAAGCTCATGGAATATTGGGGAATACTTACCTCGATTACGTCTCGGTAAATATTCACCAATTTTAACTTCGCCTTCGGCGAATAATTGTTAAATAGACCTTACAAGCGTGCTATATACTCCCACGATTTCGCGCAGGTACGCCGCAGCGTTTAAGATTCCTTAGGCATACAATCTACGATTAGCCTTCTTAATTACATAGTCACCGTTAGTTGACCAGGACATGTCGTCGGAAATATATACATCAAAGAATTTAAACGACTTGACAGGGTCAATAAAAGTAACGCCAACAGCAACTTGAGGATCCACGTAGGCGGTACAGGCATTTACATTGTATTGATGGTGGACTGGCGTTTCTCTATTATTTATTAGTCGTATTATCACTTTAAAGACATCACTTCTTGCAGTTTTTTAAAAGTAATATTTGCTTTCCTCATCTTCTCAGACATTTATTTGTCCATCCTCATTAGCTGATGATCGTATTTTAGAAGTTCCTGAAATTATCTTAGAGAAATAATGGCCTTTAGAAGTCAGTTCAACTGTGACAAAATGGCAGGATTCTGGTAAAAATTCACTTTGTGTTTTTAATAAATTTCCTGACGTCTTACCTGAGGTATCTTCTTCCGTACTCCTTGCCATTTGTTTAACTCTTGTAGTAACCCTGAACGGCTTTGACTTGACCGTGGTTATGTCTCCACTATGCAAAGCAACCGCAATGACCAGCTCCCACCTGTTCCTTTCTACGATATCAGATCTGTCTTGCCAACAAGCCCCCTTTGCTTCTTGTGCACTGTGGAAAGTGGCTAGATCTACTACAAGAACAGTTTGCGAGGGGTCGTGGTGCCTCAAATTAACAGGTAGCTCAACGGGACCTGTGCAAAAGTTCAAAGTAAACGGTGAATTAGCTTTTATTCCAGTAAAACCGGCCGGTTCTTTCAGTATAATCGCGGTTAAGCTGCCAGGAAAATAATTATCATTGTCAAGCACCTTTTCTCGGTGGCATTGACTGACATACTTTCATATACTTCGGTATTGTAAGTTTTTGCTTCGAAACGGAAGTAAAATTGCTTGGAAAGAAGTCTACTTGACTGGGGCTATAGGCCATACCCTCAGTCACAGAAATCTATCGGGACATTTGGTAAAATTCGGACTGCGTGACATCAAGTTTTCTTTTTTTGGTTCAGAAGAATTATAATTTTATTGTAAATCATGTCAGCCATATTATTTACTTCTCAGAAAAAAGAAAAAAACCTCTGACGTAAATAATCCCACAATGTGGGTTTATTTGTGTGGGTTTATTATCTTACAACATAGAGTGGGATTTAATGAATTTCAGTCGTCATTTTGGACAACGGTCCATTCAGTTAAGTACAAAAGAGCAACCCTGGAAGCGGTCATTGCGGCTGAAAAGATTTCTCATACTCCCAACCTTAATATATGCTGCCTGCTCATGATTTAGTACTGGGTATGATCCATCGTTCAAACCAGCAATGAAAAGTTTACCTGATGTATCTGGTGATGTTACTGCTGTTTCGGGGCTTGGTTGAACATACACTCGAATTCTTCGAATTTCCTCCTCCGCGCGGGCAGCAATAGTTACCTCCGTAGATCCCACTCGGCAATCGTACCTCCCGGCTGATTTTGTCGTCCCGCCGTCATGGATGTCTACAAGGTTCAATATCTGTACCCTTACTTCAGGCCGTGGATCTTCTGCATATGGATCATTGAGCACCTTTGTTGAGGCACCGCAGGGCTCTGACAATCCTGGCTCAACTGTTTGAAAATAGGGAACTTGATTGATATACGTAGTACAAAGACTACAATAAAAATCCGGCTGTAAGAACCTAGTGGTTTAAGAACCTGCTGGCAGAAATTTGCCATTTTAATACCCCAAAATATAGGAATCCGTGTAGCCAAGCAAGGTGAAGCAGGTTCTTATGTGTGGGTTAGGGTTAAACATTTTAACCAAGGAGTTTGACTGTAATGAGTTCTGTTAGGCTTAACATAATACTGTCGTGGATAATACTTTATATTTAAGAACCAAACCCAAGTTTATTTATATTTCTGGTAATCAACAACTATATCTCCTGCATAGAAATTAAGAACCTAATTACGAACCTACTTAGCCTAACTACCCCAAAATACAAGAACCTACTTTGCGAGACTTCCTAAAATGTAGGTTCTTACACGCGGGTTTTTACTGTATTATAACCACCACAACACAAATTAATAGTTCAATACGAGACATTAAATGCGTTGACGTTTAGAGGTTAGAAGTTCTGGATATGGGGAAGGGCGCATACATTCTGCCTACTGCAAAACGCAGTCAAATAAGAATACATTGTTCCCGTCTATAGAAAGCTGAGCCTTTAAACCGATATGTATACTATTCGAAACAATTTCTTTAGTTTCTTCCCACCTCAGTCATTGGTGATGATGAATCTTGCAGCAGAAGGCTTGCTAGCCTGCAAAGTAGACTAAACGGCGATAATTTGACAGGGAAAAAGTGGTTATATTTAGATAACTTCTCAGTCATAGAAGACATGCAGGGACTTCGTGTATCCAAACAACACTCGGCAACCATGCAGTGAGTCGGTCTGCTCTGCTTTCTACGTGACAGATCTAATGTATCTAATGTCTTCTTTTAATAATTTCTCTCTGATCAATCCGCATTTCAGTCGCGCTATCCACTGTGAATGTTATCAGACATGTTATTTTGATATGCCTTATGAGAAATGTTTCCGACCCAACCTATGGTTAATTCGGGAGGATCACGCGGGAAAAGCCAGTCAGCGTAAAATTGCCGCATACAACATATTGACAATGAACAAGAAACCAATTTTCAGATTTAAAGTGAAATGAAATGATTTCAAATATTTGACGACTCAAGCACACGACACAATCCCTCAACCTTTTTTTTCTTATATTTGGGACAAGTCGGTGTGAACTAACAGAATTTATACTGTGGCAAAAATGGAAGCGGAAAAAAATACTTGATCTAGACAACACAGCATATCAGCCACGCTGGATGAAACCGGATGTAATTTAAAATGTTAAAATTCAAAACATATATATGCACACAAAGGGAAAATAGAAATATGTATGTGAGAGAATCAATGGCAAAGAGTTATGAAGTTCTCTTATGCCGGCTAATCGGGCATCGGAACCTGACGTGACGATATATTTTTGCAGGCAAGATAGCGTTCATTTAAATCGTTGCGCGAGAAAACGAAGATTGCATACTGTACTGGCAATTGATTTTATTTGAATGCATGAGTCATCTGCTCTCTTTTCCGTCTGGTGTGGGCGAAACAGTGCCTTTCTGCTCAGGTCGATTTTTCGTTAAGTTCAGGACGTTACACTATTCCATGTACGTATAATGCTCTTATAACTCTGACCTGGTTTATTTATCGACACGATTTCACAGGAAATAAAATAAGTGAGCTGAAATTAAACGTTTCCCTTTATAAACGTTTCGGGTTAATGCGTGCATAGAAATAAAACAATTCGATGGTTGTTTTGTATTGATAGTTAGCTAAGATAGGACTAGTGGTCAAATTATGAGGCTGTGCCATTTGCAACTAATTGCGGCTAATCACGAGTTGCTCTTGACTCATGCACGAGACCGTCTTTTGTTTAAACATTATACTTATAACGATTCTTTAAGTAAAGTAAAGAACCTTTAGCTTCAAGGAAGAAAAATAAATAAATAAAAAGCCTGGACTGCGATATATGCGATCATGCACGTATCTCATGATGGATTTATTCCCAAGCATTTGTAGTGCAGCAGCTTTCCCAGAATTATCCGGTCGACTGAAAAAAGAAAAAAGAGCATTTTCATGGAAGAAGTCGCTTCCGGGCAACTGTTGTGCTCCTTTCTTCTTATCACACCCAACATGGAAGCTTCGTTTTACCGTCGAGAAAAAACAAAGCAAAACAAGAAGATGGTGTCCCTACCAATACATACAGAACCGTCATCGAGAAGTGCCACCGACCACTATGATTTACCTAGGTCACAATTGGCTATGCTTTTCATCACAGCTGTGTCCATTTAAGATGATCTGAGTAATTTAGGTTAGAGTTAACTCAATAGAAGAAAACTACGAATTTATATCGCCGGATTCTACGCCGAATTTATGTCGAATTGATGCCGGCTCTAGTGTTCTTCAGTTGTAGTTGAACAAGGTAACATATTTCCCTGTGAGCAATAGAAGCCGTTCTTTTTAACTAACATACTTTCAGGCAATTCACAGACAATCCACGGTGTTACCGTAAGCAAACATGTCTCGCTAAATAGCATCTCGTGAGTGAAGACAACTGATTGGATAGAGCGCCGCCATTTTGTCATGAACTGACAAAGTTAGTTTTACGTTCTTCGTAACCAACTGACTGGTTGTTGTTTCTCGGTCAATTCTTTCTACAGTTCGTTTGAAAAGAGAAAGAAAGCTTTCTGAATGAAAACTTATACCAAGTTATACGTACAACCAACTGCTCTGTTTAAACAGATTGATCACAAGCTTCACCGTCGGTCAGTGACTCACGCAAAAGAGATCGTTTAACTCTGGATTATTCCCTACTGTCTTTTCATCCATTAATAGCAGTGTTTTTCATTTATTTTTCTTCTTTTCAGAATTTCAGGGAATGAATTCATTACCGTTCGTCCCTCTAAGTCGTTTTTCTATTGATGTTCTTTAAGAGTCCATCTTGCCCGCCATCTTGTTCATTATCGTTTGCTTTCGGCCATTCTTTATTTACCTTTAGCGTAAAAAGGGAATGCGCACTTTTTGAAACGTTTTTGTATCTGATTTCGTGGGCGAGTAAACTGTTTCTCAGTTTCGAAGCAACTTGAAAAAGTAAGTGCTAGTAGATGTCCGGCAGTGGCTGAAACCAGTTGCTCATTGTTTATTCAGTAAAGCTTCCAAATACCTGCTTTTTTATTTTACATTTCCTTGTGGAGGGCCTTTCTTGTTCTTGGATAGATCTTACAAGTTCTTTAAATGTTTGAACCGCTGTAGGGATTCAAAACTGTGATATATGTACATATATGAACTCGCGCTGATAAAATTTAGCTGAACAACTTTTCTAGACTTATTTCATCATTTGCTTAACCGTTGTTTATCTGAAATTCTATCTATAATTACTGACTTTGTTAGACGCCCGGCTCTGGTAAGACCTATCCACAATATTAGCTGTTACGTTTAACAGCTATTATTAAACAGTAAATGGACAACAATGAAACCACGCAATTTTGCTTGCATGGCTTCCAGAACAAATCTGAACTCAGGGTCGGAACCTCACTCGTTTCTTGATTTCTTCATAGATCGTAAAAATTTTGTCGATATTGACTGAGTGCTAAAGCAAGCCTTTTTTTTTTAGAAAGGAAGGCAGGACATTCCTTTCAGGGTACAATAGAATCTCGTAGGGAACCAAAATCGATAATGGTAGGCAAATGGAAAAATTAATAGTTCGTTTGAGCAAACGTCCATTACCCAACTAAAATTTGTCAAATTGGCCCCATACTGGTTTGAGGAGGGCAGAAAAAACTAAGGTAATCTTAATTATTTATCAATTTTACCGACGTTTAAGGCCACTTCTGAGAAAAGCATGAACAAAATTGTATTCTAGGAATGCTGTTCCGGCCATCGGCTACTGAAAAAGATGTAATTATCCGTCAATACACAGGTTTTATATTTTCTCAGTTTTGTAAATTGGTATTTTTTCCTTTGTTAGACTAAAACATGTAATTATCCGTTAATACACAGGTTTTATATTTTCTCAGTTTTGTAAATTGGTAATAAATATTTTTTCCATTGTTTGACTAAATGGTTCACAATTCTTAGCGTCTCATTTTGTTATGAGTCCGAATTGAAAACAACGCCTAGAGAACTGAAAACGGCTCTATAGCTTCTGTATAGCTTCAAGATTAATGTGAAGTTTAAATGCCTTCTCCTACATTTTAAAACTTGAGAATGAGACTTGAATCTAATCGGCTAAGGTAACCCAGTGCAAAGACGGACTACGTGATATTTACCTCGGTGGACACACATTTTATCGAGTTCTCTCTTGAAGACTGCAAAACTGATCCCGCAAAAGCAGTGAAGCAGTGTTTAGGGCACACGTGCAATACCGCTGTGTATGATATTGGTACTTGTAGGTTGGCCCCCAACTCTTAATAGCAGGACTAGTCTATATATTTTGCTTTCATGATTATTGCTACTTGTCACAAGCGGGAAGGAAACAGGATCTGCTTTCAATTACATACTCTGATCACACTCCCTAGAATGAAACTGTTTCTAGTTTCTTATGACACGTCAAAACCCTTTGAAACTTTTCATAAAAAGGGAAATTTTTTCGTTCAAAGACATTCCTTTAACGTTGGTAGTCACATGAGTTCTCAACCAGTTCGCCAACGCTCGCTGCCTGCTGCTGAGTACCCATCTGCTTGAGATGTAAAGAAATGGTATTTTTCCTTCATGATATACGCGGAAAGTTCGTTTATTGCCTTTGAATTGTTTTTCTAGGGTCACCTACTAAGAGGAAAAAACAGACAAGCAACCGGACGTTAGCGAGCACGTGCATTGTTTGAAATGCGGCGACTGTTCAATCGACTCAATGTAATCGTCCGCCGGAGTCGACTTTCCTTGGAGGAGCTGGGATGACAAATCTGATTTCCAACTGCTACTGCACAGAGTACTCTGAAGTATGGCCAGCATATACCCACCTGTTGTTGTAAAAGTTCCTTCAAGGGTCGGAGCAGGGAAAGGTCTTCATAAGTGTAATTGGAAGATTTGACAGGATTGTAAATTTTATCACGGCTTATAAGAGAAGGACATTTTTATAATGGCACGCACAAATACAGTACGGAACAATTATTTTTAAATTTCTCTGGAGTTTCTCACCAGTAATCAAAATGAGCCACTCTTTCTTGGTTTGAGTAATTATTTTTGAGTCAACAAACCGTTATCGTTGCCGATGTGGACAAGAACGTTACTTTAAAAAAAAATTGTGAGGTGGACTAAGATAATTATTATACATCTGAGCTCATTCGATTGCCCTTTACCGGGCCATGTCATTTCGTCTGATTATAATTCGGATACACTTTCCCTCTCCGTGACATAATCATATCCGCGATTGCCTTAAATGAACAAAATGTTCGTAGCTACCTTTTACGTTGCAGGAGCTTGCGTGTACTGGGGCTCCCCCGGCTCGTGAAGGCAAAAGCCACTCGCTTTGGTTGAACCCATCAGTCAAATCTCCGCATTGCGCTCTTATGAACTCATCTATATCGTTTAACTTCTGCTCCAGTTCGGGATCGAAAGCGAAAAGACTCATTTTCTCCAATTCCAATGTTTTTGGGCGAAGATGCAGTGTCTGCACTGATCGCGAAGGAAGTAGTTCCTTTAATTTGTTTCCCAGCTAAGTAGTTCGAGCTATTTGACAGTGAGTGGGAGGCGTTTCCGGTTGATGTGTCTGACACACGCGAATCGTAGTGACGTATATGGCCTTTGTTTCCTTCCTCGCGTGTTTCCGGGTGATTGTTATTCTTGCTTGTACTCAGTGCTCCAGTGACCAACCAGTAAAAGTTACTTTAGCCTACTTTTTTGCCTTGTTCACAGCTGTGCTGTTTGCAATACCTAACATCTGATCAAAGATGTTGCGAGAACCAAACCTTGTCGTTTCTTCAAGAAACTTGACTACATCTTTTTAAAACATGTCATGATTATATTCAGTTTGTTAACATTTTTTTTAACGCAGGACGTCTTAACACCGAATATCTAGCACGCGTGAAATGCAAGTTCTTCACATTGTCGATCATTGCCTCCTACTAAATGCCACTCTCCCGGCTCTTAAATCACCTTCAGAAAAAATATAGAATAACTAAAATTTAAACTCCCTCTCAGTTTGTGATAAGGTTTGTTGTTCTTTTACACCAAATGTTACAACTGTAGGAGCGGGAACAAATATGTTTGCCATGTGTACGGCTCAACGCTGACCTTGGAGAGCCTTGGAGGCTTCCGGGCTAGGAATGCACTGGCATAACTATTTGTCCTTTGGTAAATATCACGTACGGCACGTGCAGGACAAAATACTCCTTCAAATAATGGTTTATTCCAAATTTTCTTTGACGAAAGTTAAGTCTGCTTGCAACTAGGGAAGTTAATTTTATTTCCGGACTGAATTCGCTGAACGCGAATACAATCTCGCCCACAATACCACAATTATTGAAACATCTGTAACTCGCTCCCGTCAGTTGGCTCGCAATGTCTTAGCAACTCTAAAACAAACGAATGAATTTTGCTTTCAGATATTTAAAAGGCGTTGAGGAGTTTGGGGAACTTTTTTCTCCAGGTTTTGTTCTGATTTATTGACGGGACCTAGCTGCCAGAACTGGGCGAACAAATTATCTGAATTTTCAATTCAAAGTTTCATAGTGTTGGGTCGTTCTTACGTTCCGTACAACCAATTCGCGTTATCACGGCGTACTTTGCCCTGTACAAAACCGCAATGACGTTTTGTGTCACGCCTTCCAATATATTACAGTGGCATTGCGAAATCTCACAATGTCACGTCTTTGCATGATGTCACGTCGATTGCTGATTCAAGTGACTTTGCACTCTGTAAAATTGATCTGTCGGCCCAATCGACTTATTCAACTTCAGATATCAATAGCTGAGGTTTTGAATGAGAACTGTATAGCTCGCATCATCGGGGTGACCGAAATGACAGAAAAGTTGTGTATGTTGTTTTTGAGAACATTTTGATGATAATCAAAATTGCACTTGACTGTTGTCTGGCTTGAGACTAGTCTATGTCTGGGATTTTAGTATACGTCTGACATTTTGTTCAGTTCTTGTGAACGAGAGAGTGCTGGTTGTGATGAATCGATGTATTAGGTTGAGTGGAACTAAGAAGAAGGATCTTAGGCCCTTTAATTCTCCAAGGGAAAGGAAAGGGCAGGTGATTCTAAGCGGCTGGAAGGTGACTTGCTGCGCATACGCATGTGCACACGCAAGGTTGATGCCAGTATTTAAAAGAAAATATTTACGTCCGTTGGGATTTTCGAGTTCCCAGTTCTCTTGGATTTCACCAGCGGATTTTCATTTCTAGTCAATAAAGGCACACTTCAGACTTGTGACACTGAAATTGGTCACATTAACGCCTCAATTTGTAGACTTCTAGTTAGTGACCAGTTTCTCTAAGTGAATTTCAAGAATGTCGAAGCAAGGCTTCGCATTCAGTCTAACACTGTACGTGTACTTCTCTTGTCCGATTCTTTTACTGTTTAAAACAAGGAGATTGCACCTTGTGATGGAGATATGCTCCGGGGATGTGCTCAATCGGATTCAGTTGTAGCCTGACCACAGGCCTTATACAGTTTTAATGAAGTTACGTAACAGAAAAATGTACACTGCTGCCGAGTCTAATAATATATGAAAGAATTTCTCGATTTTGATTGGCTAAAAGAAAAGCAGTTTTCAGGAAACACGATGCAGAAAAAAGGAAATTCAGTGCAAAAAAGAGAAAAAACTTTTTGCGGCTTAAAAAACTAAAAACATTGAAAAACCTGTTATTTTGACAGAACGCTTGATGATTTATTTGCAGGGTTTGAATAAATTATTTTTGGACGTGATTTACCTGCGTTGCTTCTGCACAATAATGATAAGCTATCTGGCAATTTTTTCATGAACAACTTTTCTCGTGCACTTTGGAGTAAATAATCACTCGTAAATTGTGCAATTTTGTTAGTCTTCGAAAGAATTTACTCTTGCTTATTTATTCCAAATCGCACTCGAAATTATGTGATTACCAGTACAAACAGTTTTGAGGAGACCATTGATAAAAGAAACAAATTAATGAGCAAAATTAAAACACACCCGGCAAGGTTTGCAACAGAATCAATATATTTGTCCGTGACTTGCCCGCCTAGGCAGCGTGACGTGACGGAAATAATAACTCTGAAATAGGTCAATGAGCTTTTGTAAATAAGAAAATGGTTTGAACCCATGAAAAACATATCATTTTCAATCGAGGTGAGTTTTTGTAAAGCAAACAGTCACGCAACTGAAGCCACCATGCAAGTCAACGATAAAACTAAGTAAATAAACCCACTCAGAGCTCCGAGTTGGTAAAATGTCGGGATGTTTAGCTTTGCGACACCGTTAAGTTTGTTACAATGAGTTTGTAAGCGAAACTACAGTAGCTGACTACCTTCAACTGAGATGTCAACATGGAATGATCGCCTGAAATTTTAAATATCGAAGACATGATCACAGAGTAAGCGCCCTCGCGCTCTTTGAAAGTTTCAGGTTTAAAGAAGTATCGAATTTACTGAACCAAAACTGATAACATCCTCTGAAGTGTTTCTGGTCGTTACACACTGTTTTTTGTTTCCAAGTTCAGTCAACCGGTCCCGCCAAAAAATTTAAGTGGGAGTAGAGGGATAAGGTGCATGCTTTTGGGGCCAATAGCTTAGAGGGGAAACGGCGTGGAATAGTTTTCACTGACTTCAAGTGAGCAGCGAGTAACTCAGGAGAAGAAATCGCACTCACTACGTAAATCAAAATTTGCACTTTTATCCACGTGAAAACCATCCATCTTTGCGCAGGCGTCTCAATTTTGACAAAATCAAATGGTTGGTCACAGAATTTGACCCAATGACGTCACTACTGGTGAACACAACGCTTCGTCGAAGCTGTTGTTCATTTGTTGCGACACCTGTCTAGCTGAACAAAGTCAAGACAAACCCTGAAGTACTCGGATGACTCAATGCTTTATTTCTATGGAAAACTATTTATTTGGCGGTTAAAAGAACCTTAAGAAGACAGATATATTTGTGCGAAATAAAAACAACAACAACAACAACGTTGTTCTTGAATTCTTATGTGCCTTTACACCAAATGGAAAGAAAAGGGAACGAAGAACTATGTGAAATAACTGGTTGTAAGAACAGAGTTTTTATATTAAATGAAAGGGATTACTTTCCTTTACAAACGACTTTTTGGGCGGTATAAAAAGCAAAGAAAATCTCAGATAGATGATAAACTTTCTGCCGTGCGGATCACAATTGACCCGTGTTGGCGCACTTGGCACGTTCACTCGAAAGTCGTTTTCATTAACATTTAGCTGCAGCTGTCAAAAAGAGCAAGGCCCTTGTATTGTTAGCAGGAAATGAAAAGTAAATAATTGATTTTAAAATATTTGCTTTGGCGAAATGATCCGTGTGTGATCATAAGCAGCGGCTATCATGGCTTCATTTGACTGCAAGTGTACTTGCATGAGTGTCAGTGTTTACACGCTCTGTTTTGTATGGAGAACCGTCGTCTAAAATTGCGTGGCGTTGCTTCAGAGGGCCCGTTCTCTCGCCTTTGACTCTGGTTACCGTCACCTGTGTGTGAACGAAGCGCCGGACCTTGCTTTGGCCACCCGGCACAACTTTTCACGGAACGAGACCAACCCGGTGAGATTCGCAGGCAAGGTCGAAAAATTAAAATCCTCTCTCGGAGCCAAACGCATTGTAGGCTTACGCGCCCTCGTGCCCTGAGCTGAGGGAAAAATGATATTCATCTTCCGGAGTTCGCAATGGAGGAAAATAGGAAGGTTCTGAAGATTCCCATTGATTCCTGAAAAGTTGTTTCATTGTTTTAATTTCATCAGTGCTGACTTAAATTAAACTGAAAAACTGAATTTTGAAAGGAGGAATTGTTACTGATACTGCCGCAAAAGGAAACAGACATGATTGAGTCCTAGCTGAGAGGGGCGATTCTTAGGCCAGTCAGTATTGCGCATGGCCTCTGATCTGTGTGCATTCACCTCGTATGAAGAGTTTTTCAGACTGATTGTAGTTTTCAGTTTACTTCAGTCCGGAAAGCTCAAGCTGTCTGAAACAGCTAAATTGCTTTCAAAACGGTGATTAATAAGAATCAAAAGAGAGAGAACTTTTCAGAACTGATTCAGTGTGCTAATTTTTAAACGCTTGTAAAGTTTCGTGAGTCAATTGTTTGCCCTTAACAGTATTTATACTAAGATGATTAAAGTAATATTTTCACAAAAGACATTAAAAGTGTCTCCGTGTAAACTAAATTTTCTACAACGAATTAAAGCACTATATCAACTACATTGACGGTTATTTCACATTTTATGGCCTTGTTTCTTCGTTGAAGCTTCCTGTGAGTGCACCATAAAACAGATGATGTAAGAACTCCTCTGCTTTTTTTTTTTTAAATTCTACTCTGACTGATCTATTGATTTATCAAGCTGGGCACAAGATGATGGGATCCATGTATTCGTATGCCAAAAATACGTGAGAACATTCAGTGGCCAGCTGGGGTCAAGCACCGTTCAAGCATGGAATTTTTTTTTCTAATTTGTACGCCGGTATCTTCGTCGATCGCTTCTTTTTACGAGAGTACCTTCACATTCTGGGGCAATTTCAAGTGTACTTGTTATTTACACTGTATCATGTCGCTTGCAAGTTGGAACAACTACTTGAAATGTTGAGCGAAGTTTCGGTGGTCAACTCAAACTTCCACTTTGACCCATCTACAAAAAAATGAAAAAAATAAATAAATAAAAAAAACAGAAGGAGAAAGAAAGGTGATTGCACTCAATGACCGATTCTGTGTTAGAAGGCGTCTTGAACATTTTTATAGGCACCATGCCTTTTTGAGAAGTCTACATGTTATGCTATGGTCACATTTTGTTGGACATAGCGCATTAGTTACATGGCAAAACCGCCGTTTGACGACAACCGTCTACCTGGTTATATTAGACTGAAGATGACAAGAATATCCTCGTTTAAATTAAAATATAAAACAAATCAAAAAGTTCCGTCTACAAAGTCTGAAAGAAACTGTTTTTCAAAGTTAGTTCGACGCAATGGAAATCAACGTCAAAAAAAGAAAAACTGGCTGAGGACGACTGACAATTTTATAGCAAAAGGCTTGAACAGGTTACACTTTACGACGCTTAGAGGAAATTACCGGTTGTCATCTAAACAAAACAATCTACGGTTCGTCGATTCTAGCCTGCGATGTGGTTTAATACGGCTCACTGAACAACTTCGATAAAGTCAACCTTCTCTTTACACCGCTATTCGACTTCCAGATGGCTGAATAACTCCCCGATGAATTATGTTATCGGAAAGTCGACCGATCAAGGCCCGCACTCTCAAACGGTACACGATGGTTGGTTTTGTCGAAGTTTTCTGGTTCTTTCAGCACGAGGGGGAAATCTTAAGCTGCAGGTAGTCAGTGTACGCATATTTCTGACAGACTCAATGTTTGGGAACTCGAGCCTGAAAGTGAGACACACGCCTCAGAGTTCGTTCAGCTTTTCCCGAGGTTTGCTCCGATGATATTCCAGATATTCCGATAAGACTCGACTTGTTTTCTATTCAGAAACACGGTGAAGATACCGCGCTAAATATTAATTATATTAATTATGTATTCGACAAAGTCAAGACAAATGGCTTCCATTCTGTTGCTTTATTTTGATTAAGGGAAGGAAAGAGATGTCTTGGGGTTTTGCGAGCTCTTGCCGGTAGGAATTACAATACTCTATAGAATTTAACGGACGTCAGTGTCTCATCGCTCGCGTTCCAGCCGAGTGCACGATTGCGAAATCATGAATTGAGACGTAAATCAACGTGGAGTCACGTCGTGCTTTAATGAGCTTGCTATCAAAACAAACTTGCTGACTATAATGTTTGCTTATTTCTAATAGCCAGATGTAAGCGTTAAAGGACCCTCTTTTGTAACTCTTTATAATAAAGGGCGGAGTTAGTAAAACAACAAAAGCTCATGCCAGTGGAAATATACTGCCTTGACATAGATCTAACAACTTCTCAGAACATTTTCAAAGAACTGTTGAACTATTCTAACTTCACTTGTTATCAAATACAGGAAATGAAGAAAAGGTGCACTTATCCACGTGCGTATTTCTCACGGCCTTTCAAGACCTTTCAACGTTCAGCTGAACGTTCAACGGGCATTAAGGTCACCAACCCTACAGAACCCCCTGCAGGATCCGCAACGTAAACTTGTATCCTTTCATGACGCGGACTAAAATGCGAACAATTCTGAAAAGCATGTGTTATGCATATTAGAAGCAACCAACGAATTGGAACTCATGCCAATACTCCATTGTCATTGTTAAACTACTATATTTATTTCACTCGTAATTGTGACATACAAGGCTTTGTATGCAGGGGCTGACTAGGTTAAATCATTGATGGCCATTTTCCGGAAACCACCGAAAGCACCGAAGGCATAATATAAGCTTCAAGGCCAGGGTTCAGGAATTTTTTTCCTTTAATTTTAACACCCTAAAGTCTCTTTCATTTTTCTTATTTAAAAAAAAAAGGAAACAAAAACTATATTTATTTATTCTGAAAAATCCGACCGATTTCCGCAAAACGGTGCAAACGGTGTGGATCCGCGCCTGTGAGTAGGATCAGGGCAAAGAAAGCAAAGAGCAGCCAAGCAGGCCAATTGAAGTTTTTTTAGAGCCTGTTTGGCAACTGGATGAATTCCTGCTCTTTGAATTTGTGATGAAATTAGTTCTCATTCAACGAAATAGCCCGCGGAACCTGAAAGGGCAGCATAAACTTTTCGCGTGGAGAAAGAAAATGCTTCAAATGAAATGCTTCAAGTTTAACGCTTGTCGCGCGTGAAGACTTGGCAAGTCCAGGCCGGAACCATAATAATAAGCGAGAACGGGCATCGATACATGGATACACCTTACCAAATTAAATTAATGATCACCTTGATTCACACTTATTCAAATGCGGACAGGTAATTGATCTCGTGACTGAAAAAGAAAAGACAAATCAATTCAAGTAATTTGAAATTGTTATCAATGGAAATTGCTGATTCTTTTGGAAGTGCTTTGGGGGAAGGAACAAAGCTTTCAAGTTGGCCCCTAGCACAGCTCAATTAATTCACGGGCTTAATCTTTCCGTCTGAATTGGTGATCCATAAACTGAGTATCGATGAAAATAAGATGCTTGTTAACAAAACGTCCTAATGGAAATTGCCTCTTTTAGATCAGAATAACTAAGAAGCGTTTACCATGTCTAGGAAACGCCGTTGAAGCAATCAATTTTTGAGTGCCGGCTCCCCGTTCAAAGAGCCGTCGCCGCCAATTTGTTGATGCCACTTTTAATTCATCGTTGCAAATTATTCACAAACGTTGTTCACTTATTCACTGTGGGACTCGTTGCCGGTAACTGAAATACAACGAGACAAACATCCAGTTTTGGATCTCACCGGAAACAGTTATTTGTCACCGCTGCTGTGTCGGGCTACTTCGCACCGACCAGTAGTATTCAGGGCAGGCGGGAAAGTTAAACGAGGCCAAGCAAACGAACTTGATGTCAAATATGTATGACCACCGTTTTTCCTCCGATCTGCTCCTTATGTTTGAGCGTCGCATTTACTAATTTTTTTGCAATGAGGAATACGAAAAACATAAAAGAAATTGAGTCATTTTCTGGCTAAAGTATTTTAGCAGTACACGCACGAGCTTTTGACCGCTTAAACTGCAGTCTTCAATGAGAGAAAAGATAGCAGAGCTGCTTACACGGAAAAATAAACTTTACCCAGGGTGTCACTAGAGAGATATACGTCTTTGTCTTCAACGAGTAGCAGCTTTTATTTTGTGCACTTACTCGGTCGGCTAAAAGCCGAAATGGATTTTCTCACCTCTGTTAATTATCGAACTGGTCTCGGATGCTTAGTTTTCAAAAGGAGAAATTATTTGTCCCTGCACAGTTTACTTTAAGCTGTGTGAAACTCACACCTTTGCAGAGAAACCTACAAAGAAATTTCATTAAAACCATTTTTATTTGTCCTAAAACACTCAATAGCCGACAATATCAGTTTCCTGTACCATATTTTGTTCATTGTAATCTAAAACCTCTTAAACCATAATTAGCACAAACAGCTTTCCGTGAACGAATTGCTTGCACGCAACTAGCAACATGTGCAAAACACTAATCGGATTTGATAGTAAGCGAGTGGATACGATAAATTCTTTATCTTGGCAACCGCAAAAGGAAATGACGGTTCTAACGTTAGGCTTTCGTCATAGTACGAATCAGGGGTTAACTGATGAGTAGGCGGCTCGAGAGAGAAACTGCTCAGTATTCTTAGGTGATAGGGCAACAAAAAGAAGCCTTAGCGATTGAGAATGTCGATGCGAAAAAGGCCGGTACATTGGAGAATCAGCTTTTAAATAGAGGTCAGTTTAGGGCATTTCAACACCGTTGATACTGCATTTTAGTGATTCACTCTCCACGTTAGCAGCGGAATAAACTTCTTGGCGCCAACATTGTTGAATTTCTACCATGTAGTATCATTAATACCCTCGTCAGGATCAATGAAAAAAATAAAAAAACAAAACAAAAAACAAACAACAACAAAAACTTCACTTGTGGATGCAAATTGAATGTTGGTAGCGTTTTCTTTTGTCTGAATGATTTTAGATAACTGAAGCGGCTAATGTGCATTAATTTTCCCCTTTTGTAACCAGCAAAAACAGGGCCTTCCGTGAAATTTACGTAATTTCTTTTCCGCATGACATTGAGACTCCTCGTTCCTGTGGCCGAGTCACAAGGTAAACTTTTTTGCCTTTTGATGACCAAAGTTCGATTTCTGAGGGGACTGCAATTGTGATTTACTGTACAAGATCATCTCATGTTTTCTGTTGCTGTCACTTGGTACATTTCTTTACGAAAGGTGAACCACCCAATCGAAATTGACAACGCTCTTGTAGGAAGGACCGTGATCAACTTCGTTGAGAATGATATTTTTTTAGAAGGTGACGTAGGCTTACTATAGGAAAACGATGAAAACTAACGAGAAAGAACCTACCGTGAAGCATGAAAATTTTGCGGGTTCTAATTTTTGCGAATTTTGCGAATTGACCTCGATCCGCAAAAATTAGTTCCCGTAGAAAAAAAAAAACCGAAAAATAAAACGCCGCAAAAATTAACTTCCTTCAGTCAAATTAAAAACTCTGCTTTTATGGACTTGTGCCACTGGGGCGTTATAAATTGTTACCGAGAATCTCTCTGGATTATTTGGTAATTCCCAAATATCCAACACATCACTCCTTGTTACCGTCACGACAGAAAGTGAGTCCGAAGATGAAGAGTACGACCTGACCAACGACTCGCAAAATGAAGAACGCACAGGCTCGAATCGTGTAGCATCCCATTCATGTTCGAGTGGCGCTTCTGCGGCGGCCTGCGCAGTTGTTGTTTCAATTTTTGAAACTTCAACTGAACAAGAAAGTGTTATTATTATCCACTGAGTCAGCCTCATTGTGTTACAGTAGGGCATAGTTTTGCATTTTAGTAGGCCGTTCCCGGTTAGATCAAAGTTTATATTACATCTTTTGATTCGAAATCCCCTCTGCATTCTTACATTCATACTGCTTTCTTGTAAAATAATAATTGATAATATCGGTCGTGGAAAGCCTCATTACCGTATCAACGAAAGAGTCTTTTGTTGTGTGTGGTAGGGATAGGCTTTTGTTTTGTTTTGCTGTTGTTCAGTCCCTTTCTGCAGTAAGATATTACAGTGATTACCGTATTATTCTCCATTAAATATGTAAGTAGAGTGAACTTTGACTCAACATACCGTAAAATAAAAGTTGAAAATACCATATTAAGGTTTCCTCCACTTAAATACTCTGCTACTTGAACAGAGAATCGCAAAAATTAGTTCCCACCAGAAATTTCAGTCACCTCGAACCGCAAAAATTTGTTCCCGCAAACCTAGCCTGCGAGCAAGCTCTCTCGTGCGGTGTGGGTGGGTGGAGACTCTCTCTTCACCCACCCACACCGCACGAGAGAGCTTGCTCGCAGGCTACGCAAACCACAAAAAATCGCCAATCCGCAAAATAAAACTCCCGCAAAATTTTCATGCTACACGGTAGTTTATTGGCCACACTCTTGACGGGTTTTCTGTTGCTCAGTAGTAGAGCATCAGAGGTCATAAATTCGACTCCTTTTAGGAGAACTCGGTCTTTTTTTTTCCGAGTAAGACTGCGTCACTGGCTCCCTAGAAAAAATATCCTTGCTATTTACCAGGCTGAACAATTAACGCCCCAGTCATTTCTTTCAACCACATCACGCCTTGCTCATTCACATCCTAGCAGTGTGCAGGATGTTTGTCCCATATGAACCGAGTTTATTGGGCGAGATCCAACGAATGTCCTGTAGCTTCGTGGTCAGAGCATCCGTACTAGTAATCGGAACGTTATTTTTTTGTTCCCGCAATCGTTGCAAAAAGTAGAAGTCAGTTTTACTTTCCGCAAATCGTCTTGCAACGTTGAAAGGAATCCCACATTGCACAGTGTAACGTCTACCCTGCAACTTGTGTCGCAACGTTTTGCCGCATGATCCTTTGACTTCACATTATCATCAGAAACGAGGCAAGTTGCACGAAACGTTGCCTATTGTAACACCGGTCGAGCAACTTGTCTCGCAGCGTGGGAACTTTTATCGCAACTAAACTGCGAGACAAGTTGCACGAAAAATTGCCTAGTGTAACAGCACCTTTACACCTTTCGATTACTAGTACGGGTGCTCTATCTGCTGAGCTACAGGAGACTGCAAAGAGTTATAGGCCATTGACCAGGTTCAGGTGACAAACGTCCAGCATACTGCTGGCACTAAATTGTCGAATGAAGGCATTCTTGCAATTGTAGTTTAAGCGATGGTAATAGTAAGTTTTAAGCCCGAAAATTCATCAACTCCTTAGTTTGCTTCAATTGAGAATGCCACTTTAGATGCAGGAAGCTTGTCAACGGATCATGGTTTAATGGGTTATAACTCCCACGAGTATCAAGTAGCCCAGTGCCAGAGCAGTGACACGCGTTAATCATCGGAGGGTCATAGGGTCGACTACTCGGAAATTTTCAGCTCGCCTAACGGGAAGAGTGTTTTTCCAAGTACTGCGGCATGCCTCATGTGTATAGTTTTAGTTCTTCGCTCTGGCTTTGGCGGCTTCGGCGGCTTCGGTAACCGGGCTGAAATTTTCCGTATGAACAGAACACAAATTCACTCCGGCCCGGTTACCGGGCTCATATATGAAGAAGCTAGCCCTTTTCCTCCTACTGTTATGAGTGACTAGACATGGAAAACGTTGATGTCATCCTACTAACGATGATTTGGATTTGCAGTCATTGCGACTGAGTTTTACCATGTTTCCATGATCGTTAACTGACCCGTAGCATAGTAGTTCCCGTAGCTTCCGCTGGTCAGTTGATAAAAACCGTGATTTTAATGTGATAGAAAATAGACCTAATTCGGACTTAGCAGCTTTAAACCTTTTTCCTTTCAGACATCGATCTCAGATTTCTGTTATTGACCAATTCGGAACATTTCGTTTGACTGTTGAGGCAGTGGGCGATGTGTGCTGCAAATCTAACCAAACATGGTCGAACAGTTTACTAATGTTATTTCCGATCAATGATACCAAACCCGCGTCAGAGAAGTCTGGAGGCTGAGTTAGCTATTATGAGCCATGACCGTCTTACGCTGAAACTGATCACTCACAAAAGCGGATTATTTTTTCCCGCTTGGCCCAGTCACTTGGCACGACTCATTAGCATCTGCTACTAATTAACTTGTTCTTCTTCTCCTTCTTCACAAAATGTATAGTCAAGAGCACAAATAAATATTGTTGTTGTTGTTGTTGTTGTTGTTGATACTGAGTTACAGTGAATCGATAACATCTATGGATTCATTTCCTTTTGTGAAACCATACGCAATTCAAGAGCCGAACGTCCAACTCACGCCCTTTTTTCCCGGCTCTTTCCGTAATTCTCCAACGTAAGCCACAACAACGTCTGCGTAAGACGATAGCTCAAGAGTAGATTGCTGTATTATCAGTTCGCAATTCGCCCGTAGGTTGTAACGAACAGGAAATAATAAGACTTTTTGAAAAGAGCGGTTGAGCCATCTGAGGCGGAGTGTCTCATGGACTATCGTTTGCGAAATCAAACTTGACTGTAAATAGAAAGTTCCCATTCCAAGTTTTCATTCCATTCAGGGGTTAAGGCGTACTCGCTCATATGTCATTCACTGGCCACGTGTCACGTGATATTTGATCACGCAAGTAATTCGATAAGCAGTACACAAAACAAACAGACGAACAAGCAAACAAACAAACAAAAAAACGGTATACGGAAAATCCAGATATCACGCAGCTGTTTACAACCTCTAATTTCATTGGAACTGGGTAGGACGCAGCTCTATTGCTTTTAGTGTCAGGGTTCATTGTTTCTGTTGTTTGTTTGAATGCTTCTATTCATTTATGAGCCAATCGCATGGGCTGCTCTAATAGCTGCTCACTGACCCGGAAAATCGCTTGTTCTGGTTGATACGGCTGGATGGGCACCCAACTACAACTGCAAGGGAGGTTCCGTTACACTAGGAGAAACGAAACAACTTTTCTTATATATTTATATATAGAGAAAGAGTATAATTTTCAGTTTATTTAGTATAATTTTCAGCGGTGAATATAAGAATTCGGTGTTAAATTCACCGCGCTACCCGCTTAATATAACAGTTTGGTTAAGCGCGGCCGCTAAGCTAAGCAGGCATTTTTCGTGCATTTTTGTCTTGTTTTAGCACGTTATTTTGAGCTTTCTTGATATTCACCGCCGAAAATTATATTAAAACAATTATCCCCTTCTAGCTCAGAGAATGTTGGTGAATATTCACTTCGCCTACGTCACGGTAAATATTCCTCAATTTTAAATTCGCCTTGGGCGAATAATTATTAAATATTGTTAAAGATGCATTCTTTTAAGACTATTCTGTTTATTCCGGTTCAAGATTAACGGAACAACTGAAATAAGGTTTTCCTTCCAAAAGAACGCGTATTCCGAAAACGCAATGGTTATTGCGAAGGTGACCTGAACTGACTAACGCTCGAAAAAGTCTGGAGACTAACATTTCGGTGGCCGCGCACGATTTTCCCGCCAATATCTCTCCAAAAGGAACGCGTAGTCTGTGTATGATTCCGTGTGAACCGTATTCTCTCAAAAGCAGAACAGGTCAACCCAACATTCCGTGAATTTATATTCCGGAATAGTCCCAACAGAAATTACTAAGTATAGTTTACAAAAATAAATTGCTCTGGGCCAAGTTGTTCGAGGCCGGGTTAACGCTAACCCCGGTCCGATTAAAACCTATAGGTTGTCATGGTATTTAACACGGGTTAGCACTAGTAAACCCTGCTTTTAACAACTCGGCCCCGGTGCCTAGATTTATTACTACCTGAACAATTGACCCCTTGCCCGAACATAAAGATTGCCTTTAATTTGATTTTATTACTGATTAATGATTATCGATCAGCCTTTGAATTTACACTCAAAGGTTCAATCAAAGTAATAATCTGTAAACTGTTCACATATCACACATGCATATCCTGGCCTCATAGACACATGCATAGCTTCGCTTCGTAAAGTAGATTAGCGAGGCTTGGTTTTGGACAGTGATCTGAATTCCAGCTTCAACCCAGTGTCCGAACTTTAGTATTAGGTTCCGCAAATTTCCGACGAGCATCCCCGTCGGCTCCATATGGGAGTCCCCCCACCCCCGGGGAGAAACTTCACGGAGAGAGATCAACCGGTGGAGGCAGTGAAAGTTCCGATTAAAATCGTTTATTTCGCGCCAACAAATATTGATCAATGAATCTCGTAAACTGAAAATCAAAGGTCACAACACACAACTAAATCAACAGCTGCATCAATGAAAACAAACAACAAGAGGTCGAAGTATGACCTCTGCATTTGGGGGGCGGAACCCAAAAGCAGCACAACAAAATTCACGATAAGTCTTCTAAATGAAATGTAAAAATGTGAATTAAAACAACTTAGGAATGCTGGCGGAACTATACCAAACTACAATACAAAGGCGCACTTAAATGAAAGACAATTAAAGGCATTATGGCTTACAAGTACATAGTCGATTTCAACATAAAAATGATACAAATCTATTAAGCATGCACTCGAGAAACAAACAATAAAAACAATACTGAAACGGTTGCTCCTCACGGGACTAATTCCACAGGGAGCTACCATAAACAACAAAAGAAAAGAAACTCACATATCTATCCCACACAGTAAATGCTCGGGCTGATCTTTGCTTGCTTCGACACTTACTTGTAGGACGGTCAACGTAGAACTGACTAGGCTTAACCGAAAAACTAAACTTTGTACGGACTAAAGGTCAAATAGCACGTGACCGGTGAAATGAACAAAGGCCATGCAGTCTAATCGTTGTGTGGGTGAAGAAATTGAAAGAAATACTTGATGACAAACTTAACAACTGTGAAAGAAGCTGGAAAGCTGACTAAGGACATAGATAAGGTCTTAAAAACGGGAGGATTTAACGTTAAAGGGTGGATATCCAACGAGGTTCCGGCAGCGAAAGCAAACAGTGAAACAGAGTTAAACATGTTTCAAGGAGAGGAAGGGAAAGTTTTGGGAACCTTGCGCAATTTTCCACTTTCGAATCAGACCAGATCTGCTGAAGCTAGTAGACGGAGCCAGTGAGGAACCAGTGAAGATGACAAAACGAATGATCCTAAGTCAGATTGCCAGGATATTCGATCCTATTAGTGTTTGTGATCCGAGTGAAAATAGGCCTGCAACAACTGTGGCAATTGGGATTAGACTGGGACGATGAGGTGTCACTCACAGTTCAGGACAACTGGATTTCACTGTTTCAAGAAATGAAGGAATTGGACACCGCGTCCTTTGAAAGATGCCTAGCCACATCCAATGCCGTGGAGCCGCCAATGCTATGCGTCATTGCCGATGCATCACAGGACGCATTCGGAGCATACGCTTACGTATGCCAGAGAAAGGATGACGAAACTTACGCGAAGTACAGCTTAAGTTTTACTGGTAATACTCGATCGAAAATGTTAATTTTGCATTAGCTGTTACATTTTGCGGCGTAACATCCACTCGTAATCACGCCGCTATTATCACGTTTGACGAAGGAGAGCCCCTCCTACTTACAGGCTAAAGAAATCGAGATGTTTGTGGCGTCTTCCCTTCTAAGCTCTAACTAGTAATAGTTTTCACTACATCTGCCCCCGCCTAAGATAATATGGATGGCAGTTGAGGTGCTTTCCAATTATAGTCTGAACATTGTGATGTCAATTAGGTAGTTTAAAGATACAACGAAAGGACGGGCAACAGCAAACAGCATTTATGTTCAATTTCCATCAACATTTATTTGAAACGCTATCAAGTGAAAAGCAATTTAAATAACTGTGGAAAATGCCTTGAAAATATGACAGTACCATAACAGGAACATTAACTAGAAGACAACATTCTGTTGTCGCAATCGCTATGCTGAACAGCACTTGTCGAAGTATTCGATACCCACACGCGGTGAACGATACCAACGTCACTTGCGCGCCCGGCTGAGCAATACCGATACCACCTTGCGTGCCCGGTTGAATAAATCGAGATTGATTCCCCCATACAATATCTGCCAATTTACAAACTTTCTGTTTTTACACAGGGGCTTCTAGGTTGCCTCCTCGGGTTTTGGTCTCTGGGCCAAAACCCTAAGGGGGGCAATTACTTTTTGTTACCCGGAAACTGTCAAGTACATCGAGTATTTACTGCAATTTAGTTGAAGGAGCAATTTGTGCTGCACTTGCATTAAATAATAACTGTATACTTTATATCTCCGTTGAACGCGCCTCCCTAGTCTCTAATCTAGTAATTCTAACGAGAGTGCGTGCACATGACGTCACGGCAGCCATGTTGGAGGCCGGAGTATTTAACTCTAATATTTTGCTAAACATTTCCTCTCGTCAATAGAGCGAATACTTTATATAAAATGTAGTAATACGCCGGTTTATTAAGGAATATGTACTAGTAAATTGCAATTAGAGAAGTTTTCAATTGAGCGTCTTAAAACCAAAACCAAAGTTATTGCTGAACCAATCACGTTTTGAAGGAAATACACTCTTCAGCCAATCGTAAATTGAACTAATCAGTCACGAATTGGTCTTACGAGCCAATCAGAAGGCAAAGCGAGTCATTGCAGCCCGGGTCAAGCACGGCAGTGACGACAGTCGCAATTGATTTTAGTTTTGCATCAGATTGAGAGTTAAAAGGTTCGCGCAAGCTTTCTTATCCAATCAAACCAAAACCAAACCTAAAGCAATTGCGTAATTATGTCAATAATCAATTGAAAACGACTCTAGCACCTAATCATTTGCTATCGTTAAGATCGATTTTCTGGGCAGTTCCAGTTTGTTTACTTCAGCTAGACTACGGAGAATCGTCCCCTTTGAACTCTTTTTCTGGCTTACACTTGAGTTCTTTGAATAAATCGCGATAGTAGTTGACCGACTTGTACCTGACCCATCCCTCGTGAGGTGCTTCTTGATGATAATAAACAGCAGTGCAGTTTTGATTGACAGCAAATATTATGGGGCCACAAATTGCTTTGTTGTTACTGATGCCCTTGACTGAAGCAGAAAGCTTGATTGATCCACCATAAGCACAGCGATCCACATTCAAGTAATAGTGATGCTTTCCTGGTACCCCTACAAGATCATCATCAACAACAACATAAAGAACCGTCCTTACGAAACCTTCTTTTATTCTACACCGCGTAAGTAAATTAATAGGGTTATTTGCTCAGATAAGTTCAGCGTCAGATGTTCAACATGAATCATCGTTTGAAACCCTCCACGTCATGATTGGGAGGTGTCTCCGGTACAAATTTCCAGTCAGCAGACTGGGAAAAGAAAACTGATCAGCTTTTCTACATCTACAGTCTACTAGGAGCGTAAGACGATGTGACTGTACCGACGTCACGAACTAGTTTTGTTTATTCGATTTCGAAGTTTACGGTTTAAGTGTAGATAGAAAGGGGAGCAGTATCGTGGCGGTTTTCACCGTCGTCAGGGATGGCGAAATCTAGTAATACTAACGGTTAGTTACAGACTAAAAATCAACGGCATTAATGAAAAGAGTGTGCGTGGTATATCCTACTTTAGTATCACCCAACCAGTGGACTAATGCAAATCCTGCATTTTCAATGGCTACACTACTAGAGGACTATTAGTAATAGTCCTCGAGTAGCGAAAAGCGTGACGCTTTCTTTCGTCTTATTCCCAAATAAATGTTTCTTCAACTTGCATTTGGTAACGTTGTTATTGCTTTTTCTGTCCGACTAGTTTGGTGATACTAAAACAATTAGACCCTTCGCCTTCAAGGGCCACGGCCAATAGCCCATTCGGCTTCGCCTCATGGTCTATTGACCCGCGGGCTACGGGTCTTATTGTTAAATAGACTGTGCAAAAAGAAAAAGGAAAGAAAATGTGCAAATTGGTCGCCGAAAAAACGGAGTTGGCCTTATCATTTGATTAACTATTCTCAGAGAAAGTCTCAGACATTCATCGAAAGCAACCTATGTTCTTAGGTTTCTGTCCATACAAGGATGACTGTATCCATACAAGGATGAAAGTATATCGATGGATACAAGGATGAAAGTATATCCTAATACAATCCTTAATACCTAAAGAAAACTGTTGAGTGTTCCTTACATGTATTGTTCACAGTATAATTCAAAGCCTGAACATCGTCTAAAGATGGCGACAGTTTCTGTTTAAGAGCGTCCAGCGTGAATTCAACTCCATGTGCAAGGCAACGCTGTTACGGAATCAAAGGATTGGAACGTTAGTTATCCCTGAGAATACGGCAATTACTACTAGTAATCAAAGATTACATATATAGGGCTTTACTTTACTGATCAGGCTTTGACATATCCCACCTACAAGAGATATTTGAACAACGGATTGATCTCACCTCGTAGATTACGATGTCTAAGTTGAACCTAAAGGCTGGTTTCCATATGATCGCAGACGATCGCAAACGATCGCGGATCGCAGATCGTCTGCGATCATATGGAAACCAGCCTTAAGTAGAACAGAAGGTGCGCGCACAGGACATGCGGGTTAGTGTAGTCTGACGTCTTAAGTTGGCGCAAATTTGTAACAAACAACTTTTTTCTCGATTTCTTTCACTTGTAAGAGGCACAGGCATCGCACAAACAAACAAGAAAATAAAACTGTCACCCTTTCCGCAACCTAGCCCTGGTTCTGAAACTGCAATAATTAGGCTTAGTAAATACCCCTAACTGCAAAATGATTATAAAATTAACTAGTCAAGACAAGGGGGAAAAAGCTAATTCAATTACAAAACTGGAAAACAAAATCTTTAATCTTAGGATGAACTCGTTGAAAAACATGCGGCACGACACAGAAAATACCTATTATAACGTTTCTGTGTTCGTTCAACCAAAAGACGTTGTTCATAGACCCCTTCTCCCATCCAACACTGGTTTAGAAAAGCCTTCATTGCCACGGCAGTCTGTCAGAGTTGTTGATCAACACTGGCGCATGGTGAGGGGGGGCACTGGTAGTTTGTGCTTGACCGCACGAAACTATTTGCAAGGGCGATTTTTGGCAACAGTTTTTTCCACGGTTGTAGCTGTAGATCTAAAGATGGTTAGTAGAGAATACCGGTTATGAAAGCCGGCGAGCTTCAAAGAACGATCTCTTTGTTACGTTTTGCGCTTGGTCACGTGAGTATGACCCTGCACACTCAAACTGTCAAAATGACGTCCAGTGCGACATGAGGGCGAACATTGTAAATATTTGCGTAATATTTCGCTACTTTTGGTTTGAATAAGGTTCTATGTCAGAAGTGTTTTAGGGAATGATTTCGTGGATAGTTTTGCCGGGTGATAACTGTGTTTTCGGGTTGTGGACCGTGCAGAAGAACGAAGCTGCCCAGCGCGAACAAGCAATGGGGGAAAGAGTGGCTGAGTGAAATTAGAGAAACTGAGGGCATTGGACCAGGATTCTTAGGAATTAATCAAGAAGGATAAGGTGCGTACCTGTCAAAAGCACTGTGAGGTCGAGAAGATCGAGATATGAAAGTAAAACTGTTTGACCGTTCATGTTTCGCCTCTCAATTGAATTGAGAGAAGAGAAGATGGCCAAATAACGATTTGATGCTACATCTAAACTCAATGTCCTGAACTTGAAATACAATGTAACAGGAGGAAGAGGATCACCTGAGCTAATAGCCCTGCTAGCAGAGCTTTTCTTAACTAGATAAGATTATCTCTTTCCTTGGGAAATAGCTTAATTGCAGAGTACCAGGCCACTTCGAAAGTATACCGTAGTCGTGTATTCACCATTTAAAGAAGTGTTGCTTGTAGTGACCGGATATTTTATTTTTCACTTTGGTGATCTGATCAAAACATACTGTGCCATCCACCAAGGGAGGGTACTTTGGAGACCAACAGCGTGGGAAAGCTACGAATTTCGCAATATGGGCAGGCCATAGATTGAAAATGCCATGTATTTATTAGTTTAATTTGTTCGTTTGTTTCACTCTCCCCCTGCCGCTATATTTAGTTCGATAGCTCCGTAGGTTAGAGTACCTGACATAATCAGCGTGTTGCAGGTTCGATTTCCATTCTGTTTGTTTTTTTATTCTTGGTTTCTTGTACACTTCTCATGCATGTCATAGTTACCCTGTCTGAAGGTGATCATGTCAATTGATACATGGTTACATCCAATTTTAATTTTCCTGTTGCAAAATTGATTCCATCAACATTTTTGCTAATGTTTTCAGAGTGAAGCGGAGGGGGTTACCAGAGTGTGTAGTTCGACGACTTGTGTAAAAATGGCCCTAAGCCTTCGCTTTACTTTAAGACGGGCTATTATGTTTTTTGACTTGAAAAAGTAAGCACAGTAGATGGTTATTGTTTGGGTGGTCAGTGAGTGACCTTGAGGTATGAAATTTGAAGTCTGAAATTTGTCGATACTGAATTTTTAAATTAACGATCCATAAATTTTCATCTTATTTTATGTTAGTTAATTCCCAGCTAGCATAGGCCTCTTTTCCCGTTTCTAAGAAAAGAGGCCTCTGCTAGCAGGAAAGTTATTTAAGGTATTTGTTTTAGGATTTTTAAACAAAGGTCAGATATAAACACAAATTTCTAACCAATGAACGGATAAACCTTAATCAAAATGGTTGTTTTGCAAAGGATCATTTTTACTCCCAAAGTCATATTAAGTCTATCTCATGGTGTTAGAACTTCGCCCAGAATTTTTCTGAACTTCCATTTCTCGTTAGGCTGCTATGACACTTTTTTCCCTCGCAGAATTCTGCGGATTCTTCTCTGGGTTTGGTAAAGACATGGGACTTCAATTGATCCCTGTTACAGTCTGGGTAAGACTAGTTATAGTGCTCGTGTAGGGAATTTCGTTTTTTACTTCAGTGCGACGATTTTCAGGAATGCATCGGCCGTTAATTCTTCTCTCTCTCTAGGCCCGCCTTGCTTTTACATTTCTTCTGGTAGAAACAAGAGCCGATGTGAAATGAGATCTAAACTAGGCATCAGTAAACGAAAAATAAAACGATCTCGTTTATAAGTTGCCTCATTAACTGCCTTATTCAGTTTAACTGCTCCTCCACGTCATCTTCAATCGTCTTGGAAGAGGAAAACATCGCTCGTATCCGCCATTTTGTTTATAATCCACATGGAGCTTGTGCACGGTCAGAGTCACGTGACAGGTACGTTCAACATCGAAGAGCGCTCTATTGTTTAGCTCTTTGAAGTTCACCGGCTTTCATAAGTAGTCTACTTTAATAACTATGATCTAAAATATCAATATGCAAACGACCTTCAATTTTTTCTGGGAAATGTTACCTGCGCTCGGTCCCCAAAGGGAATGAACTTAAAAGTACAGGTTCCATCCAGAGATCCTCTTTTACACAGGAGGTATCTTAGTGCGCTTCCAGGGTACAAATATTGGATCAAGAAAAATACAGCCACACATAGCACAACAATTAGGACAGAGAGCGTGGTGCACAACACTGCAAAGGAGAGCAAAACAAAACGTCTGATCTCTATAACAGCTGTATGCGCAATGTTGAAAAGGCAATCTAATGAAAGAACAAGCTCGAAAGCAAGAATAATTGTGTGAAAAATTGAAAGGACGAGTAAATTTTTGAAGCAAAAGTGTGTGCAGGTGAACTTGTTGTGACAACATTGTCAATGCTGTTCAGTACACGATAAGGCGTCAGTCGTCCCGTGGGGGGGTTCGGCTCAAGCCGTGAAATCTATGGACCGAAGACCACGGAGAAACCTGTATTCGGAAGAGGAGGGTGGGGCATATATCCCTGGCCCCAGGGAACAACCGAGGCCAAGTGAAGACGATTATGCTAACGTTTCCTTGTTTTAGTTCACGGCACAAACACAAAGCGACACAAAATATGCTACTACTTTTCGAGCAAAACTCCTTCAATGCTTTAGCATCGAGAAGGGATAACTAATAGAAAAAAAATGGACTTAATAAAATACTGATAAAAATCTGCGTAGTTTACGGCTTTCATTGCTATTGTTATGCAGTTCTAGAATTTCATACCGCTTGCAAATAGGAGCCCATAACAGTGAAATGGTACTGTGCGCTGGATAAATCAATTATTGAGAACTATGGGGATTTGCCATTAAATATAAAGCAAAAATAACTGAGACTGAACTTAAAATACGGTGCTTACTTCTTTTGTATCTCCTCCTCTCTTTCCGCAGTTTCACAGCAAGATTGATTTCAAAGTGATCGTACAAGCCTTCTATCTCCGCCGTCATTTGTTTATCGATTATCCCTAGCACAATACATACAAAACACTGCACCATATTGACGTCATCCACCTGAGCTTTCTTTTCCTCCATGGACATGCCCAATAGCACGGCACTCCTACCCAAGAGCACGCTGGGTGGCAGGTAGGATTCTGGGATTGCTCTACCGGGGTTCTTCTTGTCGACAGTAGCGTAGATTCTTTCGCCAGCGCGAACGGGACCCACACACTTTACTCTGATTACTCCGATTACACAGACGACGTCTGTGGCATCTGAAAGACAATGACATAAGGTTTACCGCAGTGTATGACAGTGATGGATTGGCCTGGTATTATAATGAGTATACAGGGCGAAGGGCATCCAATACATGGTGGCTGGCGAAAGAACATGGTTGAACCAATTACAAAGAAAAGGGCGCTGAGCGGAAATGTAAATAGTGACAAGTAAGTGAGCGAGAGAGCGAGCGAGCGAGCGAGCGAGAGAGTGAGTGAGTAAACTAAGCCTTTATTTCAGGAGGGTAAACACACATAATAGTGAAAAGCACTAGTAAACTTGTGGCCCTCTCCCAGCTTTGCGTTAGTACTGGCACGATTAACAATACGTTTTAAGCCAAATGTTTTGTTCTCAGCACCACTCAATAGCCCTTTTCAAGGAATAGGATATTTTCGACCCGAGATCGGCACGCGGACAATGTCTTTTGAAATGTTTTTGGTGGATACTCATACTTTCACCAGTCATTCATTTTTCACCTCTATAAAACAGTGGACAGGCAATCTTTAGTTAAGACCCGTACGTTATTTCATCAAGTGAGAGAGTTCTTATGACTGTGAAAATGCTCAGCTTTTACTTTATTTGTACTAGAAATACGTGACTCGCAAAACCTCGCGAAGCTAGGGCTGGGTGCGCAGTTAATTTGGAGTGAAGGAATGTGCTGTCTTTGCTGATCCAAGCGATGTTGTATTTGCTCTGTGGTTTCCCAGGGTTTCCTCATGTCTCCTTCTTCTTCGCTGCTCGCGCTGAATCTGAAGTCGCCTTTCACGTTGTTCAGGAGTTTCGTTGTTTAATCTCCTTCGGCGAATATGTCTTGTCCCTTGTGCGTGCTCCTGTGGTTCATTTGCACGAGAATTTGGTCGTGTTTGACCAATACTAAACATTTTTCACTCCTCGATGAAATTACCCCTTCGGCCTCAATGGATAAACATGAGAGTGCGCCATTGTGAGGCAGCGGTTGCTGCCTAGCAACCTTCTCTTTGTCTGACGTCATTCATACTTTGTTTGCGCACTGTTGCCAGGCAACAGCACGGACATGTTTAGCGAAATATATATATGTATATATAAATACATTTTCCGCTCGAATTCGCGCGGCATAGCTCCCGAGCGGGCCTTCGGCCCTCTCTTCGCGAGGAAATAAGACTATAATTGCTTTAGAGTATAATTTAGACAAAAGGATGGTGCTGGTTCGGAGAAAGAACCAAGAGGGTAATTTTGAAATGAATGTCGCCGGGCACTAACCGTTTTCATCCATGGGTGGTGTGGCCTCTAAGTAGGCCGATCGGGTGATAACTCCCGCCATAAAGCTTTCCTTCCCATTGTTGTTATCCAAGAGCTGAATACTCGACGTCCCGTCCTCATCCTTGAAGAAACCGACAACGTCTCCTTCCTCAAAGTCCTCGCATACATCAGGATTTTTAAGCTTAAAGTGGTATCCAATGTCGGCCTTCCTATCAGCTGCACTTGACACTACGAACGACAGATGCTCAATATGAGCTCGCTTGGCTTCCAAGTGTTCCATCACACGGAGCTGTTGGAATTCAGCAGATCCTAAGTTGATGAGCCAAGAGGAGGTTAGTCATTTAATTCAGTCCAGAGAAGAACTAAGACAAATAACGAAAACGATACATGATTAATATAATTTTTTTTTTCCTGATAGTAAATGAGATGTGCAGTATCCTAAGCGGCCGGGACTGGCCGTTAGCAGTAACGGTATGAACGCTGGAACGAATTTAGGCGAGGTTACTTGGTCGAGAAGAGCGTGGCGAATCCTGAAAATCTTACGTTATGATTCGTTAAATTGGCGACGAGGATGGGATCTCGATATTAGACCAAGTTCCACAAGAAGAGAGCAATCCTCAAAGAGGTAAAGGCGGAGTTTTGGTTAGCGTTCGGGCAAGTGTGGGCGCCATAAACCTGAAAGGAGAGCTGGGTGAACGCAAGAAAGAGTGGATGTTATGGCGAGATCGATTTGAGCGAGCAACATGGTGGAGGTCAGTGCCACCAATTGACAAGCTCGATCTGTTTCTGCTGAAAACAACAGAAATTAATAGAAACTCTACCGGAACGGGCTACGGACTACGAGTCGCACATTCAGAAACTAAACACAAACTTTGACAACACGGTGGAGTTGTACAAGTTTTTCAACATCGACTGGCCCACCGAAATACCGTTTGCGGACTTTAAAACTAAGTGCAGAGAACAAGGGCTACACTGTGAATTCTCGATCACAATAGAAAACGCTGGCAGTGGTAAAAACAAGTAATAATAGAGCTTTGTAACGAGTTGATCCGAAAGACTGAACGGGGCCCTAAAATCCGTAAGGGTGAAGGCCACACAGCAGCCAGGTGGACAATCAGACATAGTTTGATGCTACTTTGGTTTCCCTAGTGCCTTCATCAGGGCTGATCTAACACTGCAAACAAGAGTCCTTTTAAATGCTCACTAATTAGCGACCTCAGTTTTCTTTAAATAGGGTGTGGACAGGTGTCAGATAAAAGGTCGCCATCGTTAACAGGATCCTTACTATGACTT
>BLFK01000629.1:761729-772296 GCA_014634185.1 Astreopora myriophthalma | reverse complement strand
CTGGAATTCTGTAAGTACCTGGGTTTCTCGCATGAATGCAAGACGCCCAGAAACCCCCAAGCCAATGCGAAGGCAGAACAGTTAATAACAGTACTGAGGAAACTCTAACAGGGAAGAAATTCAGGCAAGAAGTACACCGATTCCTCCGCTGCTACCGAGCCACTCCTCATGTACCACCAAGCTAGTTTTGCACAAGGCACCCAGTTGGAGTTAATCCTCGACAAATGGATTTTGAAGGACTGTTTTAGCGAGGCCTGGGGGAAAAGATGAGAGTGAAGACGTATGCCGATTGAAAGAAGGAGGTGAAACTGTCTGACATTCTTGTGGGGGATGCAGTACTGGTTAGACAAGAACACGGTGGAAAGGCCACGCCACGCCGGAGGAGCCGCTGGCGGTACAGCATCGTAAGGGAACACAAGTAGTTGCCAAAAGGAGGGATGGTAACACCATCACGAAGACGACAGCACAATTCAAGAAGGTACCCTATGGGGTGTCAGAGGAGGCAGGCATATGGAAACCAGGGCCAGACCCCAGCCATAGAGGCGAGACCCTCAGATAGACCACCCAGATAGAGGAACAATCACAGGATGTGCCGTTACCCAAAGGCGAGGGACCCAGCTCCCCACCTGGACAAGACTTGAAACATCCCTCCCTCAGCAAGCCAGCGAACGCAGTACTAGACCTAGAAGGAGTGTGGGTGAATATCTCTGAACGAAGTATCCGGATCACGTCTTCCCAGAAAACATCCAGTGAAAGAACTGTTATGAACTATTAACCCCTTACGAACACAGTTGTCAGTCCGTCACGCGTTACCCTATGACATTAGATCTAATGCATGGGGTGGGGGGGAAGGTGTAGTATCCTAAGCGGTTGGGACTTGCCGCTAGCAGTAACGCTATGAACGCTGGGATGATTTTAGGCTAGCTTACTCGGTCGAGAAGAGCATGGCAAACGATTCTGCTAATCTTACCTGAATCATTAAAAGATAGTGAGCCTTAAGATCGGTGAATAAAGCGCACATGAATGTATTCGTTAATTCTTCGTAGAAGAAAGAAAACAAGCTGAAATCTCGCGGGTATACAACCGAGCTCGCCCAAGGGGAGAGGAGACTATGACCTTCAGTTCACTATGCTTGCCTTCACTGGAAGATGAAATTATTTCATTTAATGCAACACCGTGACCGCCCGACTTTTCCTGATTGCTTAGGGTTGAAATGTTCATCTCCTGTTTACAATCATACAGAGATCACAACTGGCGTCTCCTATCTGGAACAAATAAGACCAGACCGAACATCGATTTGTCCACTTGGGGGTGCATCCTCCCAGGGCCGAAAATAAATGCTTTATCGTGTGCATTTTGTCTTCAACTCAATTCCCTAGCTCCGCACTTCCTTCTGTTTGGAAGCTCGGTTTTCGCCACAAAAATAGTGCCAAGAAACAAAGGCTCAGGTGGAAGGCCGTCCTTTTCAAGACCCGAACTAAATTCGCAGGTTTGGCCGCCCCATTTTTGATCTGAGTTTTGGGGATAATACCAGTCGCGCATGCTCTTCACCAAAAATAACGTAGATCAAGGCAGAAACATGCATTTTCATGATTTTGCATTAAATTTTAGTTTGGCTCACGAAAAGTTAATGATGATTATCACAAAGCCATGAGGAACAGCGGTCAATCAGCCAAGCTTAATAGGGTCAGACGTGCAAAGTTGGTTGAATTTTGTTGGCTCACGAAAAGTACGGGGTTTAACCCAGGCCGAAACCTTTGGTGAACGCCGTACTTTTCAAGATTCGAACTAAATATTCACAGGTTTAGACGATCAAAATAAATTCAGATCATCTGTCGAATTTAATTCAGACCAACTTAATGAAGCCAGAGTTTTGGGAAAGGTAACAGTCGAGCATGCTCTTGGCCAAAGACAGCTGAGTTGACAGCGAAAGCAACTCGGAAACATACCTATACAGAATTATGCATTGCGTTCGGCTTATGAAAAGTTAGACGCTTAGCGCGAAGACGAACTTCAGCCGTTTTATATATTTACACGGCCACTCCAGTCGTGAAGAACGCCTACGCCGATCTTATTTAATCAGCCGAGTTTAATAGGGTTAAACGGCGAACTTTTCATAGGCAAAATTAGTCGAATTAGTTCGGCTCATGAAAAAACAGGTTAATTAAACGCCGTACGCCGTTATCTCAGTTGTTTTTGAGGAGAAGCATGCACGACTGCTACCTTCTCCAAAACTCCGGATGAATTAAAGGGGCAGTGTCACCCTAATTGAACCATACTCTAAAAGGCCAGAAAAGGATTTTGCATCGACGGAAACCAAAAGTAATGCTGATGTTTCGTTAACAAGAACTATATTAGTGCAATGAAATCATTTTTTGCCATCTGCATCTAAGGATGCTGAGGATGGAAATGGATTGAAACTTGAAAACGTTGGCCAATTTTTGCAATTTTTAGACACGGTGGACTCCTAAAATCATTAAAAATGTAATATGGATAGTTTTTTCGGATAAATTATTTTCATATTTTCTTCTTGGTTTGTCAGGAATGTTGTTACTCGTCAACTTAAGTACCAAATTTAAATCTTCAGCCACTTATGGCCTAAAAACAGCAAAACTGCCGTGACAGTGCCCCTTCAAGTTCGGTGTCTAACTCAACAGGCAAACTCATTCAGTAATCCACAATAGTTAAATCCGCTAGTTAAGTTCGGCTCAACGAAAGTACGGCGTTTAATCCGAGCCTAACTGAAAGATACAAGAACTCTCCGATTAGCTGCTCGGCGACCACCAGTAAGACACCACTGATATTAACTCTCCGATTAGCTGTTCGGCGACCACCAGTAAGACACCACTGATATACGTGTATATGATGGAGTTCACTATGACAGCAACCAAATGTATTTTCTCACGTTATGGAATGCGCGTATTGTTGTGCTCTGGTATCTAGAAGGTGTGGGGATTACAGTAGGTGTTATCAGGTTCATTAGGAAGCACGCTTGACTATTTATCATTCAGGTATACAAAGGGAGTTTTGCAGTTCAAGGTCACTCGACGGCAAATCTCGTTTGCATTACCATAAAATTTCCTTTATCTGAGCTGTACCTTAATGTTCGGTTTGCATGTATTGCAGCTGAATTTAGTTATGAGGCTGTAATTGGGTTCATGTGATTAATGATTATTATGTAATTGTTTCTTGCTATTTGGACAAGTCCTGTTGTCTGTAAGCCCGTGGTAAGAGTAGTTGTCAATAAACGAGATACCCATTTCTGACTCTGGTCTGTATTATGGAGTTTAGTGTGAAAATGATTTGTTCTCGTTTCATTGCAGAGTGATTAGAGAACAACTCACATTATCGCGGTGTCAATGAATAATACTATACCTGACATGCTGACACTGCTGGCTGGACTGCGATGTTCCAGTGAATCTGTAAACAGAGAAGATAATAGATTTTTCCTGAGGTCGGTCTTTAATAAAATGGCGACATCATGCAGACCGGGTGTGCCTGAGTTCAGGTGATAGCTTCATTGGGCAGTCATTCTACGATGTAAGCCTCGTGCCCGGTCTACCCCCCTGCACCCCTTGTAGCTTGGGGGCGGAACAATGGGCTACCCAACAATGACCAATAATACCCGTGATGCCATGGTTCTACCGGCAAACCCCAGTTAAGAGAGAGTCTAGCTAGCTCCCCGATGGGACCGGCAAAGAGGCCAGATAGAGGCTAACGTACATATACGAAGGACACAGGGGGACATCGCTTTTCAACGGCAGAATTAATCCACTGCCAAAACTACACTTTGATAATAAACAATGTTGAAAGAAAATCTCTAGCCAAATTTCAGTTTATTTGCTAAGACCAAAAAATAAACGGCATGACGCCACTTACCTTCACCCTCTTCGATGCAATCTGTTGAAGAAAGAATGTTAAAATTGTTTCAACTTCACAAAAGAAGCACGCCTGCGACAAACAGCTGACGACAACAACGGGAGACAACAAGCTCCTTAACTCACACAACCTTACTTAATAGTTCAGAATCACTTTTCGAGGGCCTTATGTTTATAACCTTTTAGGGTACATACAGACTGGGTACAGTCTGTCTTAGGCAGGTAAGGGCAAAGGCGATACGGCAGAAAGACAACTGAACGAGCAGTGTATTCATGACAGGATCCCACTGTCCCCTTGCTGTAGTTTAATGTTTTGCCTTATGTTATTGGCTTTATGAGTCGCAACGTGCGGAAGACACTCGGCTGACTTTGAGAAAAAATGGTATCCACAAGTAGTCTACTAATTCAGGGAAATTCGATAGTGTGTTTCCCCTTCCGAAAGGAGAACATTAAGTAATGACTACGCTTTGTCTGAGTGAAAAAAGCTTGCAATTTCAGCAAATTGTCGGTCACCAACCTAGGGCCTTCCCTGGACCTTCCAAGGGCCCTTCTCTAGCAACGGTGGAGGCGGGGTGCGGAGGGGGGAGCTAAGGGGTGGCCTCTCTCACGGCGGAGATTAGCCCTAGCAATGAGGTAGAGCAGCCCCCAGTGTTCAGCGAGTGATGCATCACACAACTAATTTTAGTGAACTTTAAGATCTGCAACGTGAACATCAGCGAGAACGCCACTAAACCATAGACTTCAATGAGTAAAACAACCCGCAGTGCCTGACAGTAAAGACTGTATTTCAGCGCAAGCATGAGACCAGCATTTATATCGAGTGAAAACGGTGGGTGGCGCAAGCACAAGCGCAGGAAACAGGGACGAAGGATTCACTAGTTCCATGCTCCCTCTTTTAACCGGGCGCTGTAAGCCCAATATAGAACCGGTTTTTCACTAGACGAACAAAACAGCATGTGTTATGCCTCTCCGTTGTCACACAACGCAAGTGAATGCAAGCATAAGCGCAAGCATAAGGAAAACGAAAATATTTGATCCTTGCGCTTGTGCTTAGTGCGCTTGAGTTTATGCTTACGCTTGCGTCAAGCCCGTTTTCAAGGTGAAATAAACGTTCTTAGCTCGTGCTTGCGCTTGAGCTTGCGTCGCTTTTGAAAACCAGCCTATAGGAGTGGGAATTTTTCGCTCTTTTACTGGGAGACTTTACTGATGTAATGTGATTCAACAAATTTACCAGAAATACCAAATTTTATCTCTTGGAAAAGACGAACTCTGATTGTTTAGATGGGAGTAATGAAAAGACAGTTCAGTGATAATTGTTCGCAAAAGACTGCAAAAACTCTGCCTTTACCATCGAAAAATAAACGGGTCATTTTTAAACAATTTTCGTTTTAGTCACATCTCGAGCTTTTTATTACTCACCAGACAGTTTTCTTTTCTTGTGGGTAGACTGTTTACTCTTATCTCTGGGCCTGCTCCTCATCAAGAAAGGTTGGCTATAAAACTGCTGAGTCTCCTCTTCCATCCCATTGTAAAACGACAGCTCCACAAGCAGCTGAAAGAGATTCCTCTTGTCCATTTCGACCTTAGCCAGTTCGTACACCGGACCAATGGGGCCATCATAAACAGAGTCCAAGTTAACCGAGAAAGAGTACTGTAAAAAGTGTCAGTTAATGCAAAGATAATCTCAAGTCTGTATAAGCCGTTTGTCACGACTCAATGTACGGTTAACATTAAAGTTGTGCTTTACGAAGGCCCACAGAATAGGAGAACAAATTGTTTAACGGAACATACGTTCAAAGGGTAGTGTAAGTAATATTATTGTAGTCACTGATAAATAATGATGCTTTACTTTTAGTAATAAAGCAGTTTATAACTTTAGACCACATGTAAATCTTGCGGTTCAGCCAAAAGGACCGTAAGTCACTTGTTTGTTGGTATAGAAAGATATAGCGTTTCGCTCAAGGTAAATGCAAAAGGAAAAAGACAGAGGTCACCTGAGGGGCCTGAGCGTCTTGCGCTGGGACAAAATAAAGCCCGTAAAAGTGAACATCGAAAGAGGGGAAACAACGTTCTAAAATTCCATGGATGGTAACCGGACATAATGCGCCTCACACGAGTCTCAGCCTCGTTCCCTGAGCTGGCGAGTCAGCTAAATCTGAACCGCTCCGCAAAATGTGTTCCGTGTTTCTTTCCTATTCTTTTATTAATTAATTAATTAATATATTTATTTATTTATTTATTTAAGGATTTGTACATAGCAGTATCGGAGCAAAACCAATAGGACATAAGTACCCTACTAGGTTTAAGCACCAACCCAACCCTCTCCTAAAATATTAACTTAATAACAATATAAATGGACTAAATAGACTGCTTAACAAGTGCACGCAGCAAGGGCGTTTACCCGGCGACATTTAGGACAAATTATTTTAAAGGTGCGAAAGTTGTCGCCATCAAAAACGTTGAAGGGTCTCTTGAAATAAAACGACTTAAGTTTACGCTTAAAAGAATCAATAGACTCAGCCTGCCTAACATCATTTGGTATGTTGTTCCACAAATTTGCTATCCTCTTAAAATAGAAGTCAATAATTTGCAGTCAGTCTTTGAATCTTTCCCTCAAGGAATGTTCCCGAATAATAAACGCTTCCCTGCAGCATCTTCTGAGCCCCCTGCCCTGTACACCGTTAGCCTTGCAGGGCAAAATTAGTTTGAGAAAACGTAAAACCTGGTCTTATCTTTTGCCATTTGCCCTAAATGCGAGGCTAAATCATCAGCATTAAGTCATTTCTAAATTGAAGACCCACGCCAAGGGAACCAATGGAATACACCGATAATTCAGCATATAAACAAAACTACAGATTACAAATATGCGCTGAGGGGGAATCACTGCTAATTTTTTTTTATCTTTCTATCCGGCATATACAACAATTCAAACACATGAAACAGACCTGATCAATATTGTGCAGTCCATGCATGACTTTGAGTTGTACGGGTCCATTGCGATCCTTGTGAAGTTCCGCAGCCTCTTTATCTCGGAACACCCACGCTTTTATCCCCGAAATTTGCCCAACTGGAGATCTCGCTTCCATCTGCACTATCCCATCACAGACGCGCTGTTTCGCGATCCCTCCACTCCGTGACTGAATTTTATCAAAGACAGTTTTGGTCTCCAAGGTTACGAAACGGACGTCTATACACCCCTGGAAATCATCACTGTCAGCAGATCCGATGTGAAATGTCGGCAAAGTATCTATGTATGGAGAAGAAAAAGATCACGGCATTTCCCTCTTGATAAGTCGTTTAAACTGTCCAATAGAGCCAGTATTTTTAAGACCTTGGGGCAGATTATTGTATGAACAGGTCCCGCTATAACAAAAACTTCGTTTCAGCTAATTATTTTTTGCTTTGGGCAGAGGAAGTTTTCCCTCAAGATTTCTCAAGTTATAACCAGGGCGACATTGAGTGGGAGACGTTGTAATATTGCACGGGGCAAGTTCGTTCACTGTTTTGTACATAATCAGTGCTTTCTGTTTTTGTGTTTGTTTTGTTTTTTTGCGACGAAGAGACAGCTTCTCCCACTTAAGCATAGCCAGAAGGAGTTTGGAACCCTATTCAAAAGGTGATTTTGTAATTACTCTGGCTGCACGGTTCTGTAATTCTTGCAATTTATCCCTCAAATGGCCACTCAGACAGTCCCAGACCGGACTGCAACAATGAAAATATGGTAATATTAACGCGTTATAGATCTGAATCGCAGTATTCGTCGAAATAAAAAGTCTTATGCGTTTTAAAGCGCCTATATAGCTGGGGACTTTCCCGCATATCTCGTCAACGTGTTCTGACCAAGAAAGTTTACCATCGATGGTGAGACCCAAGGATTTAGTGTGATCAACTTTCTTGATCCTTTTCTCATCAATACCAATCTCAATCTCACCACATTCTGCCTTGATCCAATTACCATTAAGTCAGTTTCAGTCTGTGCTATCCTCTCTACCAACTCCTTAAGGTTTGCTGCGGCAAATCAATTTTCTTTTTTACGCTTTTTGTTTTTGCGGGATGGCAAAGGGGATAAGATTAAGGGAACGTAAACTATTAAGCAGTATGTCGAAGGCGGTTTCAAAATGGTATAGACATTGATGGTTTTAACAAAGCTATTAAGGCGAAATGGGTTCTAAATTACCTTAATGACGACTTTCGAGGCAAATGGAAGCTTTCTTTTAATTATTACCTTAAAAAAATGGCGGTAAAGTACTCTTTCAGGGTAACCCCAAGAGTGAGGATGTGCCTTCACTTAAATTAAACAATATCTTTTTTGGAGGATGGGGTAGTAGTAGTAGTAGTACTGTAAGGCAGTAAATCAGTGAAACATAATACATATTTAAAAAAACAACAACTCACTTTTAGCCAAGTTTAAACTAAGCCCGTTGGCTCTCAGCCAACAGTTACGGTTATTGAATTTTGAGGTTATAGCTAGTTGAAGCTCGGTCAACCTTACAGTAGATAAAGTTATACCCCCCTCCCCCCGCCCGCACGGCTAGAAATCGGAGGCTTAACACTCACTTGCAGCAATTTAAACAGAGTGGTCGGCGTCCTGGAAACTTCTCGGAATCTCCAAGCTGCTTCACCATTAAGTTGAAGTTGGAACATCGGGCAATTGTCATCGACAAATGGCGGAACCACAGGAATTTCAAATGGATTGATCGGGTTTTCGAAGAGCTCTGAGAAGGGCTCCCGATCATTGACGTTCTCCTTTCCCTTGTTCATTTCACGATTTCGTCGGCACGTGTAATAAACCAGCTCACGCACCAGAATCCACGCACAGAGATCAGTTTAAAATTCGCGGCTATTCTTAATCATTTCACAATCGATTGGTTTTCATAAATGGGTGTTGTTAGTTTTGACAGAGCTATTGTTATGCGGCGACCGGCAGAAAACAATAGCTTGCTCGGGCCAAATGCGCCGTTTTCAAACGCAAGTTACACTAGCAGTCTTCAAACCGAAGTCCAGAATGGTTCTTGTTCACCAATGTTTAAAATTAAAACGGATTCTGTTCAAGGAAAGCTCCGTCTTCACTTTGCCGTGCATGCCTTTTTTTGGAAGGGAGCAAGAATATTTAGAAATCGCTCTTAAAAACGGTCTCCATACTAAAATAGAGCGATTTTTCACGTCTTTCAAGTTTAAAGCCAGCGTCTTTATACTTCCTTGATTTCCATCGTTATAGGCTAAATGGTTAGATACAACATTGGTCTTCAAAAAGCCGTGCATGATGCTTTACTTTACGACTTCTGGAAATCTGAAAAGCGAGTTTTCCTAGCCCTACTTGGCCAATTTGGGCCTTTTCTTTTCTTAATGGGGGCTATTCAAAGCGCGCTCGTATTCAAATTAGCCGCGAGTGTGATCATGAATATTTAATGATGTCCAGGCATTCTGCGCGATGGGGCCAGCGGAGCTCACTGCGGGCGCGTTCCTTCCATTTTAAAATGAATAAAATGGAGGTGTATCGGATATTTTTCAGTTCTGATAACATATTTTTGCTTTAAGCAGATCGTAATCTTCTCTTCCTTACGAAATTGCTTGGTAAACTGAAAAAATATACTTGTGCCACCAGGAGGACAATCTTTGGTCTGTGTGCAGGTTTGTGTATAACTTCGTTCTTACGTTGTGTGTCCCGGGATATCTCACCCAACTAGTGGACTAATGCAAATCCTGCGTTTTCATTGGCTACGCTACTAGAGGACTATTAGTAATAGTCCTCGAGTAGCGAAAAGCGTGACTCTTTCTTTCATTTTATTCCCAAATAACTATTTCTTCAACTTGCATTTGCTAACTTTATTATTGCCTTTCCTGTCCGACTAGTTGGGTGATACTAAAACAGTTAGACCCGCCGCCCTCAAGGGCCACGGGTCAATAGCCCAATCGGCTTCGCCTCATGGTCAATTGTTAAATATTGGGTCCCGGGACAATATATGTCCCGGCATACCAAGTATCTACCACAAAAAGCAAGGTTGCTCTGCCATTTTTTTTGTTCTTTTTGCCAAAAATATGTCGATCATCGAAGCCTTCTTTGATGCGTATTCAGACCTAATTATTATAGTGTTGGAGTCATCTTCCATGGTGGAAACAAGGCTCACAAGAAACGGTTTAAAGGACTTTTGTAATTTGTTTGGCAGAATGCATTTTACATTTTGTGGCTGCAAAACGCTTAGAATTCAGCGCAAGGTCAGCCTTTGAGGAGTTGGAACAGACGTGGGCAATTGGTGAACGTACCAACGCTTGCCGCGTCTGTTGGAGAAACTTTGCCCGACCACCATGAGTGACTTTAAGAGACTCAAGGCAGCTTAAAGGACTAACAGTTTTTGTCTGGGGCACTTCTTAGCGAATTCGTAAGAGTTTGAGATCGAAGGTAAGTAATCTTGACTCTCTTCTTAAACTTTTCAGACGTGGGCATTTTGAGTACACACTTGGGCATATTTACTGTGACTGATTTTTGAAATTTTCCCATAGAAAGCCTTACATCGTCGCCATACTGAAAACCGTTAATTTGTCTTTTAAGCGCACGCTTAGCCACCATGTTGTCCTCGATTTCTAGCCATTGACTCTGAGTATGATCGGCAAACATCCTAGGCACGGGAAGTTGGCAATTTACCATTGCCATTATATTTTTGGCTCCCGTAATTTAAGTACTACCGAAA
>BLFK01000629.1:716836-751714 GCA_014634185.1 Astreopora myriophthalma | reverse complement strand
CCCCTCCCCCCCCATAAATAATGACCGGTCCCTTAAAATACTTAACCACAGCGTTGAAAAAAAAAAAGAAAAAAAAATCCCGTTACGCCGTTACGTTACAACCCTAAACTGCTGTTGAATTCCTGACAGTGAAAAGTAAACACGATTGTCAAAACAGGCCAGCGTGTTTCCAACTAGTGATCGAGAGAAAAATAAATGCACCCGGATGTTTATGATTTGTAAAAAGCGACACAAATTAACCGACATGAGCGAGACAACGGGCTTGCTTCGGGTGGGTAGAAAACGAAGACCTAAGACCTAAGACCCAAAAACGAAGACCCCCTCAAAATCACTTCTAAATATCTAGAAACGGGTATCTCGACCTTAGAATGTGTAAGAAACAACATTATGTTCAATTATACAAAGTTTCGACCAGGGTCTTCGTTTCTACACATCCCCCCCGGTGTGTAGAAAACGAAGACCCCCCTCAAAATCACTTGGAAACGGCTGGAAACTGCTTTTAACGACTTCTAGACACTAAAGGAGTGTAAGAAACAACAAGATTTTCAGTTATACAAAATTTTGACCAGAGTCTTTCACCGGGGTCTTCGTTTTCTACACACCGGGGGGGATGTGTAGAAAACGAAGACCCTGGTCGAAACTTTGTATAATTGAACATAATGTTGTTTCTTACACATATAAGGTCGAGATACCCGTTTCTAGATATTTAGAAGTGATTTTGAGGGGGTCTTCGTTTTTGGGTCTTAGGTCTTAGGTCTTCGTTTTCTACCCACCCGGCTTGCTTCACCTGATATCAGTTGACGCAGGAGAACGATCACTGTACCTACAGTTCGAGGCAATGAAGACACGACAATTTTCGTAAATACCGCAATTTTCACTGTATGGGAACACCAAAAAGGTTGTCCTAAACTTGTGAAAAGCTTTCGGGAGAGGATTCCTGATCCATTTTACTCCCACCTGAAATTCTGGAAAATACTGTTGAATTGAAAATTTGTTGAAATGATTGTCAAGATCGGTGTCACGCAACATTTGGCATGAGGGAAAATTTGCATACGCCCTGCAGTGTTTGACATTTATATATTATATTAAAAATATATTATATTCAAATGTGTATTTGCAATTATGCTTTTTAGAAATACCAGATTTACAATGATTAATGCCTTCAAAAACCATTTCCACAATTCCTGCATTCTGTAAATGCTGTTGTACGACATACAGACTACTGTAATATGTGACTTCATTTGCATTTTGGTTGATGGCTGTCACACACTTTTTGTTTTTACGATTTTTTGCAGCAAATTTATCATCACAATTTTTGGCTGACTTCTTACAATTCTCTTGTTGTGTCATTAGCTGTAAATTACATAAGGGATTATCTGTTTTGTTATTGTTGATATGATCTATCACTTTTTAGGTATTACACCATTAAAGCACTCCCACACAAAGCGGTGAACTTGACAACCTCTTTGACCATTTTGTTTATGTTTTCTAACCATACACATCACATAGCCATGATATCGTTTATGACCATTCACCAGTACTTTTTAATGATATGAATTATTTTCACCACTTTCATTGGCTGCATAAAGGTCATAAACCGGGTGAATATTATAAACGCACTTATTTATTTCAATCAAACTCATTATAATATAGTTAGATTTTTTTTCTTTTATTTAAAATTTTTCACGACTGAGGCTTAAAGAGATGTCGCCTTTTAAGAGCATGCAATGAATGAGAAGAATTTGAAAAAAAAAATCTCAACTAATCATATAGATATAATGAATAAATCTGAGCTTAAGAAGCAGTAAATCAGAACTAATCAGACTGTTATTGAAACAGAATGTAAAACCATCCTGTAGAGGCGCGGAATGCACAGTCGTTGATAGGTTGTCAAATCGTAGGCGGTCAGCGGTATTCCGCTGGGCCGTTGTGTGTGTGTTAAAACATGGCTGCAGGTCAACTGAGATCATATATGTATATATGTCATATATGTATATATGTATATAATAAGAGGTAATTGGTGTCTGCAGTTTAAAGATGAAACTTCAAGCACTGCAATAACAAAGCTTGTAGGTTTAAGGTCCAAGATGTATTCATACATCAAAGACTACAATCAAGTTGGTAAAACCGTAAAAGGGATAAAAAAGAATGTCATAAAAAAGAATATCAAACATGGACTATAAAAACATGTTATTCAATAACAGACAAGTATCTCACAAAATGAAAACAATCAGATGCCAAAAGTTATGAGCTGAATAAAGTGTCATTATCTTGCTTCGACGACAAACTTTTAGTAGGATTGGAGTTGAGTTGGTATCATCTGCTTATGATCATTATAAAATATAAAATCCAAGAAACTGAACCTACAAAAAATTCCAGGAAATGGAAAAATAAAACGAGAACAGTTTTTTTAATTATAAAAAAACTGAACGAAACCTCAAAAATTGAATTGCACTCCTGAGCACTCCCAGTATGTTAATCATGCTATTGCAGATGCTCTTAAATACCATACTTTTGAAAAATGAGCTGTTACCCCCATACTACTCTTGAGGCCTTGAATCATCCAATAATAAAAGGCTGGCTGTAATATAAAACTAAAGCTTTAATTATTTCGTGGCTATAATCGTTGATTAAAATGAAACATTCCAATTTCAAGTTGTTTTACTTTCGTAGGAGGAGACCGCACAGTGTGCCAAATCCAAAAGGAAAGCAAACTTTATCCTGTAAATACTGATTATTCCCTTTTATAGTCATTTACAATTCTTCCTTGTTGGTATAGCGTTGTAAACGTGCCAGCATGCTTGTCATTAAGATTTAAAAGGATTTAATTGATTTAATGGAGCCGAAACCATTTGTGGAATTGCACACATGTTAGGCATCCTACTGATGAACAGATGCTGCGTTGTATTTACATGAATTACATTCAAGGGGTAGAAAGTGCTGTGAGAAAGCAAACAAACCCGGAAACTGAAAAATTATTAAGATATGATGAGAGCGATACGATCATTGTTTGGAAAATTATGTTCCATTGGTATGATAAAGGTTATGTTTATCTAGATCTCGTTATGAAACTTCTATCCAAGCCGTCATCCGCGCGATTGCAGAATACCCTACCATAGGCGAACTCAGTGAAGCACGGGCGTTTTGGAGCCACGGACGGTCACTGAAACGGGTTGTTCTCGTCCCTCTCGGCCCTTGATATTGCTAAGTGTCTTGACTCTTTAATATACAAAAAAGTTTAAATCAAATCCACACCCGGTTGCCGTTGCCGGCATCCGACGCTTAAATCCTCTGGCACATCATTTGAACAATGCAGGGAAGAACGAATAACAGATATCAGTCACATGCAAATATTAAAGTGCAGTGGCAGTTTCGAAAGTAACGAGTTGATTAAGGGCTCTCAAGTCACGATTTCCGGCAACGTGCTATGCCGATCCTTACCTTCATTCTTTGAAGTGATGATAACGCTTTTCATTTAAAAGCAAATAAGAACGACAGCTATGAATAAGGCACTTAATTTTGCAAAAAAATCTTTTAACCACTTTAAGATGTACTTTATGAGCTCGGAATAAAATGAAAGACTAGTACGAAACAGAAACGGGTGTGCTGAAAACGAAGACCGAAAACCGAAGACCCCAAGAAAAATAGTAAAATGAATGTCAATAAGTGAACAGCAAAGCACATCAGTCATGTTATTTACCGCAGACAACCCCGTCGGGTGAATTAACAGGGGTATCCGCTTCCAGCATAGGCACCCGTTTTGGGAAAAAACGAATAACCCTAATAAAATAAAAATATAGCGAACAGTGAATAGGAAAACACATAATTCAAGTCATTTAAAGCGCGTAGTTCTTAACGAACGATTCATATTTCATTTCTTTTCCGGGGCCCTTCGTTTTAGGGTCTTCGTTTTCCGTATAGGAACCGGGTTTTGGGGGAAAAAAGGAGACCCTAATAAAAACGAAGACCCCGTGGAAAAAATGAGGTATCGAACAGTGAATCGTCCGTTAAGAACTACGTGCTTTAAACAACTTAAATAATGCGTTTAGCTATTCACTGTTCGATACTGGGGTCTTCCTTCTGGGAAAACCGGGTGAATACTCTTTCACATCACCAGCGATGGCTCTCAATTGTCTCAGGATTGTCTGCTATGAAAACATGAATGAATCCATGAATGATGTGTTTTGCTATTCACTTATTGCTATTCACTCATTTGGCCTTCGCCCATCAGCTTACGGTGTTATCTAAATTTAGAATAGCATGGCCAGTCAGATTGGGCCTGGTAACCACAACGCGTCTGCGAGGGAATGCTTGTGCTAAATGCAAATCACGACACAAATCTAGCAGCAGCCATTCTAAAAATAGATAATACCGTCAGCTCATGGGCCGCATTCCATTCCAAATCGAAACGTCTGAGTTATGGACTCCTGCTTATTGATGTTTTACTATTTTTCTGGGGTCTTCGTTTTTAGGTGTTCGGACTTCTTCGGTTTTTTGGTGTTCGTATCAATCATCAATTTAATTCCCGAAGAGAGTATATTTGCTTGAGAAAAACGTTTTTTAAAGCCCAGAAAGGATGTGATTGACATTAATCTAACACCGCGTGATTTATTAGTCAGTGCCGTGCAAACTTCTTCCCTAAAATTAAAGAACGTTTACTGAAGCAAAATGCCTTAAATGTATTTACAGAGACATCATCAAACCGTTGAGGACGTGAATTCGCTGAAAACAATTGAAATATACGAAGCGAAAGCATCGCGTTTTACTGGAGAATCTGCAGTCCGGTCATCAGGGTTATCTACAAAATCGATGGTCCTCTAAAGAAAGGATTCCCTAAAGAATCGATAGTCCTCTAACTGCAAGGATCCAAGAGAAAGAATGGAATTATTTGGTCTTAACAGTAGCCATAGATGCAATGTTTGTCGGCGCGTGAGGAGGTTCATTCAACCAATTATGATTTACGTTGCGTGGCGGTATCAAATGTCATTTCCTCAAAACAATACCGGATACTTCCACTGAAAAATAAAAAGCGAGGGCCCTTCTCAGATTCACTCAGGTTCAAATAGTTTGAAACATCAAAGTTTACTTTAGTCCTAACGAATCGTTTAAACTCAAGAAATCAACAGATTGGTAGATTATCGGCTTGGAAACGGAATATTCAGCGCAGAATATTGCATACGTGATGAAGAAGACTGTTTTCAAGAGAGCAGATCTGATCGGCACAGTTATGCGTCAGACAATGAACGTTCATGTCAAAGTAAATGTAAGTTTTAGTCAGTCATCTGGACCACAAAAATACATGAAATTTGTTCATAATTCCACACGCAAAACTGATGGTCTACAGCTTGGTGAACACCGTTCGAATTAAGACATTACCATTCGAACAAATCGAGTGAATCGATAAAAGCCTTCCTACCGTGATGATCCCCTGAGTTGCCTGTAAGTAGTGGTTGTCTAAGTTCTTCTAAGGATTGTCTACTCAGGCCAGCCATCTTTGTTTCTTCTCCCTGATCTGCTAGCAGAAGAAGCTGCTGTAGTCAAGAAAAGAATGTAAATACGTCAAGTCACATGTTGTGAGAGGGACTTTCCCATCCCCGCTTATGGCTTCCTGTTTATCAATACTTCATGTCACGCACTTCACTGCTTGCTTGATTGTTTGGGTTGTAGGTCACACAAGTCAAAGTAGCCCCGCAAAGTAGGCGTATGGCTAATTTTTGTCGGAGGTATCTGTCGTGCTTTTTCCAAAGCAAATCGATTTGTGTTGAAAGGGAGTCGAGTTCTTACGGAGCCCCATAAGGGACACACATCATTTTTGTTTTGCTGCCACTTTTGCTGTTACTTTTAGTGTTACTTTTAGTGTTACTTTTAGTGCTACTTTTGGTGCTACTTTTAGTGCCACTTTTTTTAGTGCCACTTTTCGTGCCATTTTCAGGTATGTATCGCAGGTTCACCACGTGCATCGTCTTCGTTGCAGTTTGGTTCTGGTTTGGCTCACTTTTACTTTGACGGCAACTTTATATTAATTTAAGTATGACTATTGGCAGCTATTTTTACAACTTCAAAGGCAGTGGTTCCAAATTATTCACCGGCAATCGGAGGCAACGCTCTTGCTCGAGACGAAGTAATACAAACCTACTTTAACCTTGCCTTTAAAGCGCAAGAAATAGTCTTGTTTCTTGTAAGTGTGCATGGTATACGTATTAGCGTTCGACATTTGAAAAGAATTTTAAGGAGACTGGGTTGCAGTAGGCGTAGATTTGAAAGCAATCTGGAAGAAATAGTAGAAGCAGTGGAAGAGGAATTAAGGGGAAGTGGAAGTCTACTTGGATACAGAGCAATGCACCAAAGACTACTAAATCAGTGTGGTCTTGTTACTACGAGGGAAGTTGTTCGGCATGTTTTGAAGATCTTCGACCCGGAAGGAGTGGGACATCGTTTAAGACACAGACATTGAAGAAGGGTTTATCGCTCTAGAGGTTCCAACTATTTATGGCACATAGACGGTTACGATAAACTGAAACCCTTTGGTTTCTGCGTCCGTGGTGCCAGAAATGGTTTCAGTAGAAGGATTTTATGGCTTGAGGTAGCATCGTCAAACAGCGACCCTGAAGTGATAGCTCAATATTATCTCGACTACGTTGGGCAGTTAGGAGGTACTGCGCGCATAATTCGTGGAGACAGGGGAACTGAGAATGTGAGCTTAGCAGCCTTTCAGCATTTCTTTCGCAGGTCCTCTGATGATGATTTCTCTGGGCCAAAGAGTTTTATGTATGGTACGTCAAACACCAATCAAAGGATAGAAGGATGGTGGGGTCGTTTAAGACAAGGTTGCGCAGACTGGTGGATAGAGTTTTTTAAGAATCTTAGAGCTTCCGGTTTATACAATGACCACAACTTATCCACCGAGAATGCCTAAAATTTTGTTTTATGGATGTGATTCAAGCAGAGCTTCACATAGTTGTTCTTGAGTGGAATGTTCATAGAATTCGACCATGTACCATTCTGGAATCACCGTCTGGAAAACCTTATATTCTTTACTTTCTTCCAGAGATGACAGGTTCACAAGATTACTCTATTCCGACTGAGGCGGAGCATATGTGTGCAACACGCGCGACCGCAAGTGAAAAGATGTTGTCCTGCCTTCAAGGACTGGCAGAAATGATAATAGTAGACGAGGGTCTAAGTGCACCGACGACAGTTGACGAGGCTCGTCGATTGTACGTAAATCTTTTGGATTTTACTGATGACCTATGAGCCTGATAATAACAAAATTGCAAAATCAGTTGCCTGCTAGAAATACGAAAATCTTATCATAAAGGAAAGAAACTCAACCTTTTTATTTCACTGAAGTTGTGGCATCAGTTAATTGTCGATAGATGTCAAAACTTTTAACGTCTGCTAACTTTCACATGGGGAAGACACTTAATGTTTTAAAAATCATTCATTTGTCAGTGACTGATTCATTGGTTATTTAAAGCTGTTCCTATCCAGTAGCTGTAGTTAAGAACTATTGTTTATGAGCTTGGTCCGAAAGTTGCCATAGCCTATGGTCATTTGTATGTCAAAGCTGGTGTTTCAAGGTATTAAGGTTGTTCCATACACGAACTCGTTTTTACGAAATTACTTACAGTGTAGCCTCGTTTCCCGGCTACTGGAAAAATATAGCTGATCTGAGGATCTCCATTTCATACATGGTGAACGTAGCACTTTCAAGAGGTTTTGGATCGAACAAACTGTCCCGGTTATAGTTGTCGATGCGCCGGATTGGGAGATGGGGAGAAGTGGGTGGTTAGATTTTTGTGACAACAAAAGGTTGACACATGACGTCACGGCCCCTGCGTTGGTGGACAAGAAGAAACGACTTTCATTCCTTTGAGATTTTGCCACCATTTTGGGCTTCTCTTTCATGTACCGGATCCGGAATAATTAACGTCCAGAAAACAAAAGAACAAAGCGAAAATAACAATAACCAAATCGACAAGGCCTAATCAGAATAACAATGGTTCTTTTGTCTTCCGCCATTTTGGTCCGGTATATGAAAGTCTACCCCCATTTTGATGCAAATTCGAGGAGAAAATCTCCTATTGGTTTGTCCACCAACATGGCCGCCTTGTTACGTGGTTGCACGCAAAGAACAGAAGTGCAGGTGACAATAATCTCTATATGAATAGTCTTACAGCGAGTCTCATTTTGACACTGAAGCAATCGGCAACATTCCTTCATCCTTATTCCCAGGGTCTCTTATGAAGAAAGAGTCTGGAACGAGAATGCAATTTCTCATCTGCTTTCGTCCATATCTATAATCGCCATACTTTTCCTCTAGAAAAATACAATTTCTAAAGAAAAAAACTTATTGCGAATAAAAATCCGCTTAAAATGTTTGTTCCCATTGTCGCTACACTACCCGAGCGCAAGGTAGCTGGAAATAAGACAAGAAAAATCAAAAGGGAAAATGAGCAAGTTTAGTTACTATCTTACTGTTACAATCTTGTTAGGGTAACCCTAGCAATAGAGGTAGCATACTGGTTGTGGTTGGTTGTAATATTGTCACCCTCCTTACCGCCGATAACTCCTTTTCGTCTTTTTTTTTTTAAAGCGAAAGAAGTAGTGCTCCAGGCTGAAAAACCTTATGTCTGAGAGCCGTGATGGTCTGTCTAAATAACGACTGTAAAATAATTGCTGTATGTCGCTAGAACCTAGAGTTTGCTAGGTTTTTAAGGTTGAGGAGGAATCTTAGCTCTGACTAAAAGGTCTTTGAGTGATTTGTCCTTCCTATAAGCGACAGTGGGGGCATTGGGAAAAACTCCCGCAAGGTTCGTGATCAAAAACCAGTTCCTCAGTTTCGATACACCCGAGTTGTAGGTGGTGACGAACGGTAGAATGTTTTTGGATGTGTTTCGTTTGTATTTCAAAGCGTTATTTCGTGATGAGAAATCGACTTTGGCTTGTATTTTGTTAGCAAGCTCTTGTGGGTAGCCGCGTTCGAGTAGGCGGGATTTGAAATCCCGTTTGTTTGACTCGAATTTCTGTTTAATCGAGTTCGTAACACGATACGCTTAAGTACGCTGCGCTTCCTGACACGCGACCAATCCGATCAGGATTCGCCTAGTGTCATAAAATATCATGGACCCATAATTTCGTGGAAATTACTTATTTTACACAGTGGTAATCAGGGCACTGAGCGGCTACCCACGCTAGTTTCCACTGAGGAGAAGAGTCCACATGAACAGGTTTCACTGCAACTGCAGGCATGTACGAAGGAAGATTTGTTGGACAGTCAGCCGAGTCAGTGAGTTAGAGAAATGCATTCCATTTGAACGAAATAAACTCTGTTTAATCTTATCACTTAATTAACTTCACCAGAATTATGAAACACAGCTGACTTGGTATTTCTTTCAAGATCAATTTGGTCTCTAAAGAGTGAACACTACTTATTTAGCACGCCGATGTTCATCGTACAAGAGACTAAAGACTGTTTTCCACAAACAGTCATTCACATAATGTCATTTTGCCATTTCTCTTTCGCCAAAACATTAGTGAATTCGGAGCGAAATTCTGCATCGAAATCGTACGTGGAAGGCAATTCCACAATACAGCCACAAATATGACCGATTAGGCGCCTTGCTAATCCTTCTAGTTTTGTAAAATTAATATAAACTTTTGTAACACAAATTACATCTGCTCCAGTTATAAACCTTAACAGGCACTTGAGTTGATGGATGCCTAACCCTCTTATGAAACGTTTAAAGTAATCTAGCGCTGAACGCTCTGCATTAGTTTTTGGAGCAGCACGAAGCATTCCGAGCCCTTTCTTTGTTGTTGGCTCCAGCGACTGGTATACGCTACATACTCCCTCCAATGTTGATAAGTTACCCTTTGTTAGGGCCTCTTAATTTGAAAACGCCATCCCAACAGTGAGCCACGTGCTGGGGCTAAAAAAGATGTCCTTTGCTATGTTGATGACACGTTCTTCGCGTGCACTCAGGCTTAGGTCCACCTCTCGTGTTCCACCACCTTTGTTTGCTCTAAAAGACACAAAGCACTTCTTTGCATCATCAAAGTGCAATCATCCAATCAAGACCTTTCTCGTCTTTGCCGTACCTTTGCCATCTTTTTGGTTTTTATGGCTTTTTCTTTACTTAAGAATTTCCGAGAATGTCACTAAGCAGCGCCATTTTTTCAGCTCTTCTCTCTTCAGACGTTGACTGCCTAGACAATTTCTGAGAAAAATTTCTTAAACTTAACATGTCCCCTTTCTTGTCGAAGCCCATTAGCAATAATTCATTGTCTGAAGCTTGTGTTATCGCCTCTACATCCATCTGAAATGATAGTAATTATTACCTTTATTATTTTTATAACAATAACAATAAGACAAAATAAGAAAATTGTGAAATTTGTTCCCTTCCATAATTAGACCCACTTTGGTGTACAAAGAATTTATACTACTTCTTTCCCCTACCCTCTAAAAAAAAGAAGAATGAATCACCTTTTCATACTCAAAATTTTCAGTAACATCCTGTGGTAATCCTCTTGCACGCAAGAATTCAGAGACCTACAGTGAAATCATAAAAATGTGGAAAAGTTAAACTCGCCTATATGGCTTAACAATCAACTCCAGAACCACAGGTACTTTTCAAATAACCCAACACAAGGAAATACATTTCTTCTTTTCCACACGTAGCATTTAATGCAAGTTTTGAACCTTTCTCATTGTTTTTAATGCCTGAACGTAAAGCAATCTCACGTACACGTACATCACACATAACGCATGAGCCACATGCGGGAATAACACTGCCCTTCATATCGTGGGCGCAATACAAAATCTGGAAGTCTGGAGGAAATTCGGAAAATATCCGTGAACACGATAACATTTCATTTTATTTCTGAGGACAGATTAAGATAGGTGCAATTCACGACAGCCACAATAGCTAGTCATATTTATAAAGCCCTGCTTAAGATGGCCCTTGTAAAGCTATTTCTACTGTTGATCGAAAACATGTTGAAGCGTGATGTTCGTTTTTGATGACATAACAGGGTCGTAATTTTACCCAAATTTTTGATCCCTGGTTCCAAAAGTGATGAGAATTTTGATCCCTGATCCCGCAAAATTTTGTGGATCCAGAACGCCTGATCCTTGATCCAATGAAAAATACCGCTGAACCCGATCCCGGGGGTTGTGATCCCAGATACCGGGGCTGTGATCCCGGATCCCACACTTTCTTTTTGGCTTTTGCCCTTTGATCCCTGATCCCATATACCTCGTTACGACCCTGACATGAGGAAATTAAAATCGAACGGACGCGAGTAAGGAATAAGAAAACTGCCCTGGATCGCTATTCATGTGCATTTCGTAGTTGCAAACGAACTAAATTAAAAGATATTCAAGTCAATGGAAGCCAGATATGGATCCTTTCAAGAAGGGCTTCGATTTTGGCCTAAAGTTCCTCGCTATCATTTAAACAACAGTGCGGATAAATAGCTGCATGAAAACGGAAAGAAACCGTTCGACTCCACAGATTCTCGACGCGCAAATCGGAATGCTAAGATGCAAGAGTTAAGTTAACGCCCTTACCTTCGAAACGTCGCCACGAGTTGTTTCTTCATGACTCCCATGAGGGGTCGACGAGCCCGCGATAGGGGTATTTAAAAGTGGCACTAAAAGTAGCACTAAAAGTGGCACTAAAAGTAGCACTAGAAGTAACAGTAAAAGTAACGGTAAAAGTGGCAGCAAAATAAAAATGATGGGTGTCCCTTATGGGGCTCCGTAAGTTCTCATAACTATACCAAATTACTATAAATTTCATGCTGCACATGAAACACACGTGTGGTACATCGTCTCTGAGTTATTTGCCAAAACGTGTCACGCGATTTGACAGAGCTTTGTAAGGAGACGCCATGTTGGTGTTCCTCCAAAGGACACCAATATGGCGGCCGGAAATGAACAAAAACATCTGGACCTCAGTTTGGGATGAGAGCACTTTCTTTTCGCTCGCTAGGATAATTTTACCTTCAATATTTGTAAACTTATCCGAGCCAAACTCTGTGCGAGAGAATTTATCGTTCGAGGGATTTTATTCGCAATTTTGGTCCTGATTCGAGGGTTGCTTCGAAATAAGGTCTCCTACCTTGTAATTTTATAGTGAAGCCTATGTCAGTAGCTATGTCAAATAACCCAGAAATCGTGTTTGAGAAATTAGAAGTGATTACCCAAAGACATGTTTGATGTTTGGAGACCATTCTATTGTTATTCGTATCGATTTCATTTGTGCCGAAATCGCTGCCTCGGAACTACTGTTTTCAAACGGTCGCTTGCAGAGCCTGCGCTACCTGTGCTCCAAGATGCGTAAAGTTACGCACCAACCTCGAACCCAGGCTCTCTCTCTTTCCCTCCCTTGTCTTGAGACACTGTTTGGACCTGGTCACATGACTGCCCGCGACAAACTGCTCCCTTGTCTCGGTAGACTCACTCATGTTTTGTTCATCTCATGAGTACGGTGGCCCATAGAGGACATACTACCTACATTGTATTATCGCGCGATAATTTGACTATTATCGTGCGATAATATGTCACGTCACGCCATAAAGAGGTGTCACGCCGCCAAGAGTGACAAACTTGTTTTGCTTGTTTAAGTCTTGTGGCGGCCATCTCGGCAAGTCTCTTCCAGAAATTCTATACAAACCCGTCAAGAAACCCATGCATCCGACTGAGAAAGCTCTTGCTTTCGCCAAGCATCATTTATTTAAATTTGTCACTGTTTTGTTTTTGTTTTTGTTTTTTTTTTGCGGAAAGGACAAGTCCCTGCGACTTGTGCCTTAAGTCCCCTCGTGTGTGCCAACCTTAAAGCCGCCGACACTACCTGCTCTCTTATCTGCTGTCATTTCAGTCGGAGACCGTATCGCAGGCGTTCGAAAATGACAAGCCTATTTTATTAATTATTATTTATTTGTTTATCATTTATGCATAGTAAAATCATCAGCTAAGATTACAAACAATACTAAAATATAATTACAAACAGTAAAATTTTAAAATGACTACAATACGATACAATTAAAGTATGTTTATTCTAAAGCTGCTTATCTATGTTATTGTATAAACTTGAGATTCATTTACTACACAATGCAATGGCTGTGCGAAGTTGCTGGGAGGAACTGACAAAACATAATGCCATTTTTTGGCCACCGAGGTGGCCGTTTATTTTTATAACAATTAACTTTTTACTCTGAAAAACATTAAACAAAAAAATTATTCCCAGCAAAGGTGGGGGAGTACCCGCCGTAAACAAATATTAGGAATCTTGACTGACCATACCAAGGGTGGGTGGGTGGGAAATTGCGAACTGCGTGGCGAGCTCGAGTTTTGGAAAAGAGGACAGTAACCTGGCCTCATCTGCTTAAGTATTGGATACTCTAATACCCCGATGACCCCCAACCATTTGTCGGGAGACTGGCACTAACAAGCCGCATAAAATAATTTATTCCCCAGGTGGGGTGAATAAATCTCCTTTAATCGGATTTTTGAAAAGCCAAAGAGACTCTGCTTGTCTTGCTTTGAGGGGTAAGCTGTTCCAGACAGTAGCACCACTATAGCTGAAGCTGTTTCTATAAAAATTTGTCCGCGGAAACGGAACATTAAGCTTTCTTTCAAAGTCTCTCAAACTATAAACAGATTCGCGGTCCCTTTTAGATCATCAGCGCTCTGCTTGACCTTCTCCAACCCAAAAATGCATGTGTAATGTAGAAAACGTTGGTTTCACAAGTCTGGGCTTGTCACAAACTTCACGGCCAAGCCTCCTGATCTTTTCCTGGGAAAGCGATCACTAGAAACTTCACTACTCTCCCTGACGGCAATATTTTTTACCACCCAGTTTTTGGGCGCTAACGTGACCAGGTCAAACCTGGGTCTGTTTCTCGAGGACGACGTAGGAAAAAAGAAAGAGCCTGTCTTCAAGGTTTTGTTGCCGCTGTTGTAAACCGTTGCGTTCTAATGATCGCCCCATTTCATTTCCCAGGAAATCGAACATGAAACCCAAACTTTGGTATACGGAGTGACTTGCCAAAACCCGTCGGTGAAACCGCTAAAACATCTCTTTTCATCATCACAACCGCTTTCAAAATTTGATATTGCAGTTCTTTCAAAATCAAATTGGACTCCCCTAGCTTTTCGGGTGCTTATTGTATGCCTTTGTGAAACGCATCCGCATCGACTTTATCTCTGGACGCCATATTGTAAACCACGGCGTGGATGCGCCTGTAACCGGAACTCCTAAAATCTTGGAGTATGGAAATTGATTATTCCAGAGCTCCATGTATTGGCGCTGACCAAAAGATACGTGGGCTCTGGGAACGAGATTGCCTCTGGCCGGTTCCGAAGTACGCGCAGTCGCAGTAGCGGTCTACTATAGTAACCGTTGACATTCACTAATTGTCCTAATTGTGTAAAATTTCTGAGATTGCGCAGATGAGCTGGAAGTCCAAGCTGGAAGAACCTGTATGAAATTTAAAGACTTGTGTTCAGGATGAAAAAGTCAAACTTCTGCAAACAAAAGACTTTATAGTTTTTTTAAGGGACCACTGTGACAGCGTCTCTCTTTTTTTTTTTCGCTGAAGATATGAAGCACGAGGTAGAACCGTAACGCCCAATTTCGCTTTCTTTCTAATTTGCACTTTAACCTGCTAATTGTAATTTTAGTTCCATTAAGTTTAGAATTTCAGTAAGTCATTGAAATGATAGTATTTTCACAAATTTCAATGGCCATATGATTTATCGATACATTTTCTCCGAGTGAACGACTGATTGTCTTGTCAAATACGTCAAGAAGGTATTTTCCATCGGCAAAATAAAAACGACGCAGAAATCAAGACGCCTGATAAGCGTTTACTGCATAATAGGGTGACCGATATCCTGTGTATACACAGGTGTCGATACGCTTTAATTTTTCTACTTGAGTTACGCAAGCCAAGGAAAAGCTCTAAAAAATCGTAACTGGTGTAGAGAGCATCCTGATTCACTTACAACAATCAGACCAAAAATCATGTCAATTTTGTTTAGTCGGTGTCTATAAAGCCCTCAGTCATGATCACATGCAGAGTAAATCACAACGCATTTCAATTTATCTAGAGGTGGCAAATACCCTGGTCTTGTTATTCAACCAGTAAAACGATCCAGGCACTCGGTATGTGGTTCAAATTCCAAGGAGAAGACAACAAGTACACCATTGAAGGAGTCAATTAACAAATCCAACTAATAACTAATTCCATAAAATTCAGTATTGATGAATGACAATGACCGACGACCTGTGTTTTCGACCCGCCGAGCACAATAATACAGTATATGATTATGTAGCGTGGATCCTCAACCTTCAGACACAATTTAAACGTTGAGGCTCGATCTAGTTACGTCACCGGCCTTTTCATTTCCGCTTCATACTCCTCTCTTATGCCAGTTCCAGATGAGTTGTTTTAATTTTGGTGTTGTGTTTAGGGCAAGGCACGTCAGCACCTAATGATTTATTTTTGTTCTTAGGTGGTTCTCCGGGTGGAAGAGAAATCATTTGGTGAGAAGCTGAAGGTCATAGGATCAAACGTCGATCTCCCGCTTAATGTTTTAACGCGACATGTCGACGTCGCACAGGTTCAGTGAACTGGAAGAAAAGCTACTTCCTCAAAACGATGGTAAGATCGAAAATTTCACATAACATCCTTTGCTATCCTCGTCATCAATTAAATTACACGTAGGTTTGCTTGGTTGGATATTTAACCGGCGGTTAGCAGTGGTAACAACTGAGAGTAGATCAGGTTATGAGGGGCTATATACTCAGTCCACCAGACGATAGTTCCGTCCTTGTAACAACAAAACTGAATCAGTGAGACAGAGACTTACATCCTACTCGTGGTCACCGAACCCAAACACCTAGCTAACTCAGTATTCCCGAGAGCCGCAAGGGTTAAATCCAAACTATATAATTGTATACAATTAACGCACGGTTCAAGGCTGGAAATTTGTCATTTTCAGCATAGTTATAAGAGGTTATAGCTCTTAAGCTTAGCGCACGTACGTACCCTCCTGCCACACTTTTAATCCCGACGGCTTCAATTAAAATTTAGATTTGGAAATTTGCTGGAGCTTCTTAATCAATAAAACCGCCCCTTTTAAGTTGTGCACCGCGATTCATCGTAGGGAGCCTTGCTATACATAGACCGCGGCACCTTTTCAAAACTGAAAGAGTTATAGGCATTCCTTCGATTAGCCATGGTTTCAGTATCGGCAACAAAGAAAAACCTTTCAGTTCAAAATGGTGGCCTAAACTGTGTCCAATGGATAGACCTCAAGTCAGAGATCAAATAGGTCCGTTTTCAAAAACTGGGCGTTATCGAGCTTAAAACGTATCCAAGATAACTTTTACTTTATGACGTTAAACAACTGGGCACTGGGGAGGGAAATCTTTTTCTTGTCTTTCGCTACGAGATGTGTCACACTCGATGTGGTGCATGCGTAGGGTGGTGTCTTTTACGCAGCTCGCCGTCTTTTTGTTTCCCTTCTATTTTGAGTAAGATGATAAAGATCACTTTCTGTTACATTTGTGACCTCAACAAAGCTCTCGGAGCAAGTATAATAGGACGAGAACTCACAAACAACTCAAACCACACTGTATATAGTATCAATAGGCCATTTTCGAGTTTCAAATGGAGCCTAGTGCAAAACGTTTCTGATGATAATTGTAACGAGCGTGCTTATATAAGTACCAGTCTTCCGTGTCGCTCGTGTGACGGGTATTGTGTGGCGGCCATGTTCGCTTTTTCCTTTTCCTCTACAATAGATTAAATCTGTTGTGTTTATGGGGTTTTCTTACCCATCCTTTTGTATTACGATAATTAGGTTTACGTTACATAGCACTTATTAACCGAAAGTGAGCCTCAGGTCATTACAGGGAAATCTCAGACCGAGCCTTGATTTATTGACCGAGCGATAGCGAGGTCAATACGTCAAGGGCGAGGTCTGAGATTTCCCTGTAATGACCTAACGGACGAGGTTAATTAGTTATTTATTATATGGCCTTTTTAGCGCTGGAAAAGAAAAACGGGAAGCGTTTTTTAATATCCTTTTGCACGCTCAAGAGGTCATTCGAGGTCATGCTCACTGAACCGAAACAAAGCTGGCCATGCGATCGAAACCAGAAGTGACAGAAACAGTTTCTTTGAAAATGAGACAAGTTTTGTCTTTATTACACCAAGATCTAGAGCAAATTTATCATTACAAGAAAATCTTGCCCGCTCGGCAGCCAATAAGAGCGCGCTTATTATTGTAGCCATATAATAAATATGCATAAAAAGTAATTTTAAGACTGCCTTTCTTGAAAAAAAGGCTGAAGTGAACTTTGAAATGGTCTATTGAACTAAGACTTCTTTGATAAGAGGCGAGTTCTCTCGGTAAGCAATCACTGCTGTCAGACTTACATTCCTTGTGAGGATGTAAAAACAAAGTATGACTCGAACAATGATTCGCCAAAAAGTCTTCCCACTGTAGTCTGTCAACAGAGAATTGGCGTTTGGTTAAGACTTATTCTGGTGGTTATCAAAAATGTCGTTAAATTACGACTGAGAAAATTAAAACAATTTCTCATCTCTCTCAGTCGGATATCTCAGGCTTTTCACTGTCATTAAATTAAAGATACAGCCATACATATTTATATTTATAGCCATACTTTGGTAAGTTGTAAAGTAATATCAGTTACTGTTATATTACCTAGTCGATCACTGGAAATGGTTTCCATATTGGTTGGAATCTTGGTCAGGTGTCTTCGTTGCATGTGCTTATGACATTTTGATCTCCTCTTTAATATAACGCACGTTTATAATATTGCGATCATGCTTTCAAGAACCATCAAATGCAACAGTCTTTCGTCATTGTCGCTATTTCGTAAGCTGAAATGTTCGTAAATACGATGCGCACTTCCCTGATGAAGATGGTATCTCATCTATCCTTCAGACTTCTGGAGGGAAAACGCTGAGTCAATACTTAGGAGTCAGTCAACTTCGGGCTCTCTATCAGGCTGCAATTTTTTTCCGTCCTCGATGGACCTCAATCAGTCCAACAGTGTTGAAAAGCAAAGGGAATACCTGAGAAGCCTGACTGAAAGCGTGCCAGTGGATGATTATCTGCAGAGAAACCTTGAACGAACCACGCAATCGAGTCTGTCTCCCGATCAAGGCCATAGCACCCTATATGCAACAACTCGTCGACAAGATTTGCCACAGTATTTCAGCTCAGCCAGTCTCAGTTCGTCATCCGGCTTCTTTAACAGTAGTTCAGACGCGTCCCTTGGGGATACTTTCGCAACTCCCGAAATCGTAGCGGGTATTTTTAACTGTCTCGAGGCACCTGACGCTCGTAACGTTCCGTTTGGCAACAGTAAAGAACCAATCGGCGCAGCAAGCGCTGCTGTCGCCGCAACGACTAACCACCGTGATCACGTTCCTTCAGGCAATGCAACCAAAGTTATGCCTAGTTGCGGCCACCACGGCAGCGATTTGGCTGAGGTAACTCCATTTGATACCGGGACCCAGATTGATTTTCAACAGTATCTGGAGTTTCATGAGATGGAAGTAATTTTCTGTGATCTGGAAAATCGCGTCTTTGAGAAGCAGCAGAGCCGAAAAGACAAGCAGGCACGCCAGCGGATTATTAATGGGAAAGTGAGATTCCTGGTTCGCTCTGACCACACCGTGAAGAATGTTCGTGCGTGGGTTCGCAGAGAGATCAACGCTGCGAAGCTGGAAAATGATGCTAACGGTATGGTGTCAATTGAAGCTCTATTCCAAGGAGAGAAGGACAGTTACGTAAGTAAAGTACCTTAGTATTGATTGTAAAGCATGGTGCCAATAGAAGCTGTATTCTAGAGAGAAGGACAGTTAACGTATTAAAATAATTTCGCATTCATAATTGCAAAATTTGAGAAAATATTTGTTGCACTTTAAGGGACAACGCAAGTTTTCTTTAACTCTTTTAACATTCAGCTGTTGACAGGCACTCGCGAGATTCCGTCAAAGGACGTGAGCCCAATTAATGTGTACCAGCGTGCGGATGTGTTTAGACAATGGTTTGAAACTCCTCAATTCAATACTAAAACTTTCAAAGTTAACAGAGCGGGGACAAAACGCATGACGATGTCGTTTACAACGTCGTTTATGGCTTCTGTTGAATGAGAATGATTTAGTTCAAGATACCACAGACCTCAAATCAAATCTTTGTAGGTTACTTCCTGTCTCTTTCTATAAGTTTGTTGTTATTGGTTTGTATTTTCATAAGAATTATCACTGATTTGCTTAGCATTCTTCATAAGTTAAAGTACTTATTTGTTGTTGTTCTTCAGCTTAATTGACTATCTGATATGTACTCGAAAGCTGTTGTCGAAAACCTTCCAATTTACTTTATCTACCTTAGACTCTTCGTCTGTTTTGGTCGAGGAATTCCAAATCTATGTGTGAGTGGAGGAAGCTCTGTCAAGAATGTTGAGTTGTACGGTATGTAGTAACTTAACTGTGTGATTCTTCATTTCTGTTCCCCAGCTAGAATATCAAGTTGACCTGGACTCTGTGTACGAGGTTCCCGGATCTAACAGGCCAGTGTACAAGTTAGCGAAGTTTCAAATGCAGGAGAGAAATCAGTTTGAGCTTCTGGTTCAAGTCGAATTCGATAATAACGAACTCAGTGAGCATATTAAGTCGAAACCCTTCCTGATCAAGACAAAGAAAAGCAACGATGAACCACCAGGTAAGTTTGTATTTCGGTTCAGTTCCAGAGGTTTAAAAAAATATATGTGAATACTGAACTCGTACTGTTGAGTAATCAAATTGACTCATGACACGATCATCCAACTACAAAGAGGATGTTGATGATTCATGACAAGAAAACTAATAATTTTGGCGGCAATAATAGTGACGATGGTGAAGCGCCGGACTGTCATCCCTCAAAGCAAATCCTTAACCTCGACATGAATTGCATTGAGAAGACAGTTAATGGCCAGCAAATTGTTAAATGACCTAACCACCGATCACTGAGTACGGATGAGCTAACAACAAACGTTGTTTTAACAGCATGGTAGAATAACGGTAAACCGAATGACTATTATATTCTATTAAACGTAATAATATTAAAGCGAACAGAAGACTTATGGCATCAATTTATTTTACAGAACAAGGCATTTATTCTAAAGGAAAACGGAAGAGACCTTACACTTGTCCAGGTAACTCTTCACGATGGTCACCAGAAGCAAAGAATCAAGGAATACAACTTACCCAGGATACCGCCTTTCAATTTGGGCCCGACTCCACAGGTCAGGTGTAGTTGCTTTCACGCGTTGAGTGTAATTAGGGCAGTTCACGAACTGAAGATAAGGGCTAAATGGGTTATTTTGCTATGTAGACTCGATGTCCGCGCTTTCGACAAGTTCACTGAGCTCCAGAAAGTCCTCCTACGCTTCGGAAGGTAATTGTACAAAGTAGTGGCGGATATGCACCAAATGGATGAACCCCTCGCAAATATTTCTCACTCTTTCTGGTTTGTCACGTTAATTGTGCATCAGTTTGTTTGCTAGAAGTTTTTTTTTTTTTAATTTTTTATCTAGATACCATATTGAATGGAAATAAAATAAAAACGCACTTACTCAGTCAATTGGCTAAATTGGCTACTGGTTTAGTGGTTCGAGACTTCAAACTATTGCCCTCGCAAAGTAGAAACTAGTTGCAAAACATGATTCTTAATTCGCAGTGTAAAGTGTTCCTTTTTTTGACAAACCAAGTTCACGTTGATCATTTCTCAAACAAACCTTTTGGCTGACTGTTCATTAAGGTACCCAGTGTCAACTCGACCAGCTGGTTGTCAAGCATTTGAAGGCCCAACAAGCCGATATTGACAATCTGAGTTTTAGTTGCATGATGCAGACATCGAAAGGTGACATCGCTTATCACTTAAAACTCACTAACCCAGACACTTATCAGAATCATGAAGAGGGTGTTGTGGTGGGCTTTTTCCCTGACGACGAAGGACTCGCTACGATTGAACCACTGACCAATGAAAATGCGCCACAAGCCGTCATGGCTGGAGTCATCAGCAGGTCGGCATATTTAGAGGCAAATGCGCAATTAGAAAACGACAAAGGTTAGTACATTGATGCGGTTGTTAAAACCACTGTTGCTAGGAATTTGGGGTTGGTCTGTTACTAGTGTCAAGAATACAGGTCACATTTGTATCCTCAAGGTTACAGTGGAAGTGGATTTATGCCGATAACACGCCTATAAGGAGCGTAAGGAGGCACGTGGCCCAGCGGTTAGGGCAATGGATCGGCACGCAGAGCTTCCTGGGTCAAAATCCCGCTCTGACCACCAAAAGGATTTGGGCTTCGGTGTTCTCGGACTCAACCCCCTCACGTGTTGTTACAATTAGCCATGTAATTGCCTCTTTCCAGTTGCGGTTCATAAAGTTGTCTCTGTTTATTTGGATTGGCAGCTTCTATACACGGTTCTACAAACGGACGCACAAACTCGAAGCTTTAAATATCACCGTATACAAATAAAATTTTTTTACTTTGCTTTTACTTTGACGAAAAGAAAGGTACTGGCGGAGAGACCGGCTTCAAGAGCAGTTAGCGTTTTTCACAGATTAAGTAACTTCGCGTTAACCAAGTGCGTGCATTTGCAAATAATTTACATTGACAGTACCTGTATGGAACAATGTCTTGTCTTTTGTAATGCGCAGAAAAGGGAAAATATTTACTCTTCGCCGGGACCTTTTTTTCTCGGAAAGTACCGCTTCAGTTTGGGAGGGCAACGCAGAAATGAATTTTACAAAAAAATTGTGCGAAGACTATCACTCAAATTGACGGGTCCGGCGAGCGCTACTTATCATTACAGGTTACAGAAGCGAATATATCCTCTTTTCGGCTGGAGTATTGGATGAGGCTGAGTATGATATGAAGAATTAAACAGATTGAGGGGGGTGTTAACCCCCTCGGCCTTAGGCCCCATCGAATAAAGGCGCTGTTACACTAGGCAATTTTTCGTGCAACTTGTCTAGCAATTTTGTTGCGAGGCAAGTTGCACGAAAAATTGCCAAGTGTAACATACCCTGCCACACACATTTTTCGCTTTTTATTTGTTGCCGCAATCGTTGCGAAAAGTAGAAGTTACTTCTACTTTCCGTAACGCGTCTCGCAACGTTGGGAAGAATTTTTCCCACATTGCGCAGTGTAACATCTACCCTGCAACTTGTGTCACAACGTTTTGCGGCATCAACGAATGAAAATGACCCTTTGACGTCACGTGGTCATCAAAGCGAGACAAGTTGCACGAAACCTTGCCTAGTGTAACACCGGTCGAGCAACTTGTCTCGCAGCGTGGGAAAATTTATGGCAACAAAATTGCGAGACAAGTTGCAAGAGAAATTGCCTAGTGTAACAGCGCCTTAACGCAATCCTGCCTCTGCATAATTCTTCATATCATAGTCATCCTCATCTAGTGATTGTTAAATATCTCATGGAAATGTTTTCATTGACAGGAAAGACAGACATTGTGTGTGTTATCGGAATGGTTAAAGTGCAGATCGTGGGTTCAGTTCGCACAGGAGAGCGTATTTACGCCTCCACAAGCGACCCAGGCAAAGCCACCCCAGAGTCCCACCTGCCCTTGGGTGCATTCGTTATCCGGAACCACACACTACTTGGCATGGCTATGGAGACATGTAAGCCTCGTCGCCACGGTGAGGTCAATTTGGTGAAGTGTTTCGTGTGTATTGTGCTTGGTATCAACAGTTACCAGCTGGCAAGTGAAGTGGAGAATATCATGGAGAGTATTGACATGGATATCAAGGTCGCAATTGGAAAATCCAACAAGGCAAACTGTCGACGTAAGTAACGTTGAAGCTTAAGCTCAGTAATGATTATTTTCTAAGAAGGAGTGGTTAATTAGTGCACAGACATTTCGCTGGCAGCCATTTAAATCTCACGTTGCTGAGTATCACACAGGCAGAGACTCGTTCAACTCGGAAGCCTCCCTTGCAGTATAACACTGTTCTCCGCCTAAAATGACTGTGGGGGAGGCTAGTAAGCAAATCTGGCCCCTGGGTCGTTTTTCCAACTTCGCAAAGAAATTTGCGGTCACGAAGAAGTTTCTGAAACCATGCTTTCGTCAATCAGTTCGTGGTCAGTAGTTAGCCACTGAGTATCTGTTTCTTTTAACAAGTCCGATGTGTTTGATCAGTTAATCTGGTGGAATTATGTGTTATCGTCACACGGAGCGAAAAAACTCGTCCCTCCTGATTTATTTTCCCGAGGAATAAATAACACGCTTGGAATTATGGCTAGTTCCTTTTTTCCAGCAATGGGTTTAATCCTTCGTTAGTCAGATTTGAAGCCTTGATCGCTGCGTCGAGCGAGTCTCTGGAAATCATTTACATCGCTTCAAGCGAACCTTTCATTTTTTAGATGCAAGGTCCGTCTATTACTCCGAAACACTATCACTCCCCGCACTATTTAGACGATATATACCTTCGAATCTTTTCAGTAGAAGTATTTTCAAATATTGTCGATTCAATTTAGATCTGCGGGTCAATGCGCTTTTTTAATTAGATGATGTTCCCATTGAATGTCACAAGCCAGCATAGGTCGACAGCATAAGCCGTACGGGATAATCAATTGTAGCACACGTAAATACTCTTCATTTCGTTCCAGGGATGTTTATTTTCATTGTTGGGCTCACTGTTTTCCTTGGAGTTCTGGGATTCTTCCTGTATGAACTTCTCACCCCAGGATCACTCTTCCAATATTTTCTGTGTCGGAGAGGTCACAATCCTGAGCACCAACTTAGCTGCCATTTTACATCATCCGAAGAGGTGAAATACTGCGAGTTCAGTATTAAATCATGTGAATGATAATGTTCTTAGTCGTTGTACACGGAATATCAATATGGTAATAAACACCAATGCACGTTGATGGATTAACACAAATCAAAGGCTTCGTGAAAGTAGAAGCAATGTATCCATTAATGTTAAGCCCCAGGGTTGGGGGGGGGGAGGGGCAACCCACGGGAAATTGACTCATAGAGGCTTCCGCTGGGTAGAGATTTTCACATGCGGAACACATCGCTCAGGGTCGGGAATTTGACAGGCCCACCATCTGAGAAGACTAAGAGAAACCCAGAATTCGACATTAAGTAAGTGCCCGGGGGTGGTGAATTTAACATTCAGTAGGTGCCCGGGGATGGGAATTTGGCCCTCGCTTCCATGAAAATAAAGACTGAACTGCACTGCGGTGAACAATTTTAAGCCCAGGCTTAAGACTTTTCTCTTTTCACAAGCTTTTGTTAGGTGTGTTTTTGTAGATATGGTGCTACTGTTTTTTTTAGTTTGTAGGGTTTTTAGTGCTTATATTAGATTGTAAGGCGCTATTGAACCGTTGGGAAATAGCGCGGTATAAATGCGTTATTATATCTCTCAGACAGTACGTACGCGCGCTGTGATTGGCCAATTTAGCGGGCCGTATTCTACAGTACGGCCCACTAAGTTTCAGAGTTTCCTGTTCGATTCGTTTACCAAGGGATATAATAAATATCTTACTATCCTCGTTTTCTCGGGCCTTACTGTAAGTAACGGCTCCTTTTTTCTTTTTCAGTTCAATTTACGGCCCTCGTGCTTCGCACTGGGGAACTGGAAAAATGGAACTGGAAAAAACGCGGGCCGTAACTTACAGTATGGCCCTCGAACTCGGTTAGTAACAGGTATTTGTTATTTATATCATTATGAAAATGTAAATTCACCTGGGTCTCCCCCCCCCTCCCCACCCTGGGGATTAACATTACTATGCAAAATTGAAAGTAAAATTGCGTGAAAAAGTGTAGGAATGTGGAAAAGTAAGTAAAAATGTGTGGGAAGTATAAAATACACACATGAATAAAAATGAAGAAAAGGTATAAAACAATATAATGAGGGAGTATCGTGGTACAAAGGATCTCTAAATGCACTCGGGAATGAGGGATATGAAATAGCTGACTTTTGTTTTCTTCTTTTTGTGGATAATTTATGTACTTTGTGTTTACAGGAATTAGATCTTCCCTTTATTCAGTTTAACTTCAACAGTCTCCGTGAAAAGTTGCCACACGGGATAATAATGCGCAAAGAATTGAATTCAAGTAAGTAGAGATAAAATACATGGTCTTGTAGCATTGACATGGATGATGAAAAAAAATAAATAGTCCGTGAAATTATCCGCCGTGCGAATTCTAAACATATTCCCTAATTATCGAGACATCCTAATTGAAAATCTATACTGAGATAAATACTTTGTAACAAACCACACTACCAGCCCAATAAGAGCTGACTGACGAGAAATTTCACTCACAGCGAACTGTTTTTACATGTTGTTTTGGATTACATTACGGATTATCCCCGGCCGTGCTTAGTATAGTTTCTTTTCTTTCTTTATCATTAAATAAAATAAGTAAATAAATAAACGAATACAATGCTTTTTTGTTATCATTCTTATGCATGTGATCTAATTGGCTCAGGTCTGATTTCAGTGTTTACTCAAATTGAACGCAAACCAGGAAGACTTGGATGTAGTACACACGCCTTTCCCTCCTAATTGGTTCCTCCAGTAATCGTCCTTTGTACCTTAAACCATTTGCTTCCAATTTGATAGTTGGTTTCCTCAGAAACGTATCCTTGTTTACGGATGCTCTTAGACGGCTTCCTTGGGTGCTAGGAAATGGTTCCCCCCCCCCCCCAACGAACAGATCGCTCAACCCGGAACTTTTTCCACTCTTTGTGGTACATGGGTCCAGGCACTAAGCCGTCAGCAGATCCTCGTCGACGTTCCTCACTCTTCTAGATTCTACCCGGCAGTGTTAACCTAACCTTGATTGGATGTAGTTTGATCGTCCGGCGGCTGGTCACTGTAGTCCTGAGGGGACTGCTGTTGGTGGTGACTGACGTTTCGACAACCTGAGCGGAAATCATCTTCAGAGTCAAGTGAATGACCTCCACTCAGGTTGTCGAAATGTCATTGACCACCAGCAACAGTTCTTCTCAGATTTACGCTAACCCGGACGATCAAACTACTGACATCAACGTATGTCACCCATGGGTTCAAATCATTTTCGATTTTAGTGTTAACCTTAAGTCAGGCATTTGTGATTCATCTCTTATCTGAGGTCTAGATCTGGTCTGTCAGGCTGGCTGCTGAGATCTTGTAATAAGAGAGGGCTGGGTGTGTCTGGGTTTTCTTGTTAACGAAGGAGCTAGGGAGTACAACGTAATTTTTACTTCTAGGTGTGGTTTACCGTTCGAGACCCTCGCCAGGTCGTTGCTTCTTTAAACCATGTTCGATAACGCAATGGAAAAGGCTTTGATTTGAAACTTGTCTTGTTGCAGGTTCAGCAGTCTACTTTCTGAACTACGACCGCTGTGCTTATGGAGGGCGCACAGACGGCAAAACGTACACGCTGGAAAAGGGAAAGATGGTGAGAGGTCCTATGATTCTAGCATCGCAAGGAAACTGTTCAGTTTTTTTCTCTTATTCAACCGCGGGTTGGACAAAGTTAAATTGGGCAGAAACACATAAAAATGAGAGTATGAGTTGCACGTGCAGCGGTGCGGTAGATCTTGTGCAGCAGGAAATCATGCTATTGACAGGCTTTGCGGCTTACTGTTGGGCCATTTTACTTTGAGATGACAGCAGTTCTGTAAAATACGAGTCAAAAACACTTCAGATAAATTTAATCAGATTCTTAAGGTCTATTAAAGTACGTTATGCGATGTAACAGCAGGGCAGGTTTTTTTTTGGCCATCTTATAGAGGGTGTTAGCAACGACTCCAGCAAAGTCCACAAGAATAAAACCTCGTTCCCAGGGTCTCTCTTCTTACAGTCTCCTGAGTTTCTCAAGGGAGGGGAAGAAGAGAGACTGTGGAAATGAGGTTGTAGAAAGTAAGTTTCATTAGCAAAATGTTCTCTTTATGCGGGAGTTACACTCTTTGGCACATTTGTTTTGTTGTCCCATCTGAAAAATCTTCACATAATTTGGAAAATCGGCGCGCGCGAGCATTGGAGAGGGCGTTGTTTTCCCTCTTATCTTCAAAGCTTCCCTGTCTGGATAGTTCAGACACATTACATGTGTTGAACAAATCAACATAACTGCAAAACAGAGTCTTGAAATGGTGTTTTATTTCGTCGGCGTTGCTGTCGTCATCGGCTGTCAAGGCTGGTATAATATGATACAGTGACACAAACCCCAGACCTGTGGAAAGAAGAACAGTCTAATCTCTATTCTCTTAACTGACGCTTGTGTCTGCTTTGTAAATCGAGGGAGAGCATAAGAACTTCACCAGACAATGGTCGCACAAATCTGATGTGTGAATGCAGCTGGTGAAGCCAGAGATAATTAACCAGAAGTTAAAAAACATGCCTCAGACAGTTGCTAAAGAGTGACATCATAGCTCATATAGGGAGCCCAAGCTACCGCTGAGATTGCGCAAAGGATTTGTATGGAAGTAATGAAAATTTCAAAAAATGATGTAAGAGATTTTTAAAAAAAATGTCATTAAAGGAGACTTTACCTCTATGATGTTGTCGCCTAAAGTTTCCATGGCGTCTCAGGGCGTTTAAATTGCTGTTTTAGCAAGTTTTGTCAATGAGCGGTTCACTGCTGGCTAAAATAAACACAAGGGTGCACACGACAACTCTGACCGTTGGATTGGTAGCGTCCAAAAAAGCGACTTCAAAATGCTATCCTCGCTCCAAAATTGCACTCAGGATCAGCGAAATGATCGTCCGTTTCAGTCCATGTCCTGTGTTTTATTTTCCTTTATTTTTATTTTTTCTTTCCTTTTATTTTTTGAGTGCAATTTTTGAGCGTATGTTCCTTATTGCTTCTGGGATATGCAACATGGACAACATTTTTTTAGTCGCAAATTTAGGTATTGTTGTATATCCTTTCTGGTTCACCCAGGTAGGAGTCCTGGCATGTGTATGTACATACATACATATATACATACATACTTTATTGGCTCGTCCCCAAGGGGCTTTTCAGAGTCAAATCTACATTACACAATTAAAACCTAAGTACATGACAAAGATAAAAAGATAAAGGTTAAAAAAAGTTAAATAAAGCAGTGATTAAGAAGCTTTTGCCTGAGCAAACGCTTGAACGCCGTCACGGATGGACTAAGTTTGAGCGCAGGCGGCAACTCATTCCACAGAGAAGTCGCTCTATATTGAAAGCTCCTTTGGCCGCTAGCTGTGCGGAAGAGTGGAATATCCAAGAGTTGAGAGTTTCTTGTATTCCTTGTCGATACGGCGGATCTTCTGACGAGCTTAGATGTCAAATACTCCGGAGCACGTCTCGTCATGCACTTAAAAACCAGAACAGCAAAACGAAAATAAAGTTGCTGCCTGATTGGTAGCCAGCGTAAGCCTTTTAGCAAAGGAGTTATGTGATCGAATTTTCTTGCGCAGCACAAAATGCGACAAGCGAAATTCTGTACTGCTTGGAGCTTGTCCAGATTAGCTTGAGTAGTATTGCTCCAAACAGAAGAGCAGTAAAATAATTTACTAAACACTAGAGCATTTATAATAATAATCAAGCATTTATAATAATAATTAAGGCACGTTTATCAAAAATATGCTTAACGCGGTAAATTTGGCCTAATCGAGATTATGTGCCTGATTGCTTCTGGGATATACAACATGAACAATATTTTTAGTGTCAAAGTTAGGTAATGTTGTATATCTTTTCCGGTTCACCCAGGTTGGAGTACTGGCATATATGTGTGACTGAATAATGCTTCTGGGATATGCAACATGCACAATATTTTTAGTTGCAAATTTAGGTAATGTTGTATTAATATCCTTTCTGGTTCACCCAGGTATAAATAGCGCCGATTTCATACCTTCGCAAAATCAGTCAAAAGAAACCAGGCGTTTTCCGGGTCTTTCTGCAGGTACCGGAAAGCTTTGTATTTTTGGTAACTTGGGACTATTATTTGGAGTTGTTTTGTTTCCTGTCTTTTATTTCTTTTGTTTTACGTAAGCTTACGTAATCTGTGCTCTGGTACTCACAGAAGGTGCCCGTTTTCCTCTCTAGTTCAGATATGTCAAATAACCCCGAAATCGTGTTTCAGACCTTAGAAATGGTTACCCGAAGACATGTTTGAAGTTTGGAGACAATTTTGTAGTTATTCATGTCAAGATTATTTGTGACGAAATCGCTGCCTCAAAACTACTGTTTTCAAACGATCAGTTGCAAAGCCTGGGCTACCTGTGGTTATTGTCATCGGCGATTTCAAAATCTTTCAAAACACCGCTTCTGAGGCAAAAGTTCGGCAAAACATGACAAAATAGGTAATTTAACGTTTATTTAGCATTGATCCATACACACATTTGGCAAAAGGTTGCAATAGGACGCAACTTTCGGTAAATCTCATGCATTTACCATAAAATTATCAACGGTTTAACCCAGATTGTCTCGGGGTCGCTGTGGTAACAGATGTTCACGAGAAACAATAGGAAGCTAATTGTAAAGACTTGACTTGTCGTGTTTTTCCCAAGAGTTGTCGCTTGCATTTCAGACAGAACAATAGCTCATTCGTGTCATTAATACCTTTTATATCTTTTGCTATAAAGGGGCCAATTATTATCCAAGTTCGGTTCAGTTTTCTTGTTTCGATCGCTAATAATCAAGTAAGACTAAATATAGTACAAAAAAGTTAATAGATTACTGTTCAATCGTCTGAACAACAGATGAAGAACAAAATAATGGCGAGCGTGTCACTGACTGATGTTGTTACAGCATTACAACACCGACGTCTTCTTTCATCAACATCGACGTCTATTCTGTTCTCGCGAGCCCTGAATGTTGGTTTCTCAAAAGCCTCTGGAACTTGCCAGGATCAAAAAGCCATTTGTAAACTACGGTGCGCCAAGAGCTTGGGCTCCTGGGTGCGCTTACTCTGAAAGCCGTTGTCCTGCCCAGAAACATCTTCATTTTAATTAAGAGGTATGGTAATTGTAGTACCTGGAACAGATGGACGAGAAATGGGCGATTTCCAGTACCCAGTAAGGTCAGCATGAAACGTTGACTGCGCACTGCTGACCGGGTATAAAACGAGGACTGGGTATAAAATGCTACTTACGAGACGCCGATTAGAGAAGCTGAAGTGCGCTGACGTGGCTGTTTCTGCAGGGTGACGCTATATCGAAGGCGTTCGTCGAGGGTAAGAGTAAACGGTAAGTTTGGTCAGCGGGGAAATTATGAAACCCGCGAATATTGCGAAAGCCCGCGAAAGGATGACATTTAATAAAACTGAAAGCAGTTTTTGATTAAGACACTAGTATGCGTAATGATGGCGGCGACTATTCAATCGTCTTTAAACACATCGGAGATTGAGTTCCTTGAGGAAAACCTTGAAAATTGTTCTGTTAAAAACCAGTACTTCTTGGGTTATTTCCATGGGAAAAGAGACGAGTTCGAGGATATGCTCGAGAGGTTTCTTCTTTTAAGTTCCACATGCTTTGTAAAGAAGGCCTTGCACTCAAAGAAAAAACTTTAAGTGCGTAACCTAGTATATGGTGTTTGGCTGTTGTTACGATGACATCCATGAGTAAGTAACCTAAGTCACTGAGCTTGTTTCCAAACTGCATATCCTTTAATCTTGCTAAGCATCAGGTTTGATCCTGATACAGAGTTAAGAGTCAAAGTAGGAGACCTAAGCTAATAAAGAAGAATCGATATTTAAATGAATGATAATGAAATATATGTTCCGTCCGCTGTAGGAGAAATATCAACGTCTGCAAAGTGTGCCATGACGACGACGGAGAAGATTGGCTGGGATGCGACAGTTGTGGCCAGTACTTCCACGCAAGTTGTATCAAAGTGGATTTCTCAGAGACTCTCTCTAGCTACTTTAAATTTGTCTGCCCTTGTTAATTTCACAACATCGTTGCGGATTACTGACGTAAATTGATATTGGAGAAGATTCTTCCCAGTGTGGGACTGACTTAAGACTAAGCTAGGCTGTGTACAATTCCTGAAATTCTTGTTCGTTATTTTTACGAATCATTTGATGTTTCAGTGCTGACAAGTTTTTCGTATTACGTAAGTAAAAAAATTGACTTAACGCTGCAAGGAGAATCTCTCTCAAACTTTACTTTTTAAGAGATGAAGTTACCGTCTAAAATTCAAACGTTACTATTAGGTTTATTGGCGCATTGACAACCTTGTAAATCAGCTCAAACATACTGAAAACATTTGTATTAGTTTTTGTATATCTTTATTCTTTGTTCAGTGCGATCTTACACATTTCGGGTTTGAACTTTTCGTGGGGAATAAGTGGTACAGCTTACATGACGTATTTTAAGTTTGACCGCTGTACTATAAATTTGTGTGTTCGACCCTCGACGAACGCCTTCGATATAGCGTCAGCCGTTTCTGCAAAGGGTATCCACAGGCAGCCCAGGAAGACAAGGCTGGTACTTTGAAAACAGGCTCGTCCATTGGATCTAGGACACGCGCGGTTGGCAAAGTACGCTGGGTAACTATAATTAGCCCGACCAGGGGTAGGCAGCAACGATTTGTCAAGACGCGAGACCCAAACAAATCGTTGCTGCCTACCCCTGGTCGGGCTAATTATAGTTACCCAGCGTACTTTGCCAACCGCGAGTGTGTCCTAGATCCAATGGACGAGCCTGTTTTCAAAGTACCAGCCTTGTCTTTCTTTTAGCAGTGGAAACCCACGCACAAAACGATAAGTCGCCGAAATCACGTTAGATCGGCCTGAGAAGCTGGCAAACAACAAAGAATACAACACGGCACAGGGTAAGTAGATTTTATTCACAAAATATAAGAATAATTGACCTTTTCCAGCAAAGCCGTTAGCTTCCCAAACAAACCTTTATAAATTCAAACCGTTACGCCACATTTTGAGCCTGGGCTGCCTGTGGGGTATCCAGAATCCAGAGACCTTTCAGGTAATTGTGTGTCCGTGCCACAATATTATTTAATATCGCGTGATAGAAATGAAAAGTGACAGAATGGTCGCACTGTAGACGAAGGTTTTGGTAACGTTAGCGGTTTTATCCCAAAATTGTACTTTTTTTCGTCAGGTTTAGCACCGAGCTGAGAGAATAAAACGAACTACAAGAGAGAAGAAAGGAAACATCATAGCCATTCTACTGCTCACAAGCAGCACTTCTTCGTGCAATGTAAGTGCGTGACTGCGTGACTGTGAGTCAACAGTTGGGCTATGATTTTTGCCCTTTGATCCTTGACGATTCGATCACACCTAGGTTTTCTCAGTTTTTGTATTATCCTTGCTATTAGTTATTGTTAGAAGTTAGCGGCGTTCTTTTAAGAACGAGTCAGAATACAATAAACGCTATTCTTATTCAAATCAGTGGCGAGGTATTCAGCAGTTAAGCCTGGTTCACACTTGCGACATAACGACATAAACATAACGACATAAGAAGGACGTTATGTCGTTATGTTGGCAGTGTGAACATGTAAACATAATGACATATTGGCAACATAACGACATCGACATAACGACATAAGGAAAAAACTGATCTTTTCTTTATGTCGTTATGTCCATGTCGTTATGTCGTTTTGTTGTCAAACAAGTGTGAACAACTTCGACATAAAGACACAACAAACCACCAATCAGAGCGCGGACCATAATTGTTGAACCCAGTCCCACCGAGCACGATTCATCATGGCGGCTTCCTCTCCTTCCATGTTGGAGGTAGAACCCCTTGGGCAAGAACAAACCGTAAGACTAGGAGAAGTCTCCGAAATTGACGAGTTGTTGGCAGAAGCCGTTCGAGGGTTTCCTGTGTTATACGATAAAGCCTGAACGAGTTCAAAAACAACAGTATGAATAGGCGATCAGTGTTTATAAGCTTCTAGCTATAATTTCTTAGTTTTGTTGATAAATGAAGAGCTAAGTTAAGTGCTTATTTTCTCTTTAAATTGACTTTGCCCTATGTCGTTATGTCGGTGTTCACATTTGCGACATAAGCGCGACACAACGTCTTATGTCATTCTGTTGTTATGTCGTTATGTCGCAAGTATGAACCAGGCCTAAAGCTTTATGTTTTGTCGTCTTCGATCAAGTGTGCTATCGGCGTTGCGGGATCGATACGTAAGTTTTCAATCTTTTGTTTCTTTATTTTCGTATGGCTTGCCTCATAACTTTCTAGTCATTGTTTATTTAGACGTTGTGGATATAAATATTTAGCGTCTCGCGCCCTCGTGGCCGCATGGATATTTGCTTTGAAATTTAAGTGATCTTTTATCATATTTCCGTCGGGGCAAGCTCATTAGGTACATTTTGGTATTTCTTTTATTATCGCATGTTTATTGTGACGCTTTAGGTTGCTGGTAGTTATTTTTGTTATATTTTGCTTATTAGTCGCTACCCGCGTTCTATAATTACACTGATTACACTAGTGACACTAGTTCCTTTTAACTGATTTCAGTTTACGTGACGATCCAGACAATAAAGATCAGCTATTACATTAGTATCCCTGTGTTTGACAGGATTTCACTCGTTTGTTCGTGATTTTTGTTGGCATTGCGGAATTCGCCTTGATGCTTGCCTACCGCTACAGTAAATTTTCAGCTCTCATGTTAAAGCCGTTTCCGATTGTTGTTCTCTCGGTGGTGTTGCTTCACGTTTGCTGAATAAACGGGCCAGTGCGACACTGTTGTTTAGATAGCAGTTCGGATACTTTTACCTTAAAAGGTAACGAACCTTTAAAGTTCAATGTTCCGCTCCTAATATGTCTTGAAACTTAAGTTAAGGCCTAAGTTACAGTAGCAGCTATTTCGAGGCATGGTGGATTACACTTCGTAAAGCGCCGCCAGAATTTTCGGGAGCTTTTTCCTAAAGCAAACTTATCAGTGTTTTTTCCTTACTTTGCTTTATTTGAACCTTCAAAGGCAAGCTGTAGGTAAAATCTACTCAATACTGGGCAGGACGAAAACGGTTAATGTGTCGGATTCCGTTCGGGGCAATAAACATTCCAGTAAATACCATTCTCGTACTCCATCTTTCAACTGTTTCCATGTCGGGATGGCTTGTGAAATAATTTTGTTGAATGAACTTGTAACCACGTCGTGAGCCTGTTGTTTGCTTTTTGTACACAATCCGCAGTCCTCAACTTATACCCAGTCTATGTTTTATACCCCGTCCGCAGTCCGCAGTCCGCAGTACCCCGTACGACCTTGCACCAAGTAATGCCAGGTTGAAAAATTTGTGCTGCAAGTGAAACTTCCGGTGGGCAAAATGAGTTTCATAATTAACTTTTAATAATAAAACAATTCTTCCATTCGCGCTTGTTGGATATGAGATTGGTTATAGCCAACTTCAGCCAACTCATATCCAACGTGCGTTCATGGAATAATTGTTAATTTAACCCAATCTCGCACCCAGAGTCCCCGGTCTCCTTGGTCAGGGGTTGGGCCCCTGGCCAAAGAGCCCGACGACTGTGGGTACGAGATTGCTAATAACCCTACCTAATAAATGACTCGGTCGTGGGACACGTGCTTGGCTGGGGCACGCCCTGGGGCTACCGGTACCAGTGTTCCAATGCCTCAGTAGCTACGCTGGGAAACCGAAGGAGGGGAAGAAGGTGCTTGGGCAGTTGCTGAGGAAATCGACTCCAAACTCACGGACACTCCCCTGGGCGACCTGTCACACTAGCCAGTGGAGGTGAAAAGGGAAAAGGAGGATACAAGAAATGAAGGAGGAAGGGAAAGGAAGGAGGAAAACGCTGAAAAATAAAAACTGCTCGCTAGAACGCACACGAAGAATGGTGGACAGCTTATATGGTGGGCAGA
>BLFK01000629.1:696836-711836 GCA_014634185.1 Astreopora myriophthalma | reverse complement strand
AGGTTTCTTAGTTGTTGAACCAGATTTGAGCCACCTTAAAAAAAAATTATAGTGTACTTTAAATTGCGAGTTTACCAGTACAATGTTTCCATTGTTTATTTCTTTTTACTAGATTAACTTGTCAAAGGATGATCCAGAGTGGAAGCACTGAAAATATCCCCCTCTTGCCTTTTGTCACAACGTTTCTGAAGTAAGATTTTGTTTAAACCGTTAGCATAATAAAAAGCATGCCACATGCACTGTTGAATTATAATTTATAAGCACATGGAGATTTTTAAGAACACACAAGAGTTCAAGTGTGACAAGCACAAGCCGCGGGAGAGTGCTTCTTGCACTTTTCGAAAGTTTCCTCAAAATTCCTGTATGCTTTATAAAACTAAACAATCCATGAGGAACAAGTGACTCCCAATGGGAACAGTTGGCTGTCACAATGAACTTGCTTGTTCAGGCTAGAGAAATTGTTTTTCGTTGCAATAAAGGGACTCTCTGGTGACATTAAGGACTGCTCACGTTCACTATTTGAGACAAACAATATTAGAAAATGTGGCTTATTGTGTTTATAACCTGTTTTGTTTTTTTGTTTGTTTTTTTCCTTTGCTTGAGTACTTTCCTACTGATGTTTTAAGAAAGTCACTGTTTTGAAATGGACCTTGAAGCAAAAGTTCTGACCATGGCAATAGTGCAGTGGGTGATATTAATTTTAGTGTCTTTCATAACGATTTACTGGTGCCATGTTTCAATAGCGTCATCTAGTCCGGAAGGGTTTGAAACTTTCATTGGCCCAGCAACATTGAGCAAGTGGTGACACTTGTGACATAATATTTGCATGCTATTTACAGTGACTTGCTGTTATTAATATTTTTTGTGAAGCTTAATTAAAATCTTTAATTAGAGCAACATGCAGAGTTGTGATTGGGCATGTAGTGTCAGTTATTAATTGAGATTACACTGTACTTATTACAATCATGTAACTGATATTACTGATTACAGTAACTTATTAACAGACATTGCAGTAGGACTATTTTGTTTAGGATCTAATTTCATTGGGGTTTATGGATGTGAATTTGATCTCTGGACAATTTTTTTTATGTACAGCTTTACATGACACATAGTTCTACCGTACTTCTGGTACTATTATCAATAGATTTTTCCCTGTATTTTTCTGTTTCATTTACTGCAAATGAATTTTCTTTCCCAAAGAATCCATTTTGATGGTTGTCTTGTCTTGTGATTGAGTTCTAATTGGCAAAAAATTGCCTTCATTTGCATGGGCCTATCAGTAACGGCCATCCTTTTCACAATTACCTAATTATTATTTAATGCAGTTGTCAACTCTCCTCTTAGTCTGCAAAATCAATGCGTCCATTTGACTGGCGTTCTTGTGGTACCTTGTAATTTCAGCTTTGAAACCATTAACAAAGAAACTGTAATTACTGCTGCTTGCACCTTTTGTTTTGTTTGTTTGTTTGTTTGTTTGTTTAATCATTCAGTTGCATGGTATGGACAAGCTATGGCGTTGTCAAAGGTGATGAAGCTTTAATTCCTGTCAATGTTATTGGAATGATCACTCAAGCTCTTTACACACTGTGCTTCTTCTTGCATTGCAAAGACAAGGTGTGTATATTAATTGAAGGGCCCAGAACAAGAACATTCTTAACTAAATGTTTTTTTTTAGCATTGTTTTGTCATTTTGTGAAATTGCATCCAGATTGTCCCCTATCAAAAATTATTGTCCCCGGCCATCGGCTTAATATTGTTCAATTCTATCATGCTCTTGCTGTGTGCAGGATTTTTTTCAGATGGTCTTTGAATATTTTATTATTTAATTTAAACAATAGTATTGTTATAATAAAATATTTTTATTCACTAGAATACTTAAGACAGTGAATGTAAAAGGTGTTGGTACATTAAGTTCAGCTCTGGCTACTTTAAATGGGATGTAGATATTTTTTGAATCAGTAGAAATTCTTTGGTATTCAACAATTACATGATCTAATAAACACCTGTGGTGTATGTTTAATTTTTGTACTTTAAGGTGGGAGGGGGGGGGGGTATTAGATAAGAGGTGTCTATTTACGAGAGAGGCATTGATTCAAGTACATTGTACATTATGGCTGCTTTACACTTCTTAAACAACGCTTTCCATTTCTTGTCCATAGGCATAGGAATGCCAAGAAAACAACTTGTGATTTAGCACAATGTCAACTTTGATACTTCACATAATTTGCAGTTTGCAAATAAAGTGAACAAAGTCTTTAACCTTCATAACTCTTACATGATGCTTGCAAATAGCAAACAACTGTGATAGTAACTGTACATGCAATGTCCCCCCCTGTAGGGATAATGAATTAATTAGATTAATAGATCATTTTCACTCATGTGACCAGTGGCCATATTGATTTAATAAAACAAAAGGAATAATTATTTGCATACAAATGGGGTTCAATTCTCTGAAGATTGTTTAGGTACACCAAAATGGCCACCGTTTCTTTGTTTTGGTACACCAATATTGCCACCGTGATGTCATGTGAAAACAATCAAGGGCCTTTATCACAAAATGCTGATTGGACTGGCACGTCTATTAGATCAGATTCAGGCATTTATTTGAGAGTGTGTGTTTATTACATCATTTATGGTAGTCTTACATGTACCTATGAATGTTGTATTGCTTCCATAACAAATACTGTTAATATTTTTCTTTAGGGTAAAGAAGTGAAGATTGTAATATATGGAACACTTGTGGCCTATGTCTTGTATGTGTGCATGTTTCATGTGGTTAAAGATGATCAAACACGGGTCACATATCTTGGATTTGTTTGTATTGTATTTACTATAACAATGCAAGCTTCTCCATTGGCTGCTGTGGTATGTGAATTTTGTTTAAAGAAACTTATTAGTACTTATTATGCTTAACATGATCACTAATTAATGGCCTCTATACAGTACGTACATGAGCAACATTTGAGGAACATTGAAACAAATAAAGGTGAACCATTTAAGATTCCCCAATGATGGCTGGCAGGCCAGTTGGTTCTTTACTAGTGCAACAAGAGCATAATAATTATTATCATATGAACCGTATGGCCCCGCGTGCGCTTTCATTGCAAAACTATATTGAGAAAATATTTGGCCCAAGGTCATGGCACATGGACCTCACTGCACTCGGTCCGTACGCCATGACCTTATTATTAGCGATAATAATATTAGGAAGTCAAGAGAATGGGCAATTCATTTGAGATTGCTATTTAACTGCATTCTACAGTGTATTAGAATACTGTACTAACAGAATAGACAGAAAATGGAGCAACAAAAATTTGGCTGCACTAGCCAAAGAGTATGTTTTAAAATGCCAAAGTTCAAGGGTCATTTTGTCTTTCCATGCTGTTTGTTGTTTGCACATGACTACATGCAGATGGACAAAACTGATGTGGGAAAGAAATGGAATCTGGCAACAGAACAATATTTTTGCAGTGGAACTATAAATCATTCTCTCATTTTATGGTTTTAATATGTCATAAAATTATGCCCAGACATTTCGTTCAATGCTCAGATTTTCTAAACCACCAGCAGAATATCTGCATCAGTTATGTTAAACCATTATTGTGCGAGTGGCTTAGGCACGTTATTGGGCTCCATCTAGGTCAAGGATCCCAATAAGATTATTTTCAAGGATCATAACAAGGATGTTTTTAAGATCCATGAAGGATCCTCACTGTATCTTTAAGGACCTTTGCTAAGATCCTTGTACTTTTTTTCACAAGGATCTTTGGTAAGATCCTCACAAGATCCTTAAAATGTCCTTATAGGGATCTCTGTATGTAGTTTAGAAACTGAAGATCTTGGAAGATCCTACAAAGATCCTTCAAATGTCTTTAAAAGATCCGCATCCTTACGGATCTTTAGCAGGTCCTTGGAGATCTGTAAGGATCCTTGAGGATCCTCTGAGGTTTTCACCAGGTACTAGGTGAAAAGGTACTACTCCCCTTCAATTTGTAAATTGAAGTCACTGTGGAAAACTACGTAATGTCTTACAGAATCGACCGAGAAAGCAGGTTAGAAAGTTAGCTAGTTGACTTTTTATATCTTGGGAATCTAATAGAGCGGGAAAACACACCATGAATGTGGTTAATTGGGACGTACAGTATTGTTGAATATTACCCGCTAAAACTGGTAAAAAAAATAGCGGCGTTGTATGACATGTACTGCATCAAATCTATCGTTGTTTTCCTGCAGGCCAAAGTTGTGAAGACCAGAAGCACAGAATCAATGCCTTTCATTTTCTCATTTATGATGGTTTTGGTGTCGTTTTTGTGGCTTTCTTATGGAACGGTTGTCAAAGATATAAATATCCAGGTACCATTATCTACTGTGTTAAGGTTGTACTTGTGATGTTTTTTGTATGTAGTTTTAGAGTACGTTGGAGGGTCCTCATTCCGGAATAAGAATACGAATGTCTACGCCAAAAAATAACCCCTGGAAGAATTTTGATGTTATCTAAATGCAACAGAGATTTTCGATATTGTGTCCCGACAAACTGTTAAAGGGAAATCTTCTAAATGACCTCGAAAGAAAAATCGAGAGGTTATTCCGTTTATTCTTATTCTAGAATAAGGTCAATCGAACGCGCCCTTAATAAAAGGTTTGCTGAAATATCTTAAAACGGGTGACACTCAAAGGTCAGTTTATTGTTATTACTACTTTGAGGCCATTTCCAAATTCATCGCAGACTCTCGTTCAAAGTGAGTCCACGTGCGAAATTAGGGAGCTTACGAAACGATAACGCCGACGGCAACGACGACGCTACAAAACAATAGGCTTAGTGAGCAAAAACAATGGCTGCGCACACTCCGCACGTGCGTTTTACATTTTGATACATTTCTTTGCCGCCATCTCCTAAATAATGACGTGAAATGACCAAATTTCAGGTTCTGTGGAGCACGTTAGCGTGTGACCATGAATTTTCAGTTATCTCCCAACGCTTCTAACCCGCTCATTCCAGTTTTATTCCTCGACATATCAGGCCCGTAGGCAGTTTTTTTTGCGGGAGGGTGCGATCCAACGAGGAGACGGACCAAACGAGCGCCGAGGGCAATTTTTTTAAAAAAATTCACTTTTTAAAAATCGTTCGTTAACAGAAAAGAGGGCCTCCGCAGCCTGGGGAGGGGGAGGGGGTGTGCGCATCCCTCGCACCCCCTTCCCTACGGGGCGGGGCCTGCATTTACCACACATTTTAAATGCGGAACGACTTGAAATAGTTGCGTTGTGATACGAATAACGCGAACTTGCATTTTTAAATGGCGTCGTCGTAGCCGTTATCGTCGTCGTCGTCGTTTTGTAAGCTCCCTATTCTGCTATTGTTGGTATGGAACTTAAATTTACTTTACACATGAATGGAAAACAATTTTCAGAGGAAAGACCTCGTTCTTGGACTCGTTTTGAAAAAGAGGCTGAAGTCGGATATAGACTCGGGATATAGAACTCGGATATAGTCTACTCCATTGACATTATTAATTTTATTTCCTCTGCAGATCCCAAATATCACTGGTGTTTTGTTAGGGCTTATTCAGCTGAGTCTGTTTTGTATTTACCCTTCCAAACCAAGTAACAGTAGCAAACTGTAAAAGCAAAATACGCGGCGGAAAGAAATGAGAAAAAGTAGATGAAGTATTCAATAATATTTATGTTTCCAAAATACATCTCTAGGTAACTTGACATTCGACTTTGAATGTTAAGTGGAATCATGGCTTTAGTTATGGAGATATATAATTATAGCATAGCGTGACAATATTAGCACTTAATAACAAGCATGTACCTCAAACGACCCTGGACATCTCCGGACAATTACGCGACTCCATATGCAACATCTTTTGGGACAAACGCACCATCCAGTTCAACTAGAAGCGGTGTTTCTGGGTTGGCGCTGATTTACAGCAGTTGTGTTTAAGCACCGTTTTGAAAACAGCTTTCAACGATTGTTATGGGTACTTCGTTTTAAGTACTTTCGGCAATTTCCAGTGGCTTGCCTTGTTAGGCTAGTGTTAGTAGGTTTTGGCAAGAGGCGAATGATCCGGATTCGGCGCGCCTACTCCACTAGATCTTTTCTTTCTTTTCGTGTTAAGTTTAAAGTAGATTTTGCGTCATGTGACAACGGTGAAAGGGAAAAGGTCCTTTTGAGACATGTTATTCAGTGCTAATTAGATGTACGAACCTGGCAAGTTTTTCTTTCTTTTCTTAGCTATTAGGATTAAGGTTATTGTCTTAGCTTTTTTATGTGTGTTTTACGTCATCTGTGAGTTTCACAGGTTCATACACCGAGGATGCTGTAAGGACCAATTTTCCTTATTCACTGAAGTTGACGGATGCTTTAATGGCACCACAATCAATCGCCCTGGCGTAAACAAACATTCAGCAATACAATTTCGGCTAAAAGAGGCCAACAAACAAAGCTATCGATATCGTAACTTCGAGTGAATCATTAGTTTGCAAGAGGGTCACATGACCCCGAAAAGCGCGCGCAAAAAATAAAAAATAAATAAAACACACACACACACACACAGGCAACCCAGCCGCTACAGATGCGCCTCCAAAGGATGGTAAGGAGGACTGATCAGGGCCAGATGCTGCCAAGAGGGAGGAATGCAAATTATTCTTCGATGGAATATTTTTACTTTAGAGTGAATAATACTCCAGTCATTAGTGCTTTACTTCATGTACAGAAATATTAGATTTAGTGAGAAATAATCCAAGAGATTACACCTAGCGTAAAGGGAGTCGCAAGTTATCCCAAGTTTGGTGGCCAAACGGAGTGGCAAGTGCAGCACTAACAACTTTCAAGATTCCTACCGTGTAGCATGAAAATTTTGCGGGAGTTTTATTTTGCGGATTGGCGATTTTTTGTGGTTTGTGTAGCCTGCGAGCAAGCTCTCTCGTGCGGTGTGGGTGGGTGAAGAGAGAGTCTCCACCCACCCACACCGCACGAGAGAGCTTGCTCGCAGGCTAGGTTTGCGGGAACAAATTTTTGCGGTTCGAGATGACTGAAATTTCTGGTGGGAACTAATTTTTGTGATTCTCTGTTCAAGTAGCAGAGTATTTAAGTGGAGGAAACCTTAATATGGTATTTTCAACTTTTATTTTACGGTATGTTGAGTCAAAGTTCACTCGACTTACATATTTAATGGAGAATAATACGGTAATCACTGTAATATCTTACTGCACAAAGGGACTGAACAACAGCAAAACAAAACAAAACAAAACCCTATCCCTACCACACACAACAAGACTCTTTCGTTGATACTGTAATGAGGTTTTCCACGACCGATATTATCAATTATTATTTTACAAGAAAGCAGTATGAATGTAAGAATGTAAGAATGCAGAGGGGATTTCGAATCAAAAGATGTAATATTAAACTTTGATCTAACCGGGAACGGCCTACTAAAATGCAAAACTATGCCCTACTGTAACACAATGAGGCTGACTCAGTCGATAATAATAACACTTTCTTGTTCAGTTGAAGTTTCAAGAATTGAAACAACATCTGTGCAGGCCGCCGCAGAAGCGCCACTCGAACATGAATGGGATGCTACACGATTCGAGCCTGTGCGTTCTTCATTTTGCGAGTCGTTGGTCAGGTCGTACTCTTCATCTTCGGACTCACTTTCTGTCGTGACGGTAACAAGGAGTGATGTGTTGGCTATTTGGGAATTACCAAATAATCCAGAGAGATTCTCGGTAACAATTTATAACGCCCCAGTGGCACAAGTCCATAAAAGCAGAGTTTTTAATTTGACTGAAGGAAGTTAATTTTTGCGGCGTTTTATTTTTCGGGTTTTTTTTTTTCTGCGGGAACTAATTTTTGCGGATCGAGGTCAATTCGCAAAATTCGCAAAAATTAGAACCCGCAAAATTTTCATGCTACTCGGTATCAAATGTCGGAAGTTCCAAATAGGAATAGGAATCTTCGTTTCAGTCTTGCAGATACTGGTCACGCGTGATGTAGCTTGACTGTAAGTCAAAGCTTTACATTGGTAACATGATTTGCAATCTGCCCGTGCTAAATTCTTACATGTGCGATATGACATTTCTTGACCTGAAAGGAAACTGGTTGTTTTGCATACCATCCAATTGTCATCAACAAAGTGGTCTCGTTGCTCTCAAATATGGACAAAAGCCCATAAATCACTGACAACATTTACCGGGCGGTAAATCATCACAGGATATCATTTTTATAAGTCTTTGTGGACACTTGTGATGGATCAATTACTACTAAGAGTGCGTACCAGAGGCGTGCCGAAGCGCAAGAACACGGATATTAATACTGTTGGTGTGTACTAAAAGGAAGCAAACAGGAAAAAAAAAAAAAAAACGCTTGCTGGTCATGGTGCCACAGAGCTATCGCACTTGATTGAGGCAAACGAAGTAAACAAACTCTATGCACAAGTCACTAGGAAGAGGAAAACGAGAGAGAGAGGGAGCTCGATGGAAGAGCTGGAAAGTATGGCCACTTTGAACTTAGAAACATTGTTATATAGAAAAATACTTCAAGGATTGTGTAGATTACCGAGTTGTACCGTACTTTCTTGTTCTCTTATAGTCCTCGAATAAACGCCGCATTCTTTTGATTGGGGGCGGCGTTTTTTGGTAAGTCTGCTTCCATCTGCAGTGTTTATTAGAGGGCGGCGTTTAATCAAGTAAATACGTTATTGCTTGATAACGTGTGGTGCTCTTTCCCTTCGATCTTACAATACAGTTACTCGGGAAAAATAAAAACTGCGTTCCAATTTGAGCCAAAGGATTTTACGTCACAAAGTGCTTTGCATTCAAGTTTTCGTAAAATCGAGAATAGACCCATGCTTCTTCCAGCTCCGTCGTGGGTACAAGTGATTCCTAGGTTTGCTAACTTTACGATAACTTGCGTAGCACCCAAACTTGAGGTACAAGTCGGAAAATATGTTTGCTTTAGTAGAGAGATTCATATTAAAAACGAAAATGTTTGAGTTAAGGTGCACCTTAAAGTAAGCGATGGCAAGAGTTAATCATCAGAGTTTTGCTCGGACCTTCCAGTTGAATCGTTAGATCCATGGTTGGAGTACTGCACCGACATGGCGGAGGTCTTAGCTTTGAGCCCTGTTCAAGCCTTCGGTGTATTTTCGGAGCCTCTGACAGTTGCTTAAAGGGGCTAGGTCACGCTATTTTAGGTAATTTTGTTTGATTTTGTTGATTATGAGCTCTAAACGTCAAATTGGCAGAACAAGAGTCTTTCATTTGCAAAATCACGGCCACATAACAACTGAGAATGATTTTCCGGCTGTGTAAATGACATTTTGATAGAAACCGATATACATTTGAAAAAAGGTGGGCCGACGTGTTTCCAATTTTTCCAAATGCAATCCATTTTCATCCTCTCCAGTTTTGTCCATCCATGACCCTTCTTGGCTTTCCTGTGTCTTGTTTGAGTTGTTCTATAGTTTTAAGCCGTTATTGTGATATTTTAGTTAATTCTATGACCATTTGATCAGGGCTGAAATTGCCTAAAATTAAGTGACCTAGCCCCCTTTAAGCTCCTTGGAAAATTTTAATACTTTAGTAGTACTCTTAGAGGAAAAAGCGTATACAGGGGACGTTGTGACCAGTGCGGTGAACAGTCTTAAACTTTCGTCAGTGGTCGTTCACCAGTTGGTAAATTGTACACAAAGAGACTCGGAAATAGCCAGTCTAAAAATGTAATTGTTGCTTTACCTCACTTCTTTTGCGAGTGATCAGATTTAGGGCCGCGGGGTACTCAATACAACAGCTTCCTTTTGGAGAGACATCAGCAAAAAAGCGAAAAAGGGGAGAGCTAGCTTTCCTGAGTTCATTCTCACACAGTGGTTCAGTCTCTTGGCAGGCGGTGTTCGGCACAATGCTGTAGCTTGTAGGATTAAATTGGTCCTTTTCGATTTTTGGATATGGTAAATAGCACGGTGCTGTGACGTTTGTCCAGATCTGCAATCATTCCTTGGGATAGTTTACTGTCATTTATTTGACAACATGCAGGCGGTCAAAGTAGATGCTTGCAACCCCATTGACTGTTCGAATTAACCACCTATAATTACTTTTATTATATGGCTAGCTCTGTGAGCGGGCAAGATGAACCAAATCGTGCGCTGTGATTGGCTACCCGAGCGGGCAAGATGGAGCTATCTTGCCCGCTCGGGACCACCCGCCGTGTCCCGCGAGAAACATTTCCCCGAAAGCCATATAATAAATCCTTTATTGACCAAGCTTGTTCGGTCAAGATGGCTGGATATTGTCCTTGTTCTTTTTTTGCGTTTTTATGGACCTCGACTTCGTCTCGGTCCATAAAAACGCGAAAAAAGAATTTGGCCAATATCCAGCCATCTTGGCCTCACGCTTGGTCAATAACGCATATTTATTGCGTTGTCTAAGTGAAGACAAGTCATTTTGATTAACTGTTATCAGAAAAAGCTGTAGTGGATAATCATTTTAATAATAACAATAATAACATCTTTATTTAGAATGATAAAAGACCGATCAGCAAAATGAAAGGATTTGATGGTATTAACCGGTGAACACTCGATTTACATTTATTGACAATAACAATAAACAGCAACGCAATAAACACGAGAAAAAAGGTTCTTAAAATGTCCCGGGTGCACTTTAAGGGAGGTGGAGTAAAATTTTACTGGAAATTAATAAAAGTTTTCATGTGGAAATAACCACTTCATTTACATTTTATTTTGGCTATAACAGTTAACAGCAACACAGTAAATACGAGAAAGAGGCCCCCAAGCCGTCGACCATCACTCAAATATCTTAAGCAAAGAATTCGAGGTCATTGGCCACGTACCAAAGCTAATGGCTACTTGGTTAACCAGTTTTTTAAGAGGCACACGAAGTGTGGAAAAGTGGTTAAAAAGGGGGAAGCGAGTTAACAGAGGAGGCGGCTACGGTCTCCAGGTTCCCTGTGAATACATTTTTGAAGGTGACAATTTCTCCTGCGACAGGCTGCATTGGAAGCTGACTGAAGAGAAATTAGACGCCGACCGCTATCATGATCTATAAAACAATGTCTGAATTGAATAAGTGATCCTCACACTTTCTGGACAATTTAAGCCTTTGTCTCATATATGCACTTGAAAAATTCAAGTGACTTCAACGGGATTCGAACCCACGACCTGTGCCATGCCGGTGCAGTGCTCTTACCAACTGGGCTATGAAGCCACACAGTTGAGAGCAATGTCTGCTGAGAACAATGTCAACTTGATAAGTACAGTACAATGTTATAATCAGGGAACTACAGTATGCAGAATCCGAAAGTGAACACAGCATTGGTACGGCTGCTACATTTACAGTTGCAGTGACTATTGTTTCAAAGCGACCACACTTTGACGTTATCTGTCGCAAACATGTGTCGGACGCAGGCGATGACGTGTATTTGCAGTTGTATTTAGTATATTTGTATTTGTGTGAGACCCCTGCCCTGGGAGTGACAACTTAATGAGCAAATGAATAAAGCTTGTCATGACTCGCTAATAGTAACCCAATTTTGTGACTGTTATATACAGGTTAAAAATAATGAAATTTTGGATTCAGGAAGTTTAAAGGGTGACCGCGTCCGCTATACACAGGTGACCGCTTTATACAGGTCAACTTCACAGTAAATATAAGGCGCGATTTTCGGGAAGTTGTACAGTGACCGTTATACACGGAGTGACCGCTATATACAGGGCCGTTATATACAGGTTGACTGTAGTGACACTACAAACATGGCCTTCTACATCAAAACTTAAAAAAATAGTGGAACTACGTAGTCGAATCGCGAATGTCTCTAGGTAGGGAGTTCTAGTCCCGGGCAGCTTCATTTTTAAAGCTCAACTGGCTTATTTTTTATTTTAATCTCGTCCCGTCTATTAATCAGCTATCTCTAAAGGTACGATCGTGTTGCTTGGAGCGTTTAACCAGGTATCACTCTAGCAGGCGTGGGCAGTGTGTGTTATTTATCATCTTGTACAGGCCCGCGGGGAAGGGGGTGCGACGGGTGCGCCTGCACCCCCCACAGGCTGCGGAGGTCCACTTTTTTGTGGACCAATGATTAAAAACATATGTATAGTATAGTTCTAGATCTCTTCTGATTCGCTGTTTGTGTAGTAAAAATGAAATAAATAAGCATTATATACCATGTTTGATTAGCAGCCGGCAACGGAGATTTTAACAATTTAGTGAAAAGATGACCAGAACTTTAATCAATGTCAGTGTTTCTTTCTTTCAATGGCCGAATTCATATCAGAGACGAAAAGCCTTCTTGGATGGGAAACTCGTCTGATATGAATCCGGTGTTAAGGACGAGTTTCTCCGTCTTAAATTTATCCGTCTATTTTCCCGTCTAAACCGACGGAAAACTAAGACGGGAAATTCGTCTGAGACGGAAAACCGTGTTAAATTCACATTAGAAGTGAAAATCGAGACGACCTTTTCGCGCTAGCACCCAACGAGAAGACTGGAACTAGAATGCCAGCAACGTTTTATGGGTAAAAAAAATGGCGACTCTTCGCAACCTGGCCTGATCGCCCAAAGCTCCTTTCAGGGTATTGTTTCTCTGTCTTTCATATCCGACGGTATTCTGTCTGACGGAATTCCGTCTGTGACGAGTTTCCCGTCTTGTAATATTAATTCGGCCAATGTTTCTGTTTGCTAAGAAGTACCGAGGCTTGGAACACTACTGAAAGATCATGATGATCAGCGCTGCTGATCATCATGGTTGCTGTAGCAAACCCAGTGAATAATACGGATTTTCAACCTTATTTCTATTTTTATTCTTTTTAAATAGCGACATTATTCTCTAAAACTGTAAAATACATACGTAAAGTAGTCTCTGCGCCAAAAAAAAAAAAAATCAATTTTGAAGTTCAAAAGTTTGAGTAATATCCACGTTTTTAAGTTCGCTTTTGGCTGCCTGTTTTCATATAAAACTGCCTTCAAGACGCACGAAATGCAATCTTAGACAACGTGATTTTCAAAATTTCCCGGGGGAGCATGCCCCCGGAACCCCCCTCTGCTAGAGGTTCGCGCCTCTGGTGCTCGTTTGGTCCGTCTTCTCGTTGGATCGCACCCTCCCACAAAAAACCCTGCCCGCGGGCCGGTTGTAAATCAGTTGTAGTCTCATAATACATCTTCTGCTACTTAAAGATAGTAGTCTTAGCTTGGATCGCATATATTGTGTACAGGTCTTACGGTTAGCCCCGAGGATAATGCACATAGCTTGATTTTGTGAGCGCTCGAGATGTGCGTTTTGTTTGCCGCAATCACTCCAGACTACACATCCGTAGTCCGTCATTGGCAAGATCGTTTGTTTGCATATCGCATGTAACATATTACGTCCAAGGTACTTAGAAATCCTATTTAACAGTTTCAGCTTAGGATAAATCCTTTGGGATATCGCACGAACGTGCTTATTACACGAAAGATCGGAGTCTATATACACTCCTAAGTGCTTCAAGGTTAAAGCTGTTCCTTTGCCTAAACTGCTTGCCATCTAGGAAGATTTGTAAGTCCCTGAAGGTGGCCACAGTGTTCCTGGTGCCGATTAACATTACGTCGTATTTCTTTGTGATTACTGATCAGTCCATTTTGTCTCCACCAGTTCGAAATGTGGGGGAGATCCTCATTGACTGAGCATTCAGCTTTGTTAATGTCTGTGGAGCTAGCATGGATTTCGGTATCGTCGGCATACAGAAATACATCAGTGCTCCGGCAGATGTGGATGTTGAATAAGGTGCGTCCCAGGACTGACCCTTGTGGGACACCCGGTGGGTAGTCAACCTCTTACTTGATTCTTTGCCGCGAGAAGACACCAATTGACACCTATCGTCCAGATAGCTGTAGAACCATTTAAGCTCAGTGATAGTAATGACGCGGTTCTCCAGTTTTTTCAGAAGGATGTTATTTGTCTATGACGTCGAACGCTTTCTTTAGATCAAGGAAAAAACAACTTTTTCGCCGCGATCGATGGTTAACTTCAGCAAGTCAACAGCTTTAATTAGAGCCACGATTGTCGATGAGTTCTGTGCATAAGCATACCGATGTTCACTGATAAGGTCTACTTCGAATGCGATTGAAAAACCTTAGATATACGCTCGGAAGAACGGATGTAGATTGAACACAGGGGCTACTATGGCAACCTTCCACGACAATGGAACTGACCACTCTGATAAGATGTGTTGAACAAATTTGCCACGCTCCTGCTTATGAATTAAGGGATTGCAACCCTAAGAATCTTCGCCGAGATATTGTCTACACCCGTGGCTTCAATTATGTCTATTGTTTGTAGGGCTTTAAACACATCCTCTTCACTCACAGGGTGAAACGTAAAAAAAAGTGTCAGGTGTATCCGAAGTCAGAGACGACGATGGAAAATTCGCGACAATATCTGGCGACTAGCTAGTAGAGACGAGCCTATTGTCGTGAAGAACTCATGCAGGGAATCCACTACATCCTGTTTGTTGCTGAGCTCTTTACGATCAACTACCAATTTATCAATTTCAGTGAGATTTTTCTCACCCGGGATGACCTTATACGCAGGGTATTCCAAAAAGCCTTTGGCCTGGCACGGTTTTCCTCAAGCCTAGAGCGAAAATAAATCTTCCTGCCTTTTCTATTTATGCTGGTCACTAGGTTTTGCAGCCACCTGTACTGGTTCCAGTCTTGGGGTAACCCATTTCGTTTAGCTCTCTTGTGAACCCGGTCGCGCAACCTTATCGTGAGACCTTATCCGTTTTCGTTTAAGGGGAAATGTCGATCAATTACTATTGTCATAAGTGACTCCCAGGTATAGCATATGTCATCTACATTCTGAAAGGAATCCATTATACTCCATACTTGGGACTTGTTTCAGATTAGTAAAAAATCTATCAATTGCATCCTCAGTCCAAGAGCGGGTTGTTATTATACGATGCTTGGTGATGCTAGTGCTGGGAACATTCGTGACACCATATATGGCAT
>BLFK01000629.1:675989-690989 GCA_014634185.1 Astreopora myriophthalma | reverse complement strand
CTGGAACTAGAAAGCCAGCAACGTTTTATGGGTAAAAAAAATGGCGACTCTTCGCAACCTGGCCTGATCGCCCAAAGCTCCTTTCAGGGTATTGTTTTTGTCTTTCTACATTAAAACGGTTTACCGTCCTTAAATTCACATCCGACGGTATTTTGTCTGACGGAATTCCGTCTGTGACGAGTTTCCCGTCTTGTAATATGAATTCGGCCAATGTTTCTGTTTGCTAAGAAGTACCCAAGGAGGCTTGGAACACTACTGAAAGATCATGATGATCAGCGCTGCTGATCATCATGGTTGCTGCAGCAAACCCAGTGAATAATACGGACTTTCAACTTTATTTCTATTTTTATTCTTTTTAAATAGCGACATTATTCTCTAAAACTGTAAAATACATACGTAAAGTAGTCTCTGCGCCAAAAAAAAAAAAAAATCAATTTTGAAGTTCAAAAGTTTGAGTAATATCCACGTTTTTAAGTTCGCTTTTGGCTGCCTGTTTTCATATAAAACTGCCTTCAAGACGCACGAAATGCAGTTTAGACAACGTGATTTTCAAAATTTCCCGGGGGAGCATGCCCCCGGAACCCCCCTCTGCTAGAGGTTCGCGCCTCTGGTGCTCGTTTGGTCCGTCTCCTCGTTGGATCGCACCCTCCCGCAAAAAACCCTGCCCGCGGGCCGGTTGTAAATCAGTTGTAGTCTCATAATACATCTTCTGCTACTTAAAGATAGTAGTCTTAGCTTGGATCGCATATATTGTGTACAGGTCTTACGGTTAGCCCCGAGGATAATGCACATTCCTTGATTTTGTGAGCGCTCGAGATGTGCGTTTTGTTTGCCGCAATCACTCCAGACTACACATCCGTAGTCCGTCATTGGCAAGATCGTTTGTTTGCTTATCGCATGTAACATATTACGTCCAAGGTACTTACTGAAATCCTATTTAACAGTTTCAGCTTAGGATAAATCCTTTGGGATATCGCACAAACGAGCTTATTACATGAAAGATCGGAGTCTATATACACTCCTAAGTTCTTCAAGGTTAAAGCTGTTCCTTTGCCTAAACTGCTTGCCATCTAGGAAGATTTGTAAGTCCCTGAAGGTGGCTACAGTGTTCCTGGTGCCGATTAACATTACGTCGTATTTCTTTGTGATTACTGATCAGTCCATTTTGTCTCCACCAGTTCGAAATGTGGGGGAGATCCTCATTGACTGAGCATTCAGCTTTGTTAATGTCTGTACGTGTAGAGCTAGCAAGGATTTCGGTATCGTCGGCATACAGAAATACATCAGTGCTCCGGTAGACTTTGAAAGTATTATTTATGTGGATGTTGAATAAGGTGCGTCCCAGGACTGACCCTTGTGGGACACCGTGGGTAGTCAACCTCTTACTTGATTCTTTGCCGCGAGAAGACACCAATTGACACCTATCGTCCAGATAGCTGTAGAACTATTTAAGCTCAGTGATAGTAATGACGCGGTTCTCCAGTTTTTTCAGAAGGATGTTATTTGTCTATGACGTAGAACGCTTTCTTTAGATCAAGGAAAACACAACTTTTTCGCCGCGATCGATGGTTAACTTCAGCAAGTCAACAGCTTTAATTAGAGCCACGATTGTCGATGAGTCCTGTGCATAAGCATACCGATGTTCACTGATAAGGTCTACTTCGAATGCGATTGAAAAACCTTAGATATACGCTCGGAAGAACGGATGTAGATTGAACACAGGGGCTACTATGGCAACCTACCACGACAATGGAACTGGCCACTCTGATAAGATGTGTTGAACAAGTTTGCCAGGCTCCTGCTTATGAATTAAGGGATTGCAACCCTAAGAATCTTCGCCGAGATATTGTCTACACCAGTGGCGTCAATTATGTCTATTGTTCGTAGGGCTTTAAACACATCCTCTTCACTCACAGGGTGAAACGTAAAAAAAGTGTTAGGTGTATCCGAAGTCAGAGACGACGATGGAAAATTATCGACAATATCTGGCGACTAGCTAGTAGAGACGAGCCTATTGTCGTGAAGAACTCATGCTGGGAATCCACTACATCCTGTTTGTTGCTGAGCTCTTTACGATCAACTACCAATTTATCAATTTCAGTGAGATTTTTCTTACCCGGGATGACCTTATACGCAGGGTATTCCAAAAAGCCTTTGGCCTGGCACGGGTTTCCTCAAGCCTAGAGCGAAAATAAATCTTCCTGCCTTTTCTATTTATGCTGGTCACTAGGTTTTGCAGCCACCTGTACTGGTTCCAGTCTTGGGGTAACCCATTTCGTTTAGCTCTCTTGTGAACCCGGTCGCGCAACCTCATCGTTCTCAGTACGTTATTATCAAGCCATGGGCGCGTTTGAGACCTTATCCGTTTTCGTTTAAGGGGAAATGTCGATCAATTAATATTGTCATAAGTGACTCCCAGGTATAGCATATGTCATCTACATTCTGAAAGGAATCCATTATACTCCATACTTGGGACTTGTTTCAGATTAGTAAAAAATCTATCAATTGCATCCTCAGTCCAAGAGCGGGTTGTTATTATACGATGCTTGGTGATGCTAGTGCTGGGAGCATTCGTGACACCATATATGGCATGATGATCACTCAAGGTGATATCAAGTGTTCCAACGTCCGTAAACTGGGCAGGTGTAGAAGTAATTAGGACATCAAGAAGAGAGCTGGAATGGTTCGTTACGCGAGTAGGTTGCGTAACCATCTGCGTAAGATCATTTGCTACAAAATCGACATATCTCTGGGTTACGTCAAAACAATCACAATTTATGTCAGCTAGTATAATAACTTCGAAATTTTCGCACGTTGCATAACGCATAACGTCATTTAAATAGTCAAGGGAATCATCTGGACGTCTGCAAACACACGAAATCAAACACTTCGTCTTACGTAGCTGTACTTGAATCCAAACAACCTCATACAGATCCTCCAAATCTTTCTATTTTCAGACAAATAAGTAAGTGGAAGTAGCAATTATTGTTTTAATGAATCTATCCTTTTGGACTTTACGCCGCCGTGGCCACTACACATGTCCTACGCGCTTTCGTTTCATTTAATTTTCTCCTTCTGTTAAACGGTCCACTTACTCCCTTCAAGACTTTTTATATTGCTTTCTCATTTTCCTACACGTTTTGCTATTTCATACCTTTTCTTTCATTTGTTCTCTTTTCATTCGCTGGTAGGGGAAAAGTTGTCCACTCTCGGGGACTATAGGACTCGAGCGTTCTACACGACATCCTAAGATAGTAACAACAGATGACCGTATTGTTTCAAAAACACGCCGGTTAACTTTTATTTTAATGTTACATGTTAGAGTTGGCCTTTTATAACATCAAAACTAATGGATTGTTTAAAAAGTTAGGTGTAACTTCGTAGAAGTTTTTGTACTGATCCAGCATGCACATTTATAGTTGCAAGTAAATGAAAAAGAAAAACAGATTTGGAACGGCCCATTGGCATAGGCAGATATTTTTTTTTAATATTCGAAAGCGAGTATTTTTCCATTTTTATTTGTCACGTTTAGGAAAGCAGTGGTATCTCTTTTGCTAATTTGTGCAGCTCAGTGTACCTTGTTGGCTGTCGGGTTTCTGTAACCTGTGTTTTAATAGCTGAGTTCCCACCTCTCGTTTGGCAACATCCTGTGCAATCGGATGTTGCACAAATCTTGTATCACCCATTCAGTTTTAGAGATTCCTCAACAAGCGAAGGACTTAGCCTTGATCAACAGATAAACATTTTCCACGATGGACCAGTAATTTAAGCACAAATTAATGCATTTCAGTATGTGCGCCTCATTTTTGGTTCCTTCAGCAAGCCACCGTCTGGCTTAATCGTTGACAATGATCTCTTTTTCTCGTAGGTTGGAGTTAGAATTTAAAAGATAATGACGCCCTTGTGAATTATTGTTAATATGGAGACGGGCAAATAACGATAATTTCTCGGCTATGAAAGAAATCTCAAATGTTTGTTTAAGCCCTGGCCTTATAGCTTAAAGGTAGCTGCGCCCCAGCTCACGGCTGCATTCTAATCCGCGAACCGTTCAGTGAATCGCGGAGAGTCAATGTTGGCCTACGTGAGAACCTAATTCCTTGACGATTTTCACGCATCATTCATGGGTTTTTTGCTTCTAAAAATAAAAATATAAGGAACAGGGTTGGACTCAGAGAGTTTATATGGAAGATTGAGACTCCGGCTCCTCTCGCTTGCTATCCAAATTTGTCATTGTCTTATGTGCAAAGTTCATTGGATGCCGCACCTCAGGTGCCATTTCATAATCACACTGGCTGTGCTTCTGTTATAATGCTTTGAACATTGATTTATTTCCAAGACCAAATTTACAATGTTTATTAGTATAAATAAATCTGTATATTTGATAAAGGAATAAAATAATAACAATCATTCGCCAAAGTGGAGGTAAACAGCCTTGATAATTATGCACTACTGTCAACCACACACTGAGATAAATAACCGTTTTGGTATATACCACACAGGCTGAATAACTAATGATAATTACTTTTTTTCTGACAATATACCGAGAAAATGGTGGGAAAATTTCTTCGGTTGATCAGTGGTGAATAGTACTTTGCTAACCACTTCCGTGTTAACCAATCAGAACGCCTGGAAAGCACTATTGAATTGTGTGGTATATACTAAATTAAAATAAAGTTGGGATAAATTTAAAACCCTAATGTTGCGCTCATCAAAGGTTCTCTCTCTAATAACTTAAGAAGAGACTTTCGAAGATCTTGTCATTTTTCACAAATAACGAACTTATTTCGTCAAGAATAATCAGTTTTGCACAGACTGTTTCGCTCTGCTGCTAATTGCAATTTCCCTTGCTCACTCAAAGTACTTTACTCACATTGGCCGTTTTTATACTAGAGACGCTTAGGCCACTTCATAAATGGCGGCAAATTTATTATTCTTTTGTATACATGTATATTAGACCTACTGGCCTCATTTTGAAACAAAAATTATGTTGAATTTTGTACTTCCTAGGATCTCCTAGCGAGGTGAGAAAGGCTTATTAGCATAAAGACAAAAGGATATTTCGTTTGGCCGCCATTATGAAAAGGGTCGCTAAATTTGGGCAAACATTTGTTCTATCTCTGTTAAGTTCGTCTAGTATGAAGATGGGCGCAATACGCATCATGCGTCTGGACTAGCTATCCACTTTAGTGCGTCTTGGAATACGTACACTTTATACTAGACCGCTTTAACAGACGCATAACAATTGTTTGCCCAAGTTTGTTCCATGCTTCTTAAATAATTCGGCCCGTCTTTACACCAGACATAAAATGAGAGACGCATAACTCGTCTGGACAGATCATGAGTCTCTAGTATGAAAACGGCCATTAAGAAGATGCCATTAATTTAAATAATTTAATTGCTTTGGAATACACCACCAGAAGTCCACGGACTTCTGACATCTGACACCACACAAACTGAATAACGAGCGGACCCAATACTTACTTGATTTCTATCAACATACCAGCAAAATGGTCGGAGATTTTTTTCGGCTTCTCGGAGGTGAGTAAAATCTGGCTAATCACCTTCGAGTTAACTAATCAGAGCGTGTGAAAAGCGTTATTCACATGTGTGGTATTATACTGGTTAACAACGGTAATTATTATATTGATGATGATGGTGATGATGATGATCAAATGGAAACCGTCTAAGATATGTATCTTTTCTTGCATGTTTAAATAATGTGGAAGCTAAATATATATACCGAAGCTCACAAGCATAAGTAATTTCATATGTAAACTAAAGTTTGAATTTGTTTTCTGACACTCCCTCCTGCCACTGCTGTCTTGATCAAAGCGAAATGTCGGCGACGTTCGATTAATAAAAGACTTTTTTTTTCTGGCGGAGATATCGAACACGCTGCCCTATCAAATGGGGATCAATTAAGACCAGTGTTTGCATCCCAGCATCTCGGCACCTACTTAATCAAAGGTTTTATTCTGATCTGATCACCCACGTTTACTGTAGCCACAGTCGACTGACATGTAAAGAGTCTCACAAGCATGATGCAAGTGGCGCTCTATCCACAAATCATAGATATGTTTGAACATGTGACAGAGTTGTGTCTCAAACTAGCTGTACTATTCAAGCTCTCCGTTTGCAGTTGAAAAGGAGTCCTATGTTGATAAATTAAATTAATCAGCTGCGATCGGTAAGGCCTCATTACATGATTTCCAAATCCAAGTTTAAATCTGAACTAAAACAAACAAACGAACAAACAAACAAGAACAAGAACAAAAATTAAAAATTAATAGCTCCACCGGGTGGGGTCGCCTCACTCGAAAGCTTCAAACGGTCGTGAACATTGGCTTCCTCTCAACCGGCTCCTAGCACCTTTCCTTTCCTTCCAGCTTTTATTTACTTCGGATCCTATTCACACAGGTCAAAGTGATGCTTCCAACGTGATGCTTCCAACATTCATGAACATTTGATGCTCGAATTCCGATATGAGGGTTAAACAGTGAACTGTTTTCCCGACTCGCAGCTACTAGCAATGCCGCACGCTTTCAGGAAATGAGATTTCTGCAGTCCAAATTAGCTTCCAGGAAACGTTCTTTGTTCCACCCTCCTTCCAAGTTCAAGCTAACAAGATTTCTTTCTTTCTGGTCTACGGCTCCGTAACAGAAAACTTGGGCTCACAAAAGTTCTACTTCCCTTTCCATCGATGAAGAAAGCAGTCACCACCAGACGAAATCTATTTCGCCTGTCGGCATCGACTGTGGAAAGCTTGTAAACTGGCATGCCTTGAGACGACATGTAAACCGAATCTAGATCCACTGACAAGTATTGCTGTCACACCACAAATAAGAGAAACAAGCAATCAGTGGTGGTAGCAACAACATCATAGACTCGTAGGATCATCGTAGGCTCTTACCACCCCCACCCCCCACTGAAAACAAGAAAAAATAAAACAGACTGCTACGCGATTGTGAAAGGGTGGTGGGGGGCGGGGAAGCAATCCAATCGCTAAGCCTACTTTTTATGAACATTTTCATATTGGATACTTATTGTCTTTCCTCGCTCAAGAGGACCCTGGGGACAAGATCAAGCCTAGTATCCTAAATTACGTCAATGAAAAGCCTCAAACATTTTAACCGCAATACTGCTAAACTGGCTTAACCGGGCCGAACAAAGTGGTTTAGCCTCTCAAAACTACGCAATGTGAAACCGATTACTGGGCATGAATATCTCCCCCGTTCCCCTCTCCCCACCACTGCGAACGTCCTAACGAACTACCGTATATTTGATCATATTTTGCCCAGTGATACATTGCAAGCGGTTGATACATTGGTTTCTTTTCAAGGTGTTTTGACGTGAGGTGATCTGTTGTGACGTGAGGAGACGTGAGGGTAAAGGGTTTGGGGCAGATTCGTGACGTGAGGCTTTGAGTGCACATTTCTGGACATATCTGTGAGTGCAATCAAAGATCAGTACTAGATCGGTGTTTCCACGGGGTCACGGACTTCTTTCCCAGTCGTCAAGTGAAGCCTCCGCCCGAATCGTTTTCATATGCGCGTGAGATAAGATCATGTAGCCAGCTACTGCCGGAAAACGGTACAAGAAAAAAGCACTACCATTACTAATCTCACTTGGGTAGTTGGGCCGGGGGAATACTTAGTCAGGCAGTGAAGAAATCAAACTGTGGAAACAAAGTATTCGCACCATTTGCTTCACATGCACATGCCATATAGTTTTTACCCTTTCCTCAATTTGTAATACGTTCTGTTTTTCACTCACCTTGTTGACCGATTGAGCCCCCATTTTAACCTTCAGCGGTACTCTGCCCGTTGCGTCACCACTCAAGGCAGCAGCCATTGGTGCTCGCTCGACATAGACACTGATCTGTGTGATCTGCGCATCAGCCGTGACTGCTATGCGAACTTTACTCTCTGTTAACCGTTGCCGTGACTGCCGGTTTACACGACTCTGTACTTTTTCATACTCCTGAGGAAAAAGGAAACAATCAGATTTTAAGGCACGGAGTCGCAAAGAGTTAGTTGCACAACATGCGGAAGAGTTGTAGGGCCACGAGAAGCGAGAGTCTCTCTGGCGTGCCTGGCGCGTTTCATATGTTCACTAAAGTCTTGTCTCCGTCTCGCGTTGCGCGAGGGGCGCGAAGCCGGACCTTACTTCGCAAGCGCCTCTTCGATTTCGCGCCTCGCACTGGCTTCAATCCCGCTCTTAATAATCCTCGGGTTGCAGGCCCCAAAAAGGAATTAGCTTGACATGACAAGCGGGAAATCTCTAAATCATATATTCTTAATGTACTTCTGGGAAAGAAAGAAGCAATCAGATTTGCAACACGGGAAAAGAGATTCTCGCTCGCGTGCCTCGCAAGTTTTCGTCTGTTGCACTGACATCTAGCTTCCCAGCGTAGCGCGTAAGGCGCGCGAGAGCGGACCTTGCTTCGCGCACGCTTCATCCACCTCGCGTGTCGCATTGGCTTTTCGCATGTTCCTAATAATTCTCGGTTTGTAGGCTTCAGAAAGGTATTTGAGTGGAACGTTGGGACAGCCGGAAATCATACTTCATATGTCCTAAATATATTTCAAAGAAAAAAATACTGTCGCGGTTGGATCACGCTTGTTCCGCAAGGATAGGTTATGATGGGCTATGGACTAATATTAACTGATCTTTAAGACGTTTATGGCTTTTACCTTTTTTAAGCCTAGAAAATGAACTTTAACCTTTGGCTCAGAGTCTATTTGTGCCTTGGAGGATTTTTCCAAGCTGGGTGGCTGGGTTGGAAGTGAACATGCTCCGGGGTCCTTCCTGATAACAGGCCAGTTTTCCCCTATTTCCTGGTCACTCTGTGGCAAATCAAATATCTCAGGTTTTGGTTTCTTCAGAAAGAACAGAAAATCTGTTGAATCACTAAATTGCCCCGATTCTGAAAAATAAATAAATAAATAGGTAAATAAATGTAAGTAAGAAAGTAAATGTAACTAAAATTTCATATAAATTTATACTAAGCTGGCAATGATTCATTGAAAGACTATATGCGTTTGCCACTCCTGCGGCCATTAAGATTATAGATAGAATTCCTTGACGTCTGGGCCGCCATGTTGGTGTACAGAATCGTGACAAAAACTTTCATTCTTGGCTTATTTCATTAACGCCTCTAAATAACGCATTAAATGAAGTTTTTACGTCCTTCTTCTATCCTTGGTGCACGAAACACACAGGCCGATCATATTGGTGTGCAAAACCAATCTCATGCATTATTATGAATCATTTACAAATTAATTGAACTCGTTTTTTGTTTTGTTTCAGTGAACAAATATTGCCGATGGCCACTCGAGTAAAGAAGGTGGTCAAAAAAGGCGTGGCGTTCTGAGTCAGCATCAGCTAGGGCGTTAACAGTCTTGTCTAATTTTCAAATGTTACATCACCCGAAAAGCATCCTGGGAAACCCAAGGGTAGATCCCAGCAGTTGGCTAGGGGAAAGACTAAACGAGCGGAAAAAAAAAACACAGCGAGGAAATGTCAAGAACGGCAGGGAAAGCGTTTGCTTTTATCGTCGCCTTTTTTTTTCTCGTTTAGACCTTCCCGTTCGCCCCCACTATCTGCCCCTGAGCTATCGAGGATAAAATGCAGTAAAAGAGAAAGCGACTCTAAGAAAATGTTATCGTGTTTACTCAAAAGATGTTCTTCAAGGACTTGTAATATCGGGAAAATAACATTAAAAAATAATAAATAATATTATTATTAATAATAATGATGATAATGATAATAAACACCCAGGGAAGCGAGGGAAGGGAGGGGTGGGCACCACTGCTGGCACCCAGTGTAACTCGTCTTATACCGAACGAACGTAATTCCTGGGGGGGGGGAGGGGGTGCTTGAATTACCTTATTATAGGAAATTAACAACCCACTTTATTAACGCGATTTTACAAAATTCGCGTTAATTTAATGTATCTTAATTAGTGTCGATGTAAATTTAATGCACGCTATTTTACAACATTGTTATTTTAAAGCACCTTTATTTCATTACAAAACCTTATTAGTTCATGACTCCTCTATTGGCTCTTCAGAGTCACTATCTTACAGGACGTCTTCGTTTAAAATCGAGTTCAAAATGTCTTTTGATTGATCTTGATACTCCTCTGTCTCCCCGAGAGGATAGCTCACTTCTTCTGTTTTCCTCTTTAAAATTTCCAATGCCCGTTCGTCCTCCCAATGCACGGTTACTTCTTCTGGTATTTCTAAGCCGCCTTGAACCAGTGGAGACCGTTTGTATTTTATAGAGCAAGATGTATCGAAAAATTCGCGTTAATTTTATGCATGTAAACCTAACTTTTGAAAAATTCGCGTTAATCTAGTGTGACGTTAATTTTCTTCGCGTTGTCAACGTGCATTGTTAATTTCCTATATTAAGGTAACCTTTCATGATAAAGCTCTCCCGACACCTCACCCGCGAAAAGCAAACTTTGTAAAGCCGGAAAAATTAATCATCACGGGTCAAAGTCTTATTTCCGGCTGAAAGAGCACACTGAGTACTACCCGAATTGAAGTCATGGAAACAGCCCCTACACCGTTAATAATGTTAGGAAGTCCAAATTGCAAATTAAGCGTAGGCAATCAGACAGCATCATTATACATACTGAGATAAATACTGAGGTACTAAACAAACGTCGATCGTTTGTTTTCACAAAACTCTCTCACTTGCAAAGCCTCGCTTGTTCGCTTGCCGTTGAAAACGTCAGCACTTTCCATGATAAAATCTCATTATGGGTGCAATCATTTGCGACTATACCGGGATAAGAATACACGGCGGAGATGTTCGGGTTACCTGTATTTTGGGACTCTTTCCCTATTCGGAATGGACAGAATATTGCTCGACACTGTTTATTCTGCTCCCGATATCAGAGTGGACGGAATAAAAAGAATATGATTTACTCAAAATACACAAAATACGCGGTGTTTGGATGATATTTTGGCGCGAAAATCGTGAGCGGTTGCCGAAATGTCACCCTTGTCGTGTCCAGACTATCTCGAGTGCTATTTAATATTAGTTCTTAGGTCACACACGCGTTCTTTTGGAAAACTCGAATAGGAATAAAAACAGGTAGTCCGAAAAGAATGCACCCTATATTTGCTAGTATTATATTCCTGTAAGTTTTATCTCAAAGACCTGTCCAAATCTGTCTCGGTCTTCCGCGATTCTTGGCTACAACAAACTCCGGTTAGGCAGCGGAAAAGAAATTGAATATTAATTACAAAGTGCAAGCGATACCTTGTTCAAGGAAATCTGGAGAAAAATCTTGCGAAAGAAGCAACTTCAACCATGAATCACAATGACTATGAATCGTCTCCATTTTCAGGCTTTTATCGATGCAGTTGTTGGCGTCACTTATGTTTGGCTCAGTTTAAGCTGTATTCAAATTAGTTCTCCCCTGTGCGAGCTGCAGCCTCAACTAAAACAGCTCATCACGTATGAAGGCAATAAGTACCAGGCAAAATACTTCCGTGTGGAGCTGATGTAACCCAGAAAATTTTTTCCATATTTTGTGTTGACGTCTAGCTGGTTCTTAGCACGCGGAAGGAGATAAACCGGCCAATGAGAGTTTGCCACTCACTTAAGAGCTGTTAAACCAAATGTCACGTCTCGCTTTACTGAGTTTTCATCATCCTTTTAGCTGAACAATAGTTTATGGGCTTTTCGTGAAGCTTTATTCATATTATTGCTAAAGGAAGTCAAAGTCAATATCCTATTATACAAAGGACTAGACGCTGTGAAAATACTTACACCAAAAAACGCTCAATTTCTCCGTATTTTTCAAGCGCAACGCCAGCAAAGCAAAGTAGTTTTAATTTTAAGACGCTTTGCCGTGTTTACATAATTTGAGGATTGACTGCCAAAGTAAGCCTAGATTTGGACAAAATTACTTCCGTTTTCGTCGACTCTACTCCATTTTCGCTATGTATTAAGTTTGTCTTATAAATAAAGAAAGATGATAAGGAAAGTACTTCGTTAACCGGACAATTAAAAGAGTTTCTTTATTATTTTTATTATTCAAAAGATTATTTAAATCTATTTTTAGCACGACGCTGAAGACAGCAACGTATCATTGAAAAGTCATCGAAGGGTGTCACGTTTGTTGTTATAACTGCCCAGGTGTCGGTCAGAGAAACAACGTATGAGGCGAGAAATTTAATAGTTTTGAATATAAGCCATCAGCCGAATTTTCTTCCTTTCTTTTTACAACACAGAACACCAAAAAGCATTTGAATATTCGGCCAATATTGCCGCGCGCCAGTCTTAAAAAACGCCACATCTGGAACGGAAGTAGTAACGCCATGTTTTGTTTAGGTGACCCTTCCCACAACAATTTAGAATATTGTATTCTATCACAAAAACTGGATAGATTCGTTTGCCAGCCAGCCGGTGCTAGAGATCACACGTGTTGTTCATAACTTTCTGGGCCGTTAACTTCCTGTTCAGCTTGAAAGTGCACCAGAGAACGAACGCTTGGTTTTTCTGGATTTATACCTCACCAAGCCACTAAAACGTTGTGGAACGCATACAGTTTTATTTTGTTATTATTTTTATTTTGTCCTTTTATTTTTGAGTGTGTTCTTTTAATAAGCAGCGAGGTATCGGTCAGTTGGTGTCTCCGACCAATTTAAGTGATTTCGTGCAATGTTTTTATCAGTTTTCTTTAACTTTCGTAACGATTCTGAATTGACTATAAAAGTAAAGTATTGCATGAAATACATTAATGAACACTACAGCATGTGGGACGCCACTCAGTTTGACGCTCAAGCATTTTCTCTGCGTGACATGAGGCCGTGAGAGCTTACATAAGCTACTCTAAACTGTCTGAGGATAAATAATAATAGTGGCTATTCATCCATCCACACACAGTAACACACACAGAGGAGGGACTACAATAACACGACTGGAGTATAGGAGTGAGAACCCCAATGTATAAAGCAAAGAAATTTCGTACAAAACGTATTATCGATCATTTGTGCAGGTAACGCATGACTTGCTTTACATTTGTGATTGGCTCAAACTAAGTACGTGACTTTCACAAGATAAACAACCTGATAAAATTGGCAAAATGTTTCGTCGCTCCGCGAACAAAGTCTTAAGGCATTTAAAGTTTATCTCAAAGTCCTTTCACTTATTTGTAAGACGTAGAATTCCCGTAAGACTAAGCTTAAAAAGCGCTGTGATTTTTGGCTGCTACCTGAAGATCACCGGAAGTACGTTGTTAGTTGCCGCGTATTTCGCCGTGATTATTCGTGCAGCTAAGTTATTCCCGTTGCTTTTCGCAAGATAAGCAAAGATTTTCGTTGCTCCGCGAACGAAGTGTTAAGGCAATTAAAGTTTAGCTCAAAGTCCTTTCACTTATTTGTAAAACGTAGGACAATTCCCGTAAGACTACGCTTAAAAAGCGCTGTGATTTTTTGGTTGCTGCCTGAAGATCACCGGAAGTAAGTTGTTAGTCGCCGCGTATGTCGCCGTGATTATTCGCGCAGCTGAATAAAAACACATAACATCCAAGAAGGTTTTGATCTGCAAATACCGTATTTCCCTCTGCCATTAAGCACACTTTCTATGATTGAGACGTGTTTCATACAAAGACTTCTAAAACCAACATATCGCACTACCGGCTACGGCAACCGTTCGTTACTTGTGTACCTTGAAAACTGATAGTATTTACGTTTCATCTACGTTTTGATGATCCAAAATCTTAGCATCGTCTTAAAAAAAAAAAAGACCCAAATCGTGTGATGAATTTGTTCAGTAGGCAATAGGTAGAATGTGAAGAACCCATAATGCGTGACTTCGTGTCAATATAATGACGTGACAAACAAATGAAGAGATGACGAGACCGACATTATGTCAACTTATTTCCGCTGTTTCGAATTCCAGTCCCGATAAGAAAAAGTATTTGAGATGAATTCAGCCATAATTGTTTTATAAATATATTTTTTTCAAATACGATTACTATATATGTAGACAATTCATGGAGATTGTGAGGACAAAGAAAACGCGTCAAGCAAACGGTCACGTACTGCAGCAGCAAGCAAGAAAAAGATAAGAGATTGGCACCGTAACCGTTGTAACAGCAAGTAGGTGTTTCGGTCCAGTAAACATTGAGCATAACAGTGTCTGACGGAATGTGTTCCTGTTTATATTACAAAGCCGTCTAATTAATTTGGAACACGTATATGTGAGTATCACTTTAAACCATTAGCAGTGTGACCTAATCTACCTTGTGTAGTTTCAGACAGTTTCAGTTGCCCTTAGCCTGTCATCGAGCTTGGTTATGGCGATGGGCCCATAAAAGAGCTGCAACCCATCAATAATATTTGCGGCGACTGGGGGGATGATTTCAAGACTGAAATTGGAATGGGGTGAGACTAAAAAATACCTTCCTGTCTGCCAATCTATGCCTGATGTGTTTTGATCACGTCTTGTTATTCGAAAATAGCTGTCAGAAGCGAAATAGGATGTAAGGATGTTATTTATAGCATGAGTCAGTTTCACGGTCACGAACTGCATGTTCAAGGTTTGGTTAACCTGTGGAGGCTCTCAGTTTGAGGAAGAGATTCTCTGAGAGACCGATCCCGGTTGGTTTATATCAACTTTAAGGAACACAGCTATCCCACCATGAGAAGATGCCAGACGTTGGCAGCCTCCTATCGATCCTGCGTCTTACAATCCGTGAACAGGGAAAAAACAAACAGCAACTACTGTAAGCTCTAAGGCCCCGACAAACATGGTATGTTTGGCCAGCAAACATTCCACGGGACTGTAAGAGCAACTTTCGCAAAATGGCGGTGAGATTTGGGCATATTGAAGACTTCTTTCAGTCAACATACTGACCCCTACTTGTTGCACTTGCACGACTTCCTGCAATAAGTTATCATGCTTCTCTTTTTCGTAAAAGTCACAAGACGTCGCAATTGTTTGATGGCCAACCATGCGACACTTGATTGTTTTTAC
>BLFK01000629.1:653489-668489 GCA_014634185.1 Astreopora myriophthalma | reverse complement strand
TGTAATATAAAAAGAGAGTAGCCCACTGATTGTATTCAAGCGCGTCACATAACGCCATATCCTTAGTAGATTAAGATGATTCTAGATGCACTACAGTGTAGTCGTTCTATGGAATGAAATAGATCTGAGTCACAACATGCACCCCACAAGACTAAGCCGTACTTTGCAGAGGGCAAAATTACTTTAAAGTAGAAGTCCCGCAAAACCTTTGTCGGTAGGAACCTGGATCGTTTTAACAAGTCTAATTTGGTCACAAAGCTCTTCTTCATGTGCCCAGGTAAGCTTATGGTCGACCATCATCCCTGATAGGCGCGTTTTCGTGACCCATCTAAGGTTAGAGCCTCAAATGAACGCCAGAGCGATTGGGCCCGTCGGGTTTCCCGTGCTGAGGAGCATCACTTCGCTCTTGCCCGGATGAGCTGGTTATTGGGGCACCAGGTACAGACTTCCTGCAACGCCTTTGTTAAAACAGATCACGTTGTCTTTTCCGCAGTTATTTTTTAAGTGTTCTTTTTCCATTGTTTTGTTTTCAAGGAGCTAACTACAAACTGTTGACGAAGTATTGTAAATAGACAGCCCTGCGGGACCAGACTAGGTGTTTAATATTAATATTTACAGTCACTTTTCATTTAAATACCACCTTAATTTCCATTTTACACACAACGTCCGTTGCAGAATCGGAACTAAGGGGTAAGTTTTTTCGTTGCTGTCAATTCCATCCAATTCCATTTCTAACCCGCTACCGTTTCAAATCATTTCAGTGATTTGACGAAGCACCATCCGAACCCCCTATACAGTTCGAAACAGCCTTATTCAACTGTGCTATAGCCATGTCTGCTGAGTCACCTATGCAGAAAACTGTAGTATCATCAGCAAACATGCATAGCGACCCCGATTGGACTGACGATGATAAGTCGTTTGTAAATACTGTCAATAGTGCTGGGCCCAGTATGGATCCCTGGGGAATGCAAATGGACACCGGAGGCATATCTGAACTGGTTCCAGTTAGCACCGTGAACTGTCGCCTCTCACTTAGATAGCTCCTTAACCAATCGAGAAAAATACCAGTGATGCCAAAATCTCTTCTTAACTTCGTCGCTAAAGTGGCATGAGAAACACTGTCAAAAGGCTTTCTAAAGTCGATGAACGCCACTGTCACAAACTTTCCTAAATCTAATGCTCTCCTCCCCATCTCCGTCAGGTGTATCAGGAGATATTCTGTCGAATGGTCACTGCGGTATGCCCAATGGCTGTTTAAGGCCAAATTATCATCCATGAAGATATGCCTTACAAGGATGTCATTGACTTCCGATTCCGTGATTTTGCTTGGAATGCTAAGTAAAGAGACCGGACGGTAATTACCACGCTTCGTTTCATCATCCTTTTTTAATATGAGCTTGCTGTCTTCTAAGCAGAGAACACTGCTTTGTGTGCACAGCTATACCGATAGAGACCCATCAAATCTGGAACTATAGCATTGCCCGCGAGTTTTAAAAGCTTCGAAGGAATGTTGTCAGAGCTTGTGGATTTGCTGGTTTTTAGGGCGTTGACTTTTTCGTGTACTAAGCGCTGGGAAATCACGAGCTCTGCAATAGACGAAGGTTTAGCGCTTGTGTCTGTAGTATGAACGATGGATTGTTGACCTTTATCCACACACGGAAGTGCCACTGCCAGCTTTTCTCCAATCGTGGCAAAATATGAATTCATTAGACCGGCTTTCTCCTAGTCAGTCAGTTCAAGACTGCCGTCGAGTGCAAATAATGATTGCCTTGGCAAAATGTTAGCTATATCTTCGCTGATTGCCCTTTTTTCTGTCGTTTAAATGGGGTTCAACCAATGGTTCTGTATTTTTCACATGTTCCTTGTTGACTACAACACCACATTTTGTCATTCTGAAGTTCTTATGCTGCTGCTGCTGCATAAGCTTTTCATAGGCTTTGATGGCATCATTCTCATGCTTATAGTTCCATGTTGAGCAGTTGAACAGATGGGGATAGCAGATTGATTTAATTAAAGACAGCGATGGCTGGCTAGAATTGGAATGACCCACTGCACCACTCACCGAGGCCCCAATACGACCTGGACCAGCTCTATGCTTAAAGAAACTTTTTCCCCTTTTGATTGTTCCCTTGCTTCCTTTTCAATCACCTCCATTTGTTTTGGTGTGACATTTTCAAGTCCACCTCTTCACATTTTCTTAACAGTTCTGGGTATGAAAGCTCCATATTATCTGAAGAATACAGATCAGGTATAGTAGGAATACACCTACCTTCCAAAACAAATTGATGTGCATAGGGGTGGACTAGACTCAAGCAAACAGGTTTAACTTTGCATTTGTCCAGCTGCTCCATCAAGTTATTTATTTCTCCATCCGTAGGTGAGACTCCTGGGACCTTGAGGTTCTGTTGAGTTGAGGCTTGCATTTGTTTCCCGTAGGAATATTGGCATCAATAGACTCGTCCAGATCTTGCTTTACCGTAAAGTTCCGATAGTAACGACCCCCCGAAAGTAGCAACCCCCCGAAATTAACGTCAATTTTTTGCTCATCTCACAGACATTGAATTAGCTGACGGTGATCATGGAAACGGAGACCTGGAAATTGACATGCTAATCGGCACCGACTTCGTGTGGTTATTTTCCACCGGAGAGACGAGACGGGGGAAGAACGGCGAAGGGCCTGTGGCGAGCTGTACGATCCTTGGATGGGTACTCTCGGGTCCAGTCGCCATCGGGAAGAAAGGCGCGCGAATTTGTCTCCACCCACCTACTAAAGATTGCCTGCTAACCGAAAAATGAATATCACACGGACGAGCTCCTTCAGCGACTATAGGACCTGGATTCAATCGGAATCAGAGAAAAAGAAACGGTCCATGACATATTTCTAGAGAGCGTCTCGTTTACAAACGACCGATATCGTGTGAAACTTCCCTTAAAAGAAAACCGCGACCCCCTGCCCGATAATTACGATCTAAGCCTCGCAAGACTGAACTCCCTGGTATGTCCCCTATTAAAAGAGCCTTCCATCATGAAAGAGTACGACCAGATATTCCAAGATCAACTGCACCATGGAATCATTGAACGTGTGGATGAAACTGACGAACAGCTACCAGGGCAGACACACTACTAGCCCCATCAAGCCGTTATCAGAAGCGACGCCTTGACGACGAAGTTGAGAGTAGTGTTTGACGCAAATGCCAAAATGAAGCCAGACTGTCCTTCCCTGAAATGAGTGCACTTACACCGGTCCACGGCTGACCCCTGGTATTGCAGACATCGTGATGCGTTTCAGAGCCCATAAAGTTGGACTTGTCACCGATATCGAGAAAGCCTTCCTGAATATCGCAGTAGATGAGCAGCAAAGAGACCTGATGCGATTTCTGTGGATTGATGACGTTAAAAACGACAATCCAAATATCGGGATTTATCGCTTCTGCTGAGTTATCTTCAGTATGAACTGTTCTCCGTTCCTACTTAACGTAACACTTCGACACCACGTTACGGAATACTATGCGCATGATCCACCCTTAGCAGAGTACATTCTAGCAGGCCTGTATGTGGATGATTTGACATCTGGAGGTGAAGATGAGGAAAAAGCGTATTCTATTTACAAACTCATTCTTGCTTCGCAGCTGGGGGATTCAACTTACGTAAATGGGCGTCGAACAGAAAGGGAGTCATCGAGAAGATCTCCCGGATGAAAAAACAACACGTTGAGAAACAAGAATGCGCCCCAGATGAAGAACAGTCTTACGCGAAGATCACGGTTGGTGGCATTGAGGAGATCGACCCCACAAGGGAACACAAGGTCCTCGGAACAAATTGGAACCTTGAGGAAGACAAGATTGTTATGAAGCTGAATAAGATCGTCGAATTTGCCAGAAACATGGAACCTTCTAAGCGAAGCGTTCTTCGAATTGCAGCCAAACTGTTTGACCCTCTAGAACTGATATCACCAGTGATGGTGGTGTTAAGAATGCTATTACAAGAACTTTGCTTGAAGAAGTGTGAATGGGACAGCCTCATCCCTCAACCTGGAAGGAACTGCCTGCAAGCGTGGTTGACTGACCTGGAAAAGGTTAGCAAAATGACTGTAAACCGCTAGTACTTCCCCGAAGAAGAAAGAAGAAAGAAGAGTGAAGTTCGCAACCCTACACGGATATGGAGATGCTTCGAAGGGAGCGTATTGCGCAGTTGTCTACCAGTGCATTGAAACTGAAGAGGCTACAAAACAAGCCTCGTAGCATCCAAGAGCAGAGTCACGCCATCTTCGTCTATTAGTACCCCTAGACTCGAGCTGCTTACCGCACTAATCCTGGCCCGTTTGATCTCTTCCGTACAAGAACCTTGGGCCAGGTGTTGAACATCAAAGAAGTCTTTTGTTGGACCGACAGCATTAACGTGTTCTACTAGATCCAATCCAACAAAGAGTACAAGCAGTTCGTGGAGAACCGAATAGACGAGATCTCTGATCTACCTGAACCAAGAGTCTCCGGAAGCCCGGCATTCACCCATGTGGGAGTGGACTTCGCGGGCCCTGTGTACGTAAAGCGCGCCAGCAGCACTACGAAGCAAATGAAGAAAGCCTACATCTTCTTATTCACCCGTGAAACCTCGAGAGCATTACACCTAGAACTGACATGCCTGCGCAGGTTCATAGCGAGACGCGGCAGACCCGCAGTCTCCGTAACAACCGACAACGCGAAGACCTTCAAGCGAGACGACAAGAAGCTGGGGCAATTACTTCACAACAAGAGAACGCAAGATTTTGCCGCTAACCAAGGGATCACTTGGAACTTTATCTTAGAGAAAGCGCCATGGTGGGGAGGCTACTATGAGCGTATGGTGCAGCTGGTAGAGAGGAGCCTCCGCAAAGTTCTTGGAAAGGCGCAGCTGACCTATGAAGAACTACTGCTAGTCCTCACAGAATTGGAAGGTGTACTAAACTCACGTCCCCTCACATATGTCTACTCAGACGTCACAGATCAAGAACCCCTTACACCATCACACCTCGTCATTGGAGGACGCCTTACTACACTGACCGAACCCCTCCGAGCTAAGTGATGATGAAGAAACCACCTTCAAGGTAGAAAGGAGAGCCCGTTACCTCCATAGATTACTGGAACACTTCTGGAAACGATGGTTTAACGAGTACCTTGTAGGGCTGAGGGAATTCCATCATTGTGGAACCAAGGGAGATCAGAACAATGAAGCGAAGGTTGGAGACGTCGTTCTGATCCACGATGATGGTCTGGCGAGGAGCAGGTGGAGATTAGGAGGGATCATTGAGCTGATCGAGAGCAGAGATGGACACAAACGAGGTGCTGTATTGCGGATCATTAGCAAGAAGGGAAAGCCCTCAACGTTACGGAGACAAGTACAGAAGCTTTTCCCACTGGAAGTGAACCCTGGAACCCTACCTGGAAAGGAACATGACAGACCCGAGCAAGTCGGAATTGTTCAGCAGCCTGACCATCCAGCGAAAATTGTGAGACCACCGAGAGGAGCCGCAGCGGCTACTGCCAACAAGATTAGGGGACTTCTTGACCAACAGAGAGCAGTTGGTCAAGGGGGAAGTGTGAAGAAATCGTGCCTACATTGAACCGAATTGAAATAATAGAATAATTAACGGATATAGCCTAGGAATTAAAATGAACACTCGTGAAACCGCACACAGATTTGTTTATTTACCCTAATTTAGTGATTATCTGATCTTATCGCACCAGGCGTGGTTTGTGGTATAGGAAATACTGACACTTTAGTTTACATGCCAGAACTTTGACAGTAGTCTTGATTAAGGATAGCGTTTATTTAGAGAACAACGAGTTTCGAGATTTAGAGCCTTACAGAATATCAAGCCTTGTAACAGAAGGATTCAGCCAATAAGTTCTTTTACAGGTATTAAACGTTTTGTACCATTTCCGTGATAAATGCAAAAGCGACGATTTGTTTACGAAAACACAATTAGTTGAAAACAGAACTAGTTAAGTTGATTCAGTATACCACAGAATGACTATGTAATGCATAAAATACAAATCACCAAAAAAGCAAGGCCGGGGAAAAATGTCAGTAGCATTTTAAAAATGTTGAATTGAAACTGTTTGCATGGCTTTTTGTCTGATTTGAAATCTCTTGCTGTTGCCGGCCATTTGTGATAACTATAACTGAAAACAAAAGTTGTGAGCAATGGTTTCTTTGTTTTAATATCAACTATGTGTATCATAGTGTTAGAAAAAAAGGGGGTTCTTGAAAAGTACCGGATATATTTCAAAGCATTCACTAGTCAGTGTAAAACACTTCAAATGTTTCAATGAATCTTCGTAAACATCTTCAAGAATGAAGTAGAAAAACTAACAAAAAGTTCAAAGGTTTTAAGAAAGTTCAAACTTTGCAAGATTGAATAAGTTGCAAAAGATTAAAAGCATTTGTGATGACATAAAACGAACGCCGCGGCCTTCTACAATTAATGACTGTTGATTCAAATCAACATTAAAACATTTTAAGCAAAAAGAGAGACTTCTTCCTCTGTTGATTGCAATGTCACAGTAGACGAAACTTCATCATCCGTTTCTGCTTGGATCTGCATGACCTTTAAATTTACATGATCTGATAGGCTGGACTGTACTATAGCTCTCCAGACGATGGGTCGTAGTTTTCTTCATTGATCGTGAACGTATAGTTGCGGGAGTGGATGTCACATATATCATGGAGTTGTACACTTTTACATGCATATGTGCGATCGCCAACATTTGTGATTGAACACTTCATCGATAACGCTTCCCCACAAGATAAGCCGACTTATTCCGGGGTGGCCTTAAGCAGTGAAGCGATCCAGCATAGGCACCATACAAACATACGACCCCTCACGGGCACTTGCTGAACACCATCTTATCGCAGAGCCAAAACTTCTTTTACACGGGTCAGTTCAGTTTAGCCCAAAGATACGATATCTCGAACAGTCGTAGGTTCAATGGAGCAGCTAAAGAAGTCTTATATATCGTACCTATGCTGAAATGGAATGTCGTTATTGTTCACAGCCTCTATGCCACTTGCGATCTTTTATTGACCATAAATAACATCAACATCATCTTCCGATGGGTTCACTACACTGCGTTTCTGATTTAGGGCCCGATTACATGAGCAAGCTGACCGGGCTGGCCCGGTTTGCCGAGAACCCTGCTCATTAGTCAAACTCACTAAACATCAGCTTTGCGATCAAATGACCATCGGTATCGCGGCTTTGCCGCTCATAGAGATCCTCTGGTACCCAGGGTACCACTACATATCATTTTATACCGTTTATTATAATATGTGATCATAATAGCAGTACATGACAATATCCTGGATTTTAGGGATATTATATGAAAGATATTATATCAACGGCCACATAGTCTGTACGGGCCCTCTGTGATTGAATGTTCCCATGTCAAAACACCAAAATAAAATACGCACCATCAAAATGACAAAACGCAATCACAAAACTGCGGGTTTCACTGTCTATATTTCAAAATGGCAGAACTGAGTAACAAAACAGAACTGCAGCACGTCTCAATGGCAAAATACCAGTCATTAATTCTGGCGGTAATCACACTTCATAGAAGACGATATTACAAAATGTAACGGAACAAGTAGCACACCGGTTGGTTCGATTAGTGAACTCGTTAAGTTCGATTGGCATCCCGACCACGACCCGCGTAAGAATGCAGTCAGAGAACAATGGGTTTTGATCACCATCAAAACCCATCGATCACGCTGGGGAATTCGTTATAGAGGGGCATTCTGGACAGAAATGAAATTGGATCGCTACCTGTGTTTCATTACATCGTACCCGTGTTACATTGGATCGTGCCTTTATTTCACTGGATCGTACCTGTGCTGTATATTATTAGACCGTACCTTGCTTTCGGTTGTAGTCTCCATTTGGTCAGCGGTTAAGCGAGAGAACGGAAGCCTCGATTTCGTGTTCGTGTGGAGAGAGACGATTTACCATTACATGACTCATGGTTCAAAATCGAGCTGCACGTGAAGCCAGGATTTTTAAAGTTGTGGTGTTAATTCCAGTTGCCTTAATATCCAGACGTGGATCAAGGAAATCCAAGTAGGCGAGAAGCTGTTAGGGAGAGCCTTGTCGAAAGAACTACTGATGTGCTGATAGCAGTTCTATACCCCGCTAGGGTGGGGGGGGGGGGGTACTCCCCTATGTAAGCTAGGTAGGTACGTACCACCCTAATGGCACGGCTATGATTTTTTAGCCGTTTTGGTCTGAAAACGGGTATAGATTTTGATCATTATAGTGTGAAATCGGGTACGGTTTTCAAGGCAATCACAAGGGCAACGTTTTTGTCTTTGCAACTCCAAATGGTTATTAAAGAAAGAGAGGTAATCAAAATGCATCATTCGAGCGGAATTTTACCAGTTTTGTACTTCCACCCGGGACTAGCCAGGTCTGAAAAAGAGCATGGATTTTTCAAGTCAGGGCTGAAAACTGGTATGATTTTAGAGGCCAGGTCTGAAAACGGGTGTGGAAAATGACATATTTTGGTCTGGAATAGGGACAGGATTTGGAGAAAGGGGCGGAACACCCCTACCAAGAATTCTGAGGAGTACCCCCCTCCCCCGGGTTCTCAACGAACTGGAAAGTCAGGTCGCGATTAGTAGTTGTGTTGTGAGTGCGCCATCACGATCTGCTTCATCCTTATCAATCAGTGATCGCTTCCGGCAATTCTACTTTTCAATAAAACCTGCATCTAGAAACTGCAAAACTCTATAAAAATAAACGAAAACTATGATACCTTTTTTCTCGATTTCACTCGCGTTTATCAAACCAGAAATAAGGGACCGTTCATTAATTACAGGTCGGGGGGGGGGGGATTAGGGGGAGGGGAATTTAAAAAAAAATCAACAAGGAAGGGGGCTCCCAAATTGTTTTTTTCTGATGAGGGGGGCCTTCACAAAAAATATACTTGTTTTTAAATCTTTTATTTCATCAGATTATCCTCATCAAAGACTGAAATAAACATTTTAGAATATCCTGTACTCATATGGACTTACCTCATTAAAAAATGTAATTATAATTTATATGACAGGTGGCACAATGTAACAACGATAATTGCTCAGATGATTTTGCGAATTAGAAATATAAGCCTCTTTATTAGTTACAATCTATTTACATTTTGACCTTTAACAACCGGTGAACCGTAAGCATTTAACGAATGGCTTTCCGTACCAACGTGTCCTTGGCTTAAATCGTCCCCAGTGTGCTGTCGCCCGATTCCATCAGTTCCACTGAATTCTTTTAAAAGATGAAAAAAATCAAACTTGGCTTGGTTCCTCTCCAGATGGAATCATAGAGGAAAATGGATCTATACAAACTGTTCTAGAAATGAAATGCCCTTTCATGGGAGGCAAACCAGTTCCATACAGGAATGTTTGTGTCAACCATCTCCCTCAAATTATGTTAGAAATGTTCTCTACATCAACTCAACAATGTCACTATGTTGTTTGGACTCCTGTTGGTACAAAAGTCTTCCTTATAGAGAGAGATGACAATTACATAGAATTACTGTTAAATTATTTATACAAATTTTGGAATCTTGCATCTGGTGAAACACAACCAGCATGGCATGAGGATGTTTTTGGCCTTAAGCAAAGAAGCAAGGAAATTGTCACAAATAGCCCTTGCCTAAGTTTTATATCTAATTCTCTAATAACCCCAAATGTTCTCTCTCATCCTGATCTTAAGAGGTTTGAAACTATAGACAAACCGTCAAAGAGAGAGCAGGTTACACGAAAATGCCAGGGTTGTAAAGATGATGAATGGAGATGCAAACTTAACCCATGTGAGGTGAGAAGAAAGAGGATGAATAATTCTTTAACTGCACAACAATTATCATACCAATCATATAAGTATGGGTCAAATGGTGTACATAACAGCTGCCATCAAGACACCTTCCTTGAACTGATCTATCACAGTTTTAAACGTCATTTTGGTTCTCAACATTTAAATTTGTCAGAAGGTCTTAAACAATTACTAGATTCATTTGTTTTAAGAGAAAAAGGTAAATTCCATGAAAGTAAAATGACACTGTGGAAGTGGCTCAGAGACAAAACAGCAAATGGCCACACATACTATGCATATGGAAACGAAGCTGCACTTGATTCAATTATATACAGGCTTTTGGAATCAATGCCTAGTGATCTTGATGAGCAATTCTCCATCAAAACAAAGTATTCACAATCTTGCAGTACTGACAGAGACTATAGTTCATGTCGTACCTTTAATCATAGAGTGTTTCCAATCAGTGCTGATGATGTTATAGACAATCACCTATTGAATGCCAATGAGTTGGATGTTATTCGGGAGATTAAACACAAATTAACATTACACAACTATACACCAACATCAAAGTGTTCTGCCTTGTTAAATGTGGAGTCATGTAATACCATAAACTCTGATTGTTCTATCATCTCTGATCCTGTGACTTGCGGTGCAATGGTGCAGCAATCAACGACTGTGATGAACAAGCCCGACATATTTTTTGTAGGGTATACAGGAAACTCTACTAAAGGCTACATTCCCATCTTAGAAAAGGAAAACACCAACATCGAAATTAATGATTGCACATACAGATTATCTGGTATTGTCTATTTGAAATCACATCAGTTCACTACTGGTGTGAAGTGTACTCCACACAAAAAAATTGTAAAAATGGATGGTTTGTCTAGGGTGGGTAGAAAACGAAGACCTAAGACCCAAAAACGAAGACCCCCTCAAAATCACTTCTAAATATCTAGAAACGGGTATCTCGACCTTAGATGTGTAAGAAACAACATTATGTTCAATTATACAAAGTTTCGACCAGGGTCTTCGTTTTCTACACATCCCCCCCGGTGCGTAGAAAACGAAGACCCCCCTCAAAATCACTTGGAAACGGCTGGAAACTGCTTTTAACGACTTCTAGACACTAAAGGAGTGTAAGAAACAACAAGATTTTCAGTTATACAAAATTTTGACCAGAGTCTTTCACCGGGGTCTTCGTTTTCTACACACCGGGGGGATGTGGAGAAAACGAAGACCCTGGTCAAAATTTTGTGTAATTGGAAATCGTAAGGAGCCGTGTTGTTTCTTACACTCCTTTAGTGTCTAGAAGTCGTTAAAAGCAGTTTCCAGCCGTTTCCAAGTGATTTTGAGGGGGGTCTTCGTTTTCTACACACCAGGGGGATGTGTAGAAAACGAAGACCCTGGTCGAAACTTTGTATAATTGAACATAATGTTGTTTCTTACACATCTAAGGTCGAGATACCCGTTTCTAGATATTTAGAAGTGATTTTGAGGGGGTCTTCGTTTTTGGGTCTTAGGTCTTAGGTCTTCGTTTTCTACCCACCCGGTTTGTCTACAATGGTTTATGGAATAATGGCAAAGCAACCTTTGTTGGTCCAAGACCATTATTTTTGGAAAAGGAAAGTTTGTACCTCCTAATGTTTGAAAGAATAATCTCACAATACCCACTGAATAATACTGGTGTCACATTCTACAAACAAAATCAGTTAAATAAAAATTATATAGTCAAAGAAATTGTACAGAAATATAAAATCCTGCTTTCTTTAAATGACAATAAGGCCAAAATGGAAAACATTAAAGCAATTCTCCAGTATCACAACATCTTGATAACACCGAGCATGAAATTAGCTGCCATGAAGGACCTTTTACTACAGCACTGTAACACAGCCCCGACTGTACCGGTAACCTTTGTATCTGATCAGAGTATTGAAAATTACACTGAGGCACCAAAGAAGGGTATCTCCAATTATCAGAAATTAACTGACTTAGTGCCTGTAACATTTATTAATGACTCCGTGATAAATTTGGTGAAAATAGGGGAGCAGCGATAGGATACAGGAAAAACAAGTTCCAAACGTCTTGATCTCACACCAGTGAGGCATGGATATACACCTGAAAGACACCCCTCAAAAAAACAAAAAGCAAACCAATCAATGCAGAATCGAACAACAACAGAAATTGCCAGCTCATCAGATGAAGATCTATCTATTAAAGAACCAAAAGTGAAATCCTTTAAAGAAATGATCAATGCCCTACATAAAAGCAGAATCTCTTCCAGTGATAGTGATGACGATTTTGACCAAGACTTTCAACTTCTGGACAATTCTGATGTACTTTTTAGCAAACTTGATGAACCTACTGAAAATGACAAGAAAATAATGCAGGAAAAGTCTTATATGTCTGCTTCCTTTGACTATTCACATGATTTTCAAATGGTTAAAACAACAGAACTATGGGAGTATAAAGAATTTGACAGATCAATAACACCCAAATCTGGAAACAGCCCTGATCACCTAGAACAAGTCAGGCATTTCATTATAAAGAATGGTTTTGAGGAGCCCTTAATGATATCATGTGATTTAAAAACAGGCATGGCTTATGTAACTGAAGGAAATCATCGTCTTTGGGTGGCAATTAGGGAAGGAATGCCTTTTGTACCATGCCGTGTAATACCTCACTGGCTGCCACCAAATGGATCATACAAAAAAATTGATGTGGATTTGACAACTTTGCAGTCCAAGGAAATTATACTCCCAGAACATTTAGGATTAACAGTGGATACAGCTAACTAAAGAAAGTTGCAAACTCCATATTAAAGCGCATGCACACTTTGTCATCGGCCACTTATAATTATTAAAACAATGTAGACATTAGGAATCATTTTGTTTAGTCAGCAGCTAAAATGAAAAAGCCAAAACAGAATATTATTGTGATTCAAAAAACAGCAATCAGGGAAAAGGTTTAGAACAAAACACTTTCAGAATTTTTTTAAGTCTGACATGCTTCACTTAATTAATTTAAAATTACGCTTCTCACTAGAGTAAAAATTAATATACTTCAGTTTGATGCACATGCACTTTGACCTCATAAACGACAAAAGTCTGGTTTGAGAAATAGCAGAGTATGTTAAGGTTAGACTTAAGTTTACACTTAAGCTTACAGTATTTGCTGTAAAATGTAAATTATAATTTTTTCCATAAGCTTAAGGAACTTTTTTAATTACACTGTATGCGGCGCCTCTTTCTCCACGGCCACTCCAACTTTGAACTTTGAAGGGATTGATATGAAGAACCACAAGCGCTGGAGAGCTGAAATTCAGCATACACAAAGCCCTGCATATCTTTTGCCGAACCTCCTATTCCTGTGTAAAAACAACAGTGCGTCGCTGTGTTCTTGTCCTCGAAAGTTCAACGGGCTAACAGACTTGCTCGATAAAATTCCTTGATGGTAGCAAGTTTCAGTCGAATTATCGAGATATTGAATGCTTTTGGCTCACACAAAATACCAAATTTAACTAACTAAATATAGTAGAAACTTCACCATTACCGATTACAGTAAATGAATCAGTTTTTCCAAAGAAAATCCTACATTTTCTAACGTCTCTTCAAATGTCACGTTGCGCGCCATTTTGAATTTCATTCAAGTGAAACGTGACGTCAAACTGGCAGTGATGACTCGACCAATGTTTACCTTGGAGACGCCCCCTCCCTCCTGTTTAGACCTTATTAGAGGAAAGTGTCCCACCAGCATCAAGAATAGGGAGTACAAGAAGAGGGAGACCACAACTCTGCAGAAAATGTGGACAGCTGAGAAGAGGACATACATGCACTGTTTCACAAGATGATCAAATGCTACAAAAGATCAATAGAAATATGGCCTGATTGTTTAGTCGACAGAATTACCGCTGGGAGAATAATGACCAAACTAATAATGAGACTTATTATCGTTTCAGTTTCAACTGGAAAAAGAGAAGGCAAAACATTACCTGTTCAACACTGCTATTGATCATTTTGAGAATGACAACCTTTGAAATGATGGTTTAAGTGTGAAAACACAGTATACAAGTTTAGGTAATTTTGAATAACAACTCCCCAAAAAGCTTGTCGGCCGACAAACGACCAACAGTGGGCCGACTGTTGGTCAATTGTTGGCCGACAGTTTACCGACAGTTTCGTGTAAGCGTGTGATTTAACTGTCTGCTGACAGTCGGTTGTCTGTTGGCGAGTAGTCGGTAAGTTTGTGACCAAAAATGTCTAAAATAATCGGATTGTTCATCACCTGGCAGAAAGTTTATCCAGGCGATCACTTCGATAACCTGTTAGCTGACATTGCCGAGTTCCATCCTCCAAACTAAATTCGCTTAGTTAAACAACAAACGGCTCCTTTAGGAGCCACCAAATAAAATAAAGTGTTTCACCAACAAATCATCCTGCCATGTGTTCTTTTTTCTTATTAAGAAATCATTCCAAGCTTTCAATTAATGGCTCTCTTACGCACATTAAATGATACTACGACAACTAAATTTAAACGTTAGTGAAGACAAACCTTATGTGGACATACATGACACACTTACATACAATGAGGGGCACAAAGCATTGTAGGGCGATTCCAAAACGCATTTAACTACGCTCATTGATGAGGGAACAGTGGATAATTTCAAAGAAAATTATTTTGAAATGGTCATTTCTCTTATTCGATTTTCTTTCAACTGCTGAATGTATGTATAGTTTTAATTTAACAGCATTATAATGCCTGTCTGTTAGTACAGTCAAATCAATCTGTCGGTAGCCTGTCGGTTAGCTGTCGGTCTACTGTCGGCCAACAGTTTAGCGACAGTCAGTTTGGGGAGCTCTTCTTCAAAATTACCCAAGTTTAAGTTACCTGTCTATGATTCGTCATCTTCAAAGCCATGGTAATGACCATTTTCAATAGGAAATGCTGTTCTTATTGCTTTGTAAGCACAACATGGCAAAGGATAACGCTTCGAACTGCCAGCAAATTCCCAGAGAAGACAAGTAAATTGCCTATAAGACACTGATCGAAGAAACCTGTAAAGGAATGAAAAAAAGATTTCTTCAATTTATCCCCAATTTGGTCGTTTAATTCTACTTGTTTTTATGCTCGACTGCTGGGTAATAAATTAAAACGTCATGTAGTACTAA
>BLFK01000629.1:650086-653479 GCA_014634185.1 Astreopora myriophthalma | reverse complement strand
CATAATGTAACAGAAGAGCCCGCTGTCGCTTCTTGTTGGTCACATTTAACGCCACAATAAGGTTGCGGAACCGCGCGATGTACTTTTTCCACCGAGCGCCAAGTGTTCCTTGGTTTTGAGAAAGGTCAAACGAGGGAAACGATGGCAGGGTGCTCATGGCTGCGGAAGCTGTCGGCTTGACTTGGTTTGTTTTTGTTCTGTCTTCGTATCGGCTGGATTGGACTTTCGTTGATTCAGTGTTGCCTTTTATCACTCGTCGCCAGTGTAGTGTATAAAGCGGTTTAATCTTTATCTCGCAGTTTTACAGCGGCGCCCTACTTTTCGACTTCCCTTTCTCTACCGCGGGAAATTACATGACTGACAGTAACAAACAACAACCGGAAGTGGTCACTACAAGCTACACAACTCCTGCCCGAATGACAAGGACGTAGCATCACAAATGACAGTGTCCAAAGAATCAGTACCACATACGGGACAGCAAAAGCCAGCCTGGTAGTCAATATCAAGGAGTTCAAGGAAGGTGTACCAACCAAATCTCCAATGGTGATACGAAAGCAACCTCTCAAAATCCACAATGCTAGCTTCGTGCATTAGAGAGATTTAGCAACAGGACGGGAACGTCATTTAGGACGGTGCGCGCAACAAAAATACCCAGAAGGGTCTGGGTCGAGAACGGCCTCGTGTTGTGGCCGAGATGTGATTTAGCAAGGCATACGACGCCGTTTTGTTTGTTCTCGAATGTCTAAATTTGCGAAGACTGATTATGAAATGCAAGTTTTCAATGCAAATTAGTTTTATTCTAAGTACTTCAGCAATAGCACACAAGGATGAGTACGGAAATGAAGGACAAGTAAGCTTTTAGACAAATTTAAGAGGGAAGAATGATATCCTAATGATTTGCATTTGTAATTTTAAATAATTTGTATATTTTTTTTATTTTTATCCTTTTCTTTGTAATTGGCACTGAAAAGCCCCTTTGGGGAAGTGGTCAATAAACGTATGTATGTATGTATGTATGTATGTAAGTAAGATTACAACTATCAACTACAAAGTGAAGTAATTTTACGACCGTTATACTCATGTGAATGCTATTACACCTTTATTAAATCAGCACTTTTTCTTACATCTGATTGAGCTTGCTAAACTTATTAAGTTATTAAATATGTTTTGGAAAAATAAGAAGTTGTCGACTCGTCATGCTGTCGCATGCTTGATTTCGTGCTATTGACTTTCGTCATCATAGTTGCATTGCGAGTGCTTTAATTGATATGCTAAATTGATACATACAAGCCTGTTTTCCTACAGTTATGGCTAGACGTGGCTTAAGTTTAGTTCGCGATGCTCAAGTAATAGCCAGTGCTTGTGATATAATAGATGATGACGAATTTGTGCTTCTTTACGATGCTCACTCTTCAAAGACAGTTTTTCCGTACTGGAAATTCCCCAAGTTTGACATAAACACTTTAAGCGAAGAGCAGGGTCGTAACGAGGTATATTTTTTCATCGCTGATCCCGTAATTTTACCCAAATTTTTGATCCCTGGTTCCAAAAGTGATAAGAATTTGGATCCCTGATCCCGCAAAATTTTGTTGATCCAGAACGCCTGATCCTTGATCCAATGAAAAACACCGCTGATCCCGATCCCGGGGGTTGTGATCCCAGATCCCGGGGCTGTGATCCCGGATCCCACCCTTTTTTTGGCCTTTGACCCCTGATCCCATATACCTCGTTACGACCCTGGAAGAGGAGTGTCATACCGAACTATGGTTTTCCAAACAAGACCTCGATCAATTGCTTGGGTGCTTATGCATTCCTGAAAAGATATCTTGCGAACAAAGAACAGTTTGTAGTGGTTTGGAGGGTCTTTGTATTTTGCTAAAGCGACTCTCTTACCCTTGTCGCTACACAGACATGGTACCACGGTTTGGGAGAAATCCAACCGAACTCTGCCTCATTTTCAATTCAGTTGTTGATTTGATATATGAAAATCACCATCATCGACTTCGGAGCTGGGATCAGTTCTTTCTACAACCAGTTCAACTGCACAGATATGCAGAAATTGTGCACCAACAGGGTGCTCCATTAAGCCACTGTTTCGGTTTTATTGATGGCACTGTACGTGGAATTGAAAGACCACAAGAACACCAGAGAGTCTTGTACAACAGCCATAAAAGAATGCACTCTTTAAAATTTCAAAGTGTTGTTATTCCAAATGGTCTCATAGCAAACCTTCATGGTCCTTTCGAAGGAAAGCGCCACGACAGTACCATGTTGCAGCAGACTGACCTACTGAACGATCTAAGGAGAGTAGCATGGTACAATGGGGAACCTCTTTGTCTGCGGTATGGGGATCCAGCTTATCCTTTGGGATTACACCTCCAAGCTCCATTCAGAAACATACAGTTAACACCCCAAATGGTTTTATATAACGAAGCCATGAGTGAAGTTCGTGTGGCAGTTGAGTGGCTATTTGGAAGCATAGCCAATTATTTTAAATTTATTGATTTTAAGAGCCAATTACGAGTAAATTTGAGTGCATTGGGAAAGTTTTACATTGTTTGTGCCCTTTTGCAAAATGCACATACCTGTCTTTATGGCAATATTGTTGCAGACAAATTTGGTATTTCACCTCCTTCTCTACAGGAGTACTTCCAGTAAGATAGCCCAAGGACTGACAGCAGTTCGGGCTTTTCTCTTTATGAAATGTTAATGTTGGACATTGTGTAAGTTATAATTTTTAAATCTTGATTTAACAATTCATTGGATTATAACCAAACACATAATATACAGTGCATCTCCGTTTGATTTCCTCTTTTAATTTCCTTTTTGCCATCACTGAAAGCTTACAGACATGTATTTCAGTGGCTTCATTGCATCATCAGCATGCACCCATAAGATTGTTTAGCACACGGATGATGTAAGCAAATTTCTTCACTGAAATTATGTGACTTTTATGTTATAAAGTAATTTTGCAATGGCACTGGTTGGGATTTTTAAGGCCCAAACAAAGAATATAAATTCCTAATTCAATCGTTATGATTATGATTATTAATTTGAGTGGGTTTATTAAAATTTTAAAATTCAAATATATGAAGTATGAAAAAGGATGAAAAGTTCCTGTAAAGAAATGTCCAAGTCAACAAAGTTCAAATTTGAATAGTCAATCTTTTTCGAGAAAGGCATTGAGGACCTGTGACTGCTGTTGCATTAGCATCATAAATTGTTGTTGGGTCATAGCTAATTGCTATTGTTGTTGTTGCTGTTGTTGTTGCTGCTGTTGCATTTGATGCAACATTTGTTGTTGCAGTAACTGCATTTCTTTTTGATGAGTAATTTGAGTTTCCTGAAATTGGCTTTGGGTTTGTATGAACTGCTGTCGCTGCATTTCGCGTT
>BLFK01000629.1:637586-645086 GCA_014634185.1 Astreopora myriophthalma | reverse complement strand
AGACCATGATATGGAGGCGGACTGCCAGAGCTTTGCGGTATCATGTGGCAGGACACGGACACCGACACCGTGAAAGGACACGGACACCGTGAAAGGCGGCCTAGTATGCAAATGAGACGATAAATATCCAATGGTAACAAATGAAGAGTTGGAGACAATGCAAGCAATTTTGGAACAATTTTTTTTACTCTTGTGGGTTGGATGAATGATGCATGATCAAATAAAAATTGAACCCTGTTAGTGTGGAGTAGCACATTGTAAATAAGCAAATTGACAGCTGAATTCAGTGTTTTTACATTTTTTCACCAGAACGCAATGAAATCCTCTTGACAATAATAACCGCTGACCTGCAAAAAATAACCGCATCGATATAATCGATGATGTTCTTGATTGTCAACAATGGAAGTTCGACATGCGCTTAGTATAGTGGTCACTTCCAGTGATATATGTTTAAGGTCAGACATAAATAAACTCGCTGCTGATAGTCAGGTTTTGCTCCGTCTTGGCGGTATAATTATCAGATTAAACGAGACTTACTTGTAAGTTGAAGTTTGATCAAGATTCTGTCTTGTCATCAGTCCGGAACGAAGGAGTCACATGAGAAGCGCATGCGCGTTGCCGATCAGTATTCAACGTGAGTAGTGCAGGAGAAAAAGGAACGAAGGACACGGGAGGGAGGGTACATGAGGGCATGTGACTCCTTCGTTCCGGACTGATGACAAGACAGAATCTTGATCAAACTTCAACTTACAAGTAAGTCTCGTTTAATCTGATAATTCTATCTTGTCATCAGTCTTCCTCACTACGGAGTCACATGAGACTTCAAAGTCCTGCATTACGAACAACTCATAACAGTAGATAGTGTTTATTCCCGAACTCGAGAAAGAATGATACAGTTCAAACAGATCAAAGCGTGTCTGGGTTCAGCAGCACTGAACCAAAATTAACTGAGGCAGTGTCAACAGGCTTGTCATAAAACTTTGCAAAGGTACTAGAATTAGACCACCCTGCACTCTGCATAATCACTGCTAGGCTTAGACCTTTAGCCTTACAACTGGATGTTGATGCAGCTCTGCTGCTATGAGCAGAGTATTTGTTAATGTCGATCCCTGCTGACTCTAACACTTGCTTAACCCATCTGGAAATGGTATCTTTGGACACAGGTTTAAAAGGTTTAACATAACTTATCAATAACTGCGAGTGGTCCTCTCGCAACTGTTTCGTACGCTGTAAGTATTCCTTAAGATGTTCTACTACACAAAGTTTCTTGTCACTTTGAAAAGAGAGTAAATCAATGGGTGCCAGGTGTCGTCCAGGCTTACTCTGTTTTAGTTTCTCACAAATAGTTATTCTGTAGCGGTCATCCATTTCTTGGATGTAATTGACATCAAACTTATGTATAGTCTGTCCACGCTGTCCCGTAGTGAGACAAAGTAACATGGTCAAATTTAGAGTAAGCTGCTTAAGAGATAAGGATCTCAAAGGTGCAGCAGCTCTCAAATAGCCTAACACAATATTAACGTCCCAAATTTCAGAATATTTGGGCAAAGCTGGTTTTAACTCAAAAACCCCTTTCATGCAACGAGCTACTAACGGGTGCTCCCCAAACTTAACTCCATCTTCCAAAACAAGTATGGAAGAGAGTGCAGAACGCGCCGTGTTTATAGCGCTGTATCCTAAACCTGATTTGTAAAGAAAAACGAGAAATTCAATGCCATTTGTTACTCCAGGCTGAAAAACATCAATGTTTTTGTCCCGACAGTACTGATTCCATTTGCTAAGGTACGTGTGATACTGCTTTGATGTGCCTTCTCTCCATGAAGCCATAAGTACGTCTTTTGCTGCAGGTGATAAAGCATATTTGTTTAGTCCCTCCCTGATAAGTGACATACGAGGAAGTTCAGCTTGTGCCAGATTGGATGATTTTCCTTGGGATGGCTGGGCAGTTGAAGTAGATCTTTCCTGGCTTTTAGATACACTGGGTTTTGTTTGAGTAGCTGGAGAGCTCTTGGGTACCATGGTTGTGTAGGCCAATCCGGGAGCACGCAAATCCCCTGTGCTTTCTCTGTCATCAGCTTGTTTAACACTGTTGGAATAACACTAAATGGAGGGAAAGCATAAAAATTTAGGTTTGACCAATTCAGGCTAAATGCATCGATTGCAGTAGCCTCTGGGTCTGGTCTGTAAGACACATAATGTGGGAACTGATGGTTTATACGAGAAGCAAACAAATCTACATCAGGTTTGAAGTTTAGCTTCTCTAGAGCACAAATTAGTGACGCCCTGTCAAGCCTCCACTCAGATGCTCTTTGGTTTCTGCGGGATTCAAAGTCCGCAATAAGATTTTGTTTTCCAGGAATATGTGCAGCACTAAGCCAGATCTTGCGATCTATACACCATTCCCAGATCTCCTTAGCCACAGAATTGCAAGAGTCTGAGTGGCTTGTTCCCATGTGGTTAACCACATTCACTGCTGTAGTGTTATCACACATTATTCTGATATGTGTATCGCTCTTATCTTTAGCAAAAGTTTGGAGCCCCAACAAAATAGCCAACATTTCCAGATAGTTGATGTGGTGTTTAGATTCTGAATGGGACCAATTTCCTCCTGAGGACACCCCTGAAAATTCTGCCCCCCAACCCATTAGGGAAGCATCTGTTGTTATTTGATACTGGGGTTGTGGGTGGTTGATTACATTGTACGCATCTCCCACATGTTGAATCCACCAGTGTAATTCAGATTTAGCATGAGGAGACAAAGACATCAAGTCATCAAAATTACCCTTTGTTCTAATAAGGGCTTGGGATTTATCTTTTTCCAGGTGGCGGTAGTAAAGAGCTCCATGCATGACCCCAGGGAAGCTAGAAACTATTTTCCCAATAACACTTGCTACTTCCCTAATAGAAGGGGAAGAGTTTTCTAGTAATTCAGTACAGACATTTTGTAAGCTAGTAGCTTTCTCCCTGGTCAGTTGTATTGTCATTGTCACTGAATTTATTACAAACCCTAGGATAGTAAGTACTTGTGTGGGTATGAAAGTGGACTTCTCTGGATGTACAACCAAGCCTAATTTATCCAGCAGGACTGTAGTGTCTATAACATTTAGGACACATTTCTTATAGGTTTGCCCTTGTAGGTAAAGGTCATCAAGATGTGCCACAGCTATGTGCCCTTGTTTGTGCAGAGTAGATAGAGGGGGCTTCAGAATTTTAGTAAATATACGGGGAGCACATGACAACCCATTAGGAAGGCAGGTAAATTCATATAACTCTCCCTCCCTGATAAAGCGCAAAAATTTTCGATCTGAAGATCGAATGGGGATAGAGTAATAGGCATCCTTCATGTCAACAGAAGCCATATAACAATTTTGGGAAACTAATTTGGTTATGGTAGAAAGTGAATCCATTTTAAAATGATAATGACTCACTGACTCATTAAACCTCTTGAGATTTAGTATAAGACGATGGGTCCCATCCTTCTTAGGACGAAGGAATACATTAGACAAAATTTGCCCAGATATAGGTGACACCTTTGTAATGACCCGTTTCTCAAGCAGCTTATGCACTTCTTGACGAACAATGGGATATTCATGTTCTGAGAAGATTTGATTAGGCAATTTGTGTTGAACAGGGGTGGCAATACACTCAACAGCTGCTCCCAAAACATCAGATAAGAGGATTTTGTCATTAGTGAGAGTCCTCCAAGCTGTAAAATGAGCAGCCACCTGCCCAGCCTTAAATGCATGGCATAACATTTGTAAATAATTCACCAGGTTGGGCAGGAAACTTCCAAAAACACTTACCCTGTTCTTTATTTGAAGCAGTTGTCCCATTATTTCTTGTCGGTGTTCGGCAATTTTTTCTTTTTGTAATGCCGGTTTTGGCCTTTCCATAAAAAATCTCTTTTAGGACCTTTAGAGTAATGGTCATGATGGTTTGAGGTTTGCTGTTTCCCTTTAAAGGGACCATTCTTAGATGAGGATGCAAAGGAATGGCTAATTTTGCTAGCTTCTTTGGCATCTCGCAATTGCTTTGCCAGGTCGTCCCCAAAAAGGTATTTACTAGTGATGGGCACTTCAGCTGAGCAAATAGCAGAATATTCCGCCTTCAGTGATGGTTTGATTTCATCTCTTCGCAGCTGGGCTAACTGTGTATTTACATGCCCCAGCATTGCAATGGTGTCAACTTGTTTAGCCATTATTTTGTTGGTTTCTAGACCAGTGGGATTTTGAACAAACACATTGGTCGTTTGTAACGTAGCAAAAGTGATTTTGCGGATGACCTGCTGCAAATTTGAGATCTTCAGGTCAACTTTCTTTTTCTTGGCATTTAATTGGCTCCATATCTCAGGGTTGACTTTGATACCCTTTATGTCAGAACAGTTCTGAGGCTGTTTATATTTGTCTGAGAAACTTTTAATTTTGTCGGAGGACAGCTTCTTGCCCCATCGTTTTAGAGCAATATCAGCTAACTCTTGCTGGATTTTGTCGCCGGTGGCGTCATCCTCATCAAGACTATTTGCACAGTCTTGGAGGAGCTGTGTCTCCTTGGCAGGGGTTTCCCGCTCTTTTTGGCCGGTGGCCTTTGAACACTCGGTGAGCATTTTAATGTCATCTGCGTCGTCCAGATCGTCACTAGCGTGAAGACTGATATTATCATCCGAGGGGCTAGACTGTCGCCGTCGTTTGCCCGACTTGTGAAAGTTTTCGTCAGACTCAGAGTCTGAATTATCCGATACGGCAGATGTTGACTGTCTCTTTAAGCCCGGTGGGCGTTCTTTAGGGGCTGGCTTTTCGCACAATTTAGCTAAAAGACTAGCCATTTTCCCCATGTTGCTGTTTATGTTATCTAGAGATAACGCAAGATCTCGGTTATTGAGATTAGGTGGATCTTCCCTGCTTGAAAAGCTGTCGGAGGTGCCGTGCACATCGCCCGACGTTGCTGTGTTTTCATCTGACATTTTGGGAAGGAATCGCTCGAGCTGTGGAAGAAAAAGTCTGGTAAGTTTTAGAATATAGCCTTACCTTCCTCTCCAGGTATGTAAAAGATGGAAAAACCCGGTGATGGTGCAGATTTGTAAGGATTTAAAGATTGAAATACTCACAACGTGAAACTGTCAGCGAAACGCAAACACACTGATCGGCAACGCGCATGCGCTTCTCATGTGACTCCGTAGTGAGGAAGACTGATGACAAGATAGAATTGCAATTTCAAAGTTGCAAAAGATTTGAAACTGCAAAATTCCATTTTGTCGTGGGTCCTAAGATTAGCAATGTAACTAGGGCGTGAGAACAAATCGATCGATGTTGCTCAAGCTACAAAGAAAAACCGAAGCGTTGCTTCGTTGCTTGAAACGCCAGGTCCGATGCAAGTTTGGTGTTTGGTGATTTGATTTCCTCCACAACAAGCTTGCGCATGAGTGACTCAATTTCGTGGAAAAGGACGATTGTGTTGCACAAGCCGACGTCGGCCGAAAGCCAGTCCCAGCTCTTTTAGGCGGAAAATGTGCTAGCTCCCGCCAAATTGAATGATCCCGCATGTCCTGCATTCGAAAGGAAAAATTAAAGTGTTGGCGGGGTCTCACAAACAAGTATCATGCTTCCAAAAATAGAACTTCAAGATGAAGTAATCGCTTTGTAACGAGTTACCATTAGTTAGTTCCTTCACTTCTCATGTCACCTTTTTCTTTCCTTTTTTTTTTTTTAATTTCCCACCTGAGTTTTGGAACCGTGGATCTTACCAAACTCCCAAGAGCGGTATTGATCGTCTTGTCATACGATGTTGGAGTCTGTTCTCACCTTTTCGTCGCATTGAAGTGTGAGAACTCATTCCTTTCACTTTATTAAGGGTATTCCCCGCTTGAAAAAAGCTATTGGACCTTAGTTCACAAGGTCAGTGAGGCGGGAAAGTATAAAGTTTATGTCTGGTGGAAATTAGACAAAGTCACGTTATCAAGTTTTCCCTGTTGAGAACTTGTTTTACCTCGCATGCCACGTTATTTGCCGGATAGAGGATGGTGAGTATTCAGACCGTATAATTATGTAAAATTAGAGAGATTCTAGGGTGCGTGTAAAAGCTTTCTGGGATCGTCGAAAACAGTTCAACCGAAAATGCGCCTCAACATGCATATTCGGCTGTATTTACTGTGAGCCTGTTCTTAAAACGTTTCTCGTTTACAGTTCTAGACCACTAGTACGGTTTTATCATTTCTTGTCGCACGGGACTGTCTCTTTAAGTTTAAGGTAGTTAATATCGTTCGGTTTTACGACCGCAGAATCGAGCAGGAAGTCAAGTTCTTTTGTCTCAATTTGTCAAACGAGTGGTGGGTAACATCATCTTGACTAGGAAAGTAAACACACAGGGGAGTATACAACCCGCGTATGTTCCACCCCGTTAAACGAAAGAAACTAGGAAATAGTTTGTCTCCCAAAGTGATCTCATGGAAACTGATTTTTATCAACAACATCCACTGTTCTAAATTCCACTGTTCTGTTCTGGCATATGAATTACTACAATTTTTTTTCTCTCGCTATATGGGACCATATATCGGTGTAATATATGGCACCGCCGGTGTATCCAGGGCACTAAAAACCACCGAAAAAGGCTGAATATAGAACGTTCTTTCGTTTTCGGGCACAACTAACCACACGGTATAATTTAAAAATCGCTTTTAGGTGTAAAATACCAGCAACGCTTCGAGAAGCACAAATGTGTTGATAACATTTTTCCCAGAATAGCTTGCTTTCGCAACAAAAGATTGCGCCCACAAGAGACCGTTTCTCGTGCGTAACAGTACTTCAGTGCAAATGAATCGTACTTGAAGGATGGGTCTGATCCATACTGGAGTATAACTATTTGGTCTTTTCGTCGAATTGAAGTGTGAGAACTTGTAAAAAGAAACTAGTTGCAATCCCTTTCAGCGTTCTTGGCATCCGAAAGAACAGAAGACCGTACATAGAAATTATAAACATGCACTCACGTATAGACAAAAGGCATTTAAGCGTCTCATCTGATTAAAGGAAATCATTCTGCAGTGAGACCAGAATAGCCAGACAGCCTGTTTAACTAATTCTACATACAGCGACTGGACTTGTTCAAAATCAAGGCTTGATTTGGCAGTTGCATGGGATATTCGGAATCGAAAACGTTACGCTTGCTACTACTAGGGTCTCAAAAAGGACCTAACTCGTGTGATGATGAAACGTACTTTCGGCGTCAGCCGTGATTTATTGAAACCATAGGTTGTCACATATACTGTTATTATTATTTTTTAGACTATTTCGCTTTACCATTCAAAATAAATATCCGGAACTGCGTCGATTCTTAAAATACTCAGCATAAATGGTCCATCTACCAAGTTCTTGCAGATTCTTTCCGGCATTACATAGATAGGTTCCTTTAAAACGAATCGATGACCAAGCGCCTTCCTGTGTTAAATGGTAAAAAAGAAAATCATCAAAAGAGGTAAACTAAAAGGCAAGAACTTTATGCTAACCCCCA
>BLFK01000629.1:608855-623855 GCA_014634185.1 Astreopora myriophthalma | reverse complement strand
TACTTTCAAGCACAGCAGCAACTCTTCTCAGTGCCAAATGTCAAATATTGTGACTTTGTGGTATGTGCTATTGATAAAATGAAGAACATTCATTTAGTAGTGCTACGCATATACCCTGATGTTGAACATTGGGACCATGTGCTACCTAAATTAGAAATATTTTGGACAATATGCATTCTTTCTGAGATTTTGGGGCGATGGTATACTCGACGTTGCACAGTGCCAGTTAAACTACCAGACAAGGATGCCATCTGTTTCTGTCGAATGAAAAGAGACGCACAGAGCATTTTATGCAGTAATGAGGACTGCCCTTATGATGGGTTTCACCCTTCCTGTCTATCTCTCACTTCTGTGAAAATGCCGAAGACATGGTACTGCCCTCATTGTTGCAGACTTCCTCAGTTTAAGAAGAGAGGAGGTACTAGAAAGGTATCACATGCTGCATCAAATCAAGCAGCTGTGAAGTGTGACAGCATCTGTATCTGCAAGTCAAAGCCCTTCCCCACAGACAAGTTAGTAGAGTGTCATGGAGAATACTGCAAAAATGGAGAGTTTTTTCACCTGACTTGTTTACATTGTAGCTTGAGAAAGTCTGTGCTCTGGCCAGCAAATTGGATGGTTTTTCAATGAATACCTCGAAGCAGTCAATAATCACAGTGGTTTTCTTCCCGAATGGATACTGAAAGCACTGCGGCATGGTCTTCCAAAGTTGGTCTCTGTTTGGCCAGTAAACAAACCGAAATAATCTCGAATCCATCACCTGAATCCAACGGTAAAATACTCTTGAAATGGTGGACACCGACACTGAAAATCGGTAGGCAAGATCTTGTATCGGTGCATTTAACCGTAGTTTCATGAGTACAATCATGAACTCCTGAAATCGATCCAGAGACTGTGTTTGTCGAGTTACATGTGGGGAAACATGGTCGAAGACAACCATCAGCACTTCCATTGAAGGGAGGCCTGTGTAAAAACGGACTTTATCATCCGAATCAAAGAAATCTTTACCCGGTGCTTGGTACTTGTTTTTCTGAAACATATATTCAAACTCCGCGGTCTGACACCATCCCTCCTTTGTGTCAGGGTTAGTCGTTTGGCATTCGGCGTCCTTTACACCTACTTCCGGTGCGATTTCTTCGCCTTCGCAAAGCTCTTCGGTTTGAGTCACAGAAAATGTTTCAGCGCCAGATCCTACGGTCTCTTCGTTTTGAATTTCTTCGGTCGAAGTGCTTGGCTCGCCAAAGTCAATCTCAGCAACAGGAAGGCTGCTTTCATTAAGCTTTTGCCGCTTCTCTGCCCCTTCGCGTTCTTGGCGAGCGATTGCAAGCTGTTCTCGCTTCTTTGCTCTCTCGCTCCTCTGTTCATTGGCTTTAAAATCGACTTCAGGGCCATATTTCTTCTTTCCGAGATTTAAAGTCGGTATCCAATCCTCATGGTACCTATTCCAATAAGGAGCTGGCTTTCCACCGACAAAATGTTTGCCACACACACGTTCGCTTTCAAGAACTTGCTTTTCCTCCATATCGCCGCGACTAATCGCTCTGATCCACTCTTTTCTCCGCTCTTCAGTTAGCTTTTCCTCAAATTCTCCTTTATTAGTAACGACTGTTGTTGTTATACGATAAAATCCTACTCCTTTATCTCGACCAGTTCTACTCCCACAGCCAGGAATAACGCAGAGAACCATCTCAACATTCGACTACGATCTCACATCGAAGCGCATTTGTTTACACGTGGATGGGCTCCAACATGGCGGATAGCAGCCGTCGTCATCAGTAGAGGTCACGTGAATGAAAACCAAGAATACGTAGTCTGAAATACATCGATGATCAAAGAGTTCATGTGAGGAGGCGGAGGGCAAGCCGAGTCGCTGGACAAGCCTGCAGTGGCTTCGTTACGGAAAAGATGTGGCAGAATAAACTGCTAAAGAAAGCTTTTCAGGAAGCACACACGCAAGCTTCAAATGGATACTTAAGCGTTTTGCGTAAACATGCATCAGTGCTAAGTGGAGAAAACAGAGCGAGAGACCCCCTGACACTATAAGTCAGTCTGTACCCGGAGCTCGCCGACATTCTATGAGCGCTGAATTACATACAGCTGTAACTGTTTTCACTGCACAGCTTATTGGCTTGGAGCCGGGCACTTGCTACAGGCATATCTTAAAGCTATTCCATTTTCTTACCAAACAAATTAAGCAATAAGAGAGATTTAACTGAAGAACGAGAAGCGATCAACCTGAACTCTTCAGAACAACAGCCTATTTCCGAACCGGTCCGGTCTGAGTTCATCGATTTTACCCACTGAGCACGCTTCCAAAAGGTAAAACTGACGAATTCAATGTAAATTTGCTAAGTTTGTTTCATTTCTGGAGTAAGTAATTGCTGATGCTCCTGACCAACAATTTTGTTCTAACAGCAAAAACGCAAGAGTAATCATTTCATAGTTCCAGTACAACTTTTAATAATGCAAATACGTACAGAATGTAACCTTTTCCAAATTTACGACTCTAGGGGATGCATGGCCATCTCGATAAAATGATTGTCTTTGAATTTAATAAAAGTTTAAAAATTATGAGAAAAAAAGAGGAGTTCTCTTATCAAGTCAGGTAAGCAGTAAGTAAAAATTGAAAATAGAAGGCCGACTGAAATCAGGCCGCTAACTCAGAGGCGTTTTACAAAGCTTGTAGTATTAGTCGCTAGGCCCTCGCTAGGCGGCCTTGAGAGACATTCACCGCATTTGTGAGACCTGTAGCTAACATGTATAAAAAATAAACAAGCTATATGAGATCAAGTCTAATACTGTTTTGACAAATTTTGCCTGACCGTGAATGGGAGACTGCTTGAATCTGACGTAGGCCCGACATTTCGAGTATGGCTGAAGTGGCACTGGTTTTCGCCGCGGCCTTTGGACTTTCATGTACTTTAAGTTTAACTTGGAACATCAATAATATCATCACCATTATTGTCATTATTATCATATCAACTGAATCGAAAGCAAATTATGTAGCCTCTCAGCAACGAGTAGACTAGCGGCGGATAAGCTTTGTTGCTTCAGGTGATATCACAATTAACGTTCAACCTCCCGCCGCGTCAATTTCATTCAATACTAATTATTATCATCAGTAAAAGTGTCATTCATCACAGTTTCACGCCATTACACTGACCTTTTAAGGGAAAAGAAAAAAAACTACTGGGACAACCTTTGTCATTTTATCCAAACCTAACGGTACCTTTTAAATTCTCGGCTTGAAAATCAGGATATAGCGTTGAAAAACACATTCAAGATGACTCTTCGAAAACTGGATGACCTATTGAGTTCTCCATTTGAGGGCTCGTTTCAACAATGCGACCTCATCCCCTACAGGAGGATTCTCCGGAGTTACTTTTGGAGTTTTCAGTTTAGTTTTTATTTTCAGTCGATTTGTCTAGCTAAAAATGCCGAATTATTTAATTTGTCATTAAGGTTATTAAAACCACTGAGATTGTTTTGTTGTCTGTTGACGAGCTCCACCCATTAATCTTTTCAAGAATAAGACATCTGAGGCCATATTTTTCATTTTTACAAAGTGAAATAAATTGATTTTTCTTTTTTGAGCCTCGTGTTTCAGCTAATGAAGGAAGTACATTGTACGCTTCCAGTTCAAGTGATGTTGGGGATTTTCGCATCCTAATTAATTTGACAAGGCCGTGGCTAAACAGACAGAAACTAGTTTTTTTTTTTCTGAATAGAAACAGCGGACACATCTTCAAAACGAACGGTGGCATGCCCTACTGGGGGGAGGGGGGGGGGAAGAGGTCCCTGCAGTATGCAATGAATAAAGATCTAATTTGGGTAAAAATATTCACTTGCCATGATCCGCGGTTTAAAAAATAGAAGGCTACAAAAAGCCTTGGTTTGGGCTGCATCAACTTCATTTTTACTTTACATGTTTCTATGCATTGCAAAACGAATTTGCTCAGACTACGCTGGCTGTGTCAAATCTGACATCTGTGAATAAAAATAATTGAAAACGGGTTTGTAGGATTTCGGAACAATATCGAAGGCGTTTGCGTGACTTGAGGCAACCAATGCACCGGACCAAGCTCAAGTACGGGAAACGGAAAGTCACCTGGCGATAGCATTTATGGAGCAACTACAGAATACAGGGCCACACATTTTTCTTGCTATTTACAGCAGACTTACTTTGATAGCAGGGTTAAAGTAGTAGCAAGAATTATCTCCTTGACTTATTGAAAACAGTCAATAGCAAAATTACACAAAATTTATGTAAATAAACCGACAGAAAGATCGACGGAACCACTGTCAGTGCGGTCTATGTTAAAGCTTGGTGCAGTAAATCTGCACATAAATCGATCGCCGATTTCCTGTGGATCACAGTTGAACTGATTGTTTATAAGGACAACTTGAATTTTTTGTCGTTGAAAAATCCAGCAGATTGAACAACATTCTATTTGTTTTGTTTTGTTGCGTAACGCTAGTTTCCTTGTGTAACGCCATTTTTGGTAGACAGGAACTTCTAATTTATGGCAGTTGGTCCCTATTGCAATGTAAAACACACCCATGTCATTCTATCTTTCGTCAAGCAAACTGATCATACAAAAGATCTTTTCATCAGGGTGTACATCAACGGGAAAGTCCTACACGTTTATGTTCCGGTATAGCTTATGGACAAGAGCCAAGCAAGGAGCCACAAACACACTGGTCTTTTGAAGCAGTTTCCTTATTTGGTGGCAGAAGAATCGTTTCCGGTCATACGAGGAGACTCCCTTCCGATGCGATTGAATTTGGCGATTTGATATTTCTTAAAAAACAGACAGGATATGCAAATCAAACGTTTCTTCGCCGTGAAAGGAGCGATATTGAAATAAAAATTAGAGCTGCATTCTAGCATACTGGAGCCTTAGCTAGGAGGTTTCTTTTAAGAGGAAAAGCTAAGAGCAATAATCAATTGAATCGCTCAAGTTCACACTGATCATGGTGAACTTGTGAGATCATTGACCCTTGAACGTCAGGCAAACAGTTTGTTTTTATTTATGTATCGTCGTTTTTCCGGTCGAGCAGATTTCGTGTGAACGCGGAAAAAATTTAGAGCAAGAGATGGAACATTTATGGACCAATTTTTTTTTATTTGCGTCGCAACCAAGGGAAGTTTCAAAGAGAACGAAACAGTTTGCTTGAAATGGCTGTTAGCGCTGAAGGACGAAAAGATAGAACTATAGTGAAATACACGTGTCGAGGTTGTCTAACATAATATTCTTCCTGTTTAACTCGTGCAATTAGCATATCAGTCAAAGTAAACTGTCAATCAAATCGATGAAACGAGAGTATAAATTAGGAATAAGTTGACCAGCAAGATCATCTTTTGGCAAGTAAAAGCCAGCTTCATATAGCACTTGATTCAAGTTCAACAATATTTTGTTTCTAAAGCAAGACCCGCTTACTCAAACTAATTCAGCAACATCATTCCATAGCTGATAGCCCGGCTACTGCTGAATCGGACGTTTCGTAATAAAGCTTTCAGTGGGAAAGATGGAACTGGAGGACGGATTTCTCAGCGGGTTTTTGAACATTTCAGAGTTGGAGAAGTATTTTATCCATGGTAGGTATAACTTGCAAACTAAATCCCCAGAGTTATAGTAATTTTCTTTGTCGCACAACGTTAGTGATTTGCTTCCTTGGCGTTTTCTTACTCAGGGCAATCGAACTTTTTTTCAACACAGAAGATGTTACTAATTATAAAAGTGCAGGGTCCAGATATTGTCAATGCCGTTTCATACTCGTTAAAATTGAAGCTGGTTACAGATAAATCGCCATCAAAGCCCCTCTTGAGCAAGTAAGGCAAAAAAAATATTCAAAACCAAAACTAAAAAAAAAATCATGATCTGGTCGGGTGTAATATTTCAAATTTCACTGCAACAAACTCAGACTTGAACAAAATTCACATATCTCCCCAGTAAAGTGGCGGTGGCTATACCACATCCTATTACATTAGAAGGAAACAAGGGTCACCGAATGACAGACCCACCTTGATCATTTGATGGTCGCAATCGTGAAAGTTTTTCTGCTAATCATGCAGTTTAAGTTACTTAAGTTTAATTGCCCTTTTCTTGGCGAAAGGATTATTTCCAGAGAAACCGATACCTTTTCCGCCTTTTCTGTTCCTCTACCAATGTTTACGACTGTCCGCGCATGGCCGGGTCGAGTGAAAAATATGGAAGGATCAGTTCAAGCGTTCGGGACCACATCTCCGACCTCGCGAAAAATCAGTCAGACTCGACTAACATTTTGTTAACCATCCCTTTTTTAAACAATCTCGCGCGTAGCCGTTTCTGAAATCTTTCGTATAATTGTCTTGTTTAGATAGCAGCATCCGGTTTGTAGCGACGTCATGTCCTATGGGCGTTGGTCTTACTTCAAACTTGCTCCTTGTTTTCTGAGAAATCTTGTTTGAGATTCTCGCTATTTAGTGATAAGTGCTCAATGGTCTCGTATGGCTAAGTCGCCATCGGACTTTGTAATGTATGCTGCCAAATGTTTAGCGAACGCGAAGTGCGAAATTATACTTGCCGAAATAGCCCGCACTTTCAAGCTTCTTCTCACTCGCAATCTTGTTCTCTTTTCGCAATCAATCAAAGGGAATTAATGCCAGAGGCTAATAGTAATGTAGACTGTAATAAGTTAGCGCGAACGTGAACTGTTTATTGTGTTCTTTATTTGACTTGCTGGGCCGATGAAATAAAAATACTTAGTGAAACCTTAATAAGCAGACAAGCAATGGTCGGGTGGTTAATGTCACACTGCAGTCTGGACTCGCTGTCTCGAGTCAACACTTTATCTAAATCATGTGAAAGTCACGGTCCTGATCTGGAAAGAGGGCCGATGCCCAAATGTAGCGAGACATCGACCCTGCATATCATTCAGTCACAGTTCGAAATAAAAGACGGAAAAGACAACCTTCAGATTTAGAAGAGAGAAGATAACAAAGCATCTATAGCACATGTTGAGGCGCGGTGTCAGTAGAAAGAAAAGAGAATGTCACTCAAGGAATCTTCTTATCAAATATTTTCACAATTTCGACACTGATAGTCAATACTTAGCTTGGTGATAACATGAAAGCGCCACTGGAGGAACAATTTAAATGCCTCACGCACTGCTAAGTAAACCCAGCTGACTGCTTTATTAATCATTAGTTTCGCGTAGCATTAAGGAAAACATCAGGGATCGTCAGTCGTCTTTCCTGAACCTCGAGTTATGTGTGATCAAAGAGCAATCAGATTAGATTCCATACATTTTTTCTCTCTCTTTTTTTTTTGTGACCAGGCCGAGATTACAACACAATACAATAAACTTTATCATAGCACGGTAGGTATTAAAGCTAAAGCTTGTGGTGCCGTCAGACCAACATGTTGTAGAAATTCTGGTCGTAGTTAATTAAGTGAAGCAGTGAAAAAATTATCTTCAGTTCGAGTTCTTGCGTTAGCATAACCATGCCGCCATGTATCTATACCATTGTCAGGATTAATATTCTCCCACTACGCAGACGTAAGAGTGGACATGTTAAGAACGTTACCTCACCCGGCACTAGTACGGCTACGAGTATGAGTTTTTTGTTCTGAGCACGCGCACTTCGAAAAAATTCGACCTCCAAACGTATTGCGCGTGCTCAGTAGGGAAAACTCATACTCGTCCTCGTAGTCCAATCTAAAGGTCGCTACTGTTGTCCCAACTGTCCGCTCCGCGTTTATCGTGAAACTACTTTTTTTTTTGTCGTTGAGTTATTGAAACAACTTGTTCCTCTTGTAGCGCAACAGGTTCTACAGCGCTCTCCCTAAACACTTCTTGAAAAAACACCCGTGATTCACCCTGTTGCTGAAGGAAGAAATTGTTGTTTGTACAAGTGCTCTGACTGAAGACCGGAACTCTTAATTCTGATCGCTGTAGAAACTAACGCGACACCTTACTACTAGGTGTTGCCGTGGGTTTGGCTCGAACGGGGGTCATATCCTGATTCTAATGACGTTTTCCCAATATTTTCCGGGCCTGAAAAGGAGTGATCTTTCGTCCATGCAACTCTTCAGTCTACTAAGCTACATATTTTTGTAGTTGACCGTTTTATGGCTTGAGTGCCGGAGAACGCGGCAGCTGCCTAATACTGACAACTTCTAGGGTAACTAACCGTATGATTACACTTGTTTTTTTTTTTCTTACATATAAGAGCCTTTTTAATGAGAAAGTGCAGACTTGAATTGACCCAGATGTTAAGAACATGCTACGATCCAACGTGCGCAACCTGTAATTAAGAGATAAAGAATTATTATTCAATTGGGTCGAGTTAAAAACACTTCAGAGTAGTAGAGGTGTGAATTTGTGGTGGTCGATTTACATTTTCTCTGTCTTAAGATTAGTAGCGGTTTCTCTAAACTGAATTTTTTTGAGAGGTCTCTGAGGAGATTATATCCTTGTCGTTTTCAACTGTGCCGAGAAGAGCAATAACGTGAGTTCCCTTAAGTTCTGTACTTCGTTCAGGCTCAAAAGAGAGAAAAATATTACAACCGCCACTTCGCTTCAGCCCGATCAATCGTACTGTGCGCTTGGAACGTGAATGAGCTTGCATGAAGAACCGCACTGCAGCTACGAGTTATGATTTGTGTAGCCTCTAAAAGTGAACCTTATTGCCAGCGAACTGCCATGCTAGTAGTAATAGCTTTTCCATTTTTCAATAGGATCTACCTGCCACACCAAAGAAGCAATCTTAACTTCTAATTCGCTGTTATCATTCGCGTTTTTTGTCGTTCTCAATGTAAAGCACTGAGTTTTTCATCCGGCTAATGTTATCGCTGGCGGATTGCAATACAGTTGAGTCCTTGAGATCTTATTTCGATTTCCTGTGGTAGGCCGTACTGAGGAGTAAAAATCCTACAAAAACATCATCTACCTTTCATGACGACCCAAGAAAATTATTGATCAAAGCATAGAACGCAAGGCCGTCGACCTTTCAAATTGTACAACATCCGTTCCGGGCATCTGGACGAGTCACCGGAATTGAACGATTCCGCAGTGACCTTTTTTCCTTCTTAAGGTAGCAAACGATTTCTACATTTCTGTATTTGCTTAATGCGTCGTTCATCGATTTACATTATATGGGTATGCATGACTCCTCATTGAACAGCCTCTGGTTTCCGTTGATCTCTGGCCCTGTATTGTTACTCTGTATTATTACAATGGTGAATTATGATTTTGAGAATGTTGGTTTTGTTTTGTTTTGTTTTTTTTTTCTGAGAAAGTGACACAGGCATACTCGGAAAAAAATCCGAGTTCTCCTTACAGGACTTGAACATTTGACCTTCCCATTACTAAATCGGATGCTTTACCACTAGGTACAGCTGGAAACTAGGTTCATATTTGACAATCATCCTGTATATTCACTGAAAGGATATTGATTTGATTGTCGTCGCGTGATGTGGTTAAAAGAATTAACGAAAGGTTAAGTGTTTAACCTGGAGGCGGATTTTTTTATATAAGATTTATAATTTTCATACCGCAGACGATTAGATCACTTGCAGGAAAAGCGGGTTTCTTTTAATGGATGCATAATTATTACTCGACATGTAAGCGCTTTATAGATTTCACTGAAGAGATTTTCTTTCTCATGAACATGTGCCGGACATGCCACCGTGCGCCGCGGTCACGCCTCTTTTCGTCAACGGTAGAGCGCGGGAACATGACATCACGAGCTTGCGATAGGTCTTAATATAGTGTATGACATTACTATACTTGTCTAACCTGGCCTGCTTTGGCTTGCGGATATTGTTAGTCTATCACTTTTGCATCTGCCTGCCATTTCCTGTACTAACTGGGGAGGAGGGAGTCTGTTATTCTACTTGACAGCCATTTTTCATGCCTTTGTTGTGGTTCTCATCAGTCAAGTTGGGTAAATTTACACTCTGTTGTTTCACTATTCAGTATTGTAGAGACCTTTTAAATAAGCTGCGATGAGATATTAACATATTATGTGGTTGTAATTTCAAATAAAGGCTGTCTTGCCTCACTTTGGATTCTACTATTTAGTTGTAAATTCTAGCGGCTGTGACGGCGCCATTGAATTGTCAAACATAGATTCTGAAATTTTCAACGTGTCTTCTTGTGAACCGTACTGTAATATTTAAATTCTGAGGTTTATGGAACTTAAATTGTCCTGAAAAAGTCAATTGACCCGGTTCTATGCGTGAATGCCCATCGGAGAACAGGAAGTCATTTCTCCTGTAGTATTTTAAAATAACCTCGTTTTGGCGGAGCTGAGTTCAGTCGCCATCTGGTACGCTTTTTGGTAATATGAAGCATCGTTCTCATAACAAAGGTAACCACAGCTAATTTTCCTGCGAGTTACCCCTCTCGGTAGAATCTAATCATGCATTTGTACATAACTGAAAAGGCTCGCAAATGAAGGTAGTAATTTTTAATCGTGTCGTATCTCAAAGTAACACTTTATAAGATTTAAAAGTCTTAGAAGTTATTTCCTTCAGTGCTTTCTTCGTGGCTCTAATGTTTTAAGCGTAGTAGGTCTTCGTAGATATTGAACTGTTGACTGTCTTCGAGAAAACACGGTAGGCTCATGATAAGGCTGGGGTAGTTCCTGTCCTGTATGTTAGTAATTATAATGTATTTGACGTAGATAAGAAATTTAATTTATGAATTTAGCAAATATTTGTCATAGAAGTGATTCATGAGGCTGCCCGCTGCCGTGCTGTTTTGTATAGGAATAAAAGGGAGACTCGGACCTTTCCTCGAAGTCCCGGAAACTTTTCGGGCCGAAAAGCCATTTGTAAAACCACCGGCGATCCGTTTATTCTAAGAGTTTGGTCCTTTAAAACGTTTAAGGTTTTATGCTCAGAAACGTTTTCCGTTGAGATACGGGACTGTGGCACCCGAAAGAGGCCCGGAAAGTTTCCTGTCCTTTATGAACTTTATTATTTATTCGGAGGTTCAATTGTTCTGTTTCACTCTGAAATATGTTCTGAGTAATCACATGGTTATGTGGTCAGTTACACATATTTTAAGATGCTTTTCCCAAAAAAAGAAAATATCCAATTATTTGAGTTTCTTTGGGTCCGGACGCTGATTGTTGAATTGTTCAACCTGTCCCTCAGTGGCATAACGCAGATGAATCATCCATATTTAGCCAATTTTATTTCTTCTCTCTTGTACTACTTTCTTTTGCTCTATACAGTTTTCAAACCTTTCTTGGCGAAAGTTTGGTCAGTGTACATCAGCAAACAGCTGTTGTTTTTTCCTTGTTTTCTGCCATTCGACAATGACTAACCATTTCCGGTTTGACGTAACGGAAATCTTTTCAACAGCAATTCAGTTATTCCCGTTGAATTAGTAAGCAATTTTACTGTGAATCACAACAGTTTGAGTTCTACTTTGCATCCACCATGGTGTGGATTACGTTACACATTTTCTTCCTCGTCTCGGCATGTCTGGCACTGGTGATATTCCAGCTGGCGATTTTACTTCTTCCTGTGTTCGCGTTCATGGAAACAGCGCATTTCCGGTTGAATTGACTTCCTGTACCTATTTCCTGAAGCAAATAAAGTATTTCTTAGCTGACCACAGGAGACAGACAGAAAAAGTATATTTCATTTGTTTTAGCTAGAGATAGAGTTTCTCCTCTCTCAAAGTGACGAGTTTCTATTGTTTTGTTTGAAAGTTAAGTGTATGTAACAATGTATACATTTTTTTTATATTCCGACTGATTGTAATAGGTTTCCGGTATAAAACCCGAGCTATCGTAAAATAAATATTCCTTGTTAGATCGTTAGACTTCCTGTCAAGTTCTGTCCTTTGATGAAGAAAAGAAAGGAGTTGTTAACAGCAGAACTCTGTCTTTCAATTTTGTTATGCCTGAAGGTTTGTTGCTTATGTGAACAAGTGTTGTTCAATTTATGTTTACGTTCTGTATTTGATAACAATCAAGTTTGCTTGGACTGGCAGACGCGTTAACCCTTTATAGTTAAATATCGAAAGTTTCTATACGTTTAGCAACATTACCTCGACCCTGCCTTGCTTTTGTCGAAGCAGATGCTTTTATACGGCAATTACGAAAGCAGTGTCACTTTGAAATATATAATTTGAATATGCTGCACTATATTTTAAAAGTCCGGTCGGTCTCACCCTGAGCTGGGTTAATTTTTAAAATTTGCTGTTTGGTAAATATTGATGTGCAGCTTCTGTTTACGGTCTTTGTCTGCTCGGTAATGAATAGCCGATGAACTCCGCTTTATGTCGGCTCGCTTTGTCCGGGGTCCGTTATCGAGAGCCTCTTCACTTGCGCCCGGTTGACAGGGCTGGCGCGATTTCCTAAAATGTTTCTGAGGCCGAGATCTCGGTAACCGGGTTGGAAAATTTCCCATATGAACACATCGCGCTGTTTAATACCGGGATGAATTTTTTTCCTTGTGCCGTGTATTTTGAGCTCTTTGGGCTGGTTTTGGCGGCATTTTCTTTTCACCACGGTAACCAGGCTCATATAAAGAGGTCCTTCGTAGCCTGCGTGACAAGGACACGAAATAGCAAGGGAATCAGAGGCCGGTGCTAGGTTTGAAAGTGTAAGTAGGCAATTTGAGGCAATTGGTTGGTTGGCTGCTGACGATGTTCAGCCTCTCAGTTCTGTCTGTCCTCATTGGATGGTCAAATCGAAGACAAACAATGAATCAAAAACAGGCTTGTCCATCATATGCAGCCGGATCAGCATTCATTTGTATTCTCTAATAACGGACTGAAAATTTGTTTTTATCGGCACAGATTGCGACCTGGACGCGTTCAGAGACATCAAGCCGTTCCAACCTCTTCCAAAGTCTAAAGCAGATTGTGACCGATACAATGACTTGCCAGCAAACGGGTTTTTAAACTGGTCAACATGTCATCAAAGTCTCCATTACTCAGATTTGCCGCCTCTCCAGCGCCTGCAGACAGCTGCCAGAGAAGAAGTAGTGTTTTTCAATGTTCAGAAATGCTATGAGAAAGTTCAGTGCCGAAAGAATAAGAAATCAAAGCAACGTGTTCAAGGTGCCACCATCAATCTTCGAGTAACAACTGATGCTCCCATAGTTAAGGTAGAAGTGTTTGTCGAAAGACTGCCTAAGGCCGCGGTGCTTTGTGGGGATAGTAATGGCAGAGTGCCCCTCAAACTCAAGTTGGAGAACCTCATGTATTCTGATGTAAGTGTCTCGTGTATTCTCCAACTCGTGAACCAGTTTAGCATTGTATCGCTCAGTGTAATTTAACTTATTGCAATTTAGCAGGCGTTCTTCTTTCGAAACCATCGCTACGCAAGCTTGTACAGCGTCGGGTAAATGTTACACCCTAAGAGTCCGCATTCCTTATTTATATTCTCATAGCTCATCAAAGTATGGCACAGCAGCGCTCGTTACGCGGGAGTATCAGCACACCTGTACGCCGCGATTGGTTCACTTCAAAGCACCACCAAGCGTTCCAATCCGACATTCATTCAACCCGTGATACAGCCGAATTGCACTGTATACAACTTGAATTATTTAGAATTTGCACTCCTGCTATCGGTGCCCAACTATAACGTCCAAACTGGGGCGTTTTCGCTTTAACTTGGTGTTATTTAGATCTGTATTGCAAGCGCTGTTAAGGGAAGGAAGGAGGGAAATCTGCGACATGCATTGTTCAGTGTCCGTTTTTCGCACCTGCGCGCCTGGTTCCCGCTTCCTTTTCTGGAGCCTGCCACGAAGGCTTGAAAGGCCGGAGGAACCATTAATTCGTTATAGTCTATTTTTTGCGGAGTCGTATACTTCCGTATGTTACATTGACAATGAAAGCGTAGCACAACCAGGCGCTCCCAAAGGCAATAAATTTATAATTGTACCAACCTCTATTTTAACTTTTCAGCTCGATTATCTTTTACCTGCTCTAAGATGCTTTTTTCGCCACCTAATACCTGTTCTGGGCATACCACATCGCCAGTTTTACATAAAGCTACATTGAAGCAGTCAGCGTTGTTTGACAAAACGTACTCTTAACTGTTTTTAAACTGATTGTGTAACATTCTTTGATTTCTAGAACTATCAAAGACAAGACCAGTACTTTTCTGTGGACCTTGACTCGGTGTATCATAACCCCCTGACTGGTAACCCTGTATACAAGCTTTCCACTGTGGATTCAGAGAGGAGGAATCGCTTCTGGCTTGTAGCTCATATTGTGTATGCTGGCAATCGTAAGAGCCAACCGTTTTATAGTGAGCCGTTTTTACTCAAGAGCAAGAGAAGTTCTAGGTCCTCTCCTTATTAAGAAATGCTTATTTTCATAATAGTAAACTCTTGGGGCCAAGAGATGTAAATATAATAAATCTGTGGATCTTAATCAGGCGCGTATAGCATCTTTTGGACTTGTTGTAGCCCTGGTCCCGCAAGGCAACGTTGTAAAATAGGTTTTTGTTTGTTTGTTTGTTTTTTGTTTCAACATTTGTAAAAGTCATGTTATGAAAGTGAAGTGAACGTTACTCTACCAATCTAACCCCATAACGAAACTGAAATAGCTTGCGTAGCCGTTGTTGTTGTTGGGGAATGGGGCGGTGGTTTCTCATTGCCCTCCGCCCCATTCCCCTTGCGGCGTGCGGCCTCCAACTACAACCGCCAGCTGGGCAGGCTAGAATTGAAATAGTCTTTTGCATTGCCGTTGACCTATTGAACAGGTCAAGAGTCCAGCTTAGAATTTCACTTCTACGAAGTGGTTTGAACTGGGGAAGTTTAGCAACCATCCTATGAGGACACTGGATCGTGCACTGTAGAGCTGCTCCCTCGAGTTGTAGACCATCTGGGTCTTTTTAAATGTAATGAAATATTTCATAACTTCTGAGTTAAGATTACGAAGCATTAGTCACAAGACAGACCTTGTAACGTAATTGCTTTCAGCTCCTCCTAATTCTTTGTTCCACGTTTTCGTTGTTGTTTCCCGGAGGGGGGGGGGGGGGGC
>BLFK01000629.1:598005-600545 GCA_014634185.1 Astreopora myriophthalma | reverse complement strand
TACATAGCAATAGAAATTGTTTCGTTTATCCTTTAGTAAAACTTTAACAGTGTAGAGTAATAATATTGTCTCAAAAGGACAATGAACTGAAAATTTCTTTTTCAGTCGTCAACGCAATTTCCCGCCAAAAATACGCGGGCTACCAGAACTCGAGACTTGAGCCCGCGATCTAGTAAAACAATTACTGGTCAGCGGACAGCTTCCAAATAAATCACGTCACCTCGACGAGTTCACACATGAGCCCACAATATGGTCATGTGATACTGATCAGTGGCTATCCCGTTTTGACAGCTGTCAATTGACCATCTGAATGCCCAATATAAAAGATGTGGATTTGCCAAGACACGCCTGAGATACCTCTCCCTTCCTTTTGATAGTCTCCCCTACCCTACCCGTACAATCTGTAGACGCGTACGTACGTACGTACGTAGGTACGTGACAACCAAACGAAAAGAAGTTGACCATATTCCATGAGTATGGGGCTCTGGCGAAGCGCGCGTGGGAGCCCCGCTATAAAGGAGAAATATAGAAAATAATACTTATATTCGACATTCTTCGTGGCGAACTGCACCGTCTTCGCACCTTGAAGCCATTTTGTGAATGAAATTTCAAAAGAACCGGCCGCGCCCTGAGCGGGAAGCTCTCTTGTAATTGGCTAATCATGTTAGTAATCACGGCGACACCACCTCTAAGAAACTCTCTAATGAACTCTAAGAAAAAGCAATCAAAAGCAATTTCTTCCTTGAAATGCCCCAGTGACAATAGCCTAACAACTGATCCCATCCAGATTTCTAATATCTTGAACAAGTATTTTTCCTCGATTGGTGGTAGCCTTGCTTCTCACGTTCCGCACTCTTCGCATTCTTTTACTAAATTTTTGTCACCAAGAAACCCAAATTCCTTTTTTTGTGATCCGGTTTCCCCAGCGGACATAGTAAACGAGATGTTATGCATCCCTAACAATAAAACCTATGGTTTTTTTCTTGTCCAGTTCGCATATTATCTGGCTCCACCTACATTGTAGCCGGTCCCTTAGCTGATATAGTAAATATGTCGATTGATACTGGAGTATTCCCAGCCAAACTAAAGCAAGCGGAAGTCATTCCTGTCTATAAGAGCGATGACGAAACAGACCCTAGAAATTACCGGCCAATATATTTACTCTCCGTTTTCAACCGGATATTTGAAAAAACTATGTACCATCGACTGAAACTTCATCTTGGGCTGACACCTTGTCGTGGTGGTGGAGCTTGTGTGTCTCAAGGACCCAGACAGCTCTGCCGGCAGGGACTTTGGTCCCTGGCAGGTCTAACCATGCCGGATTGGTCAAAGGGTAGAGGCCAGACGAAGAACAGCACCTGGTCCTCCAGGTTGGGGGTTGGGCGGCGGGCTGATAACCCGCTCCCGGAAAAAGAAGCATATTACGGAAACCGAAACTAGAATTACCACTGCGCCCTATCGGGAAGCAGGGGTACAGGATGCTAACTCCCGGTTGGAGCAACCTGCGAAGCAAAGAATGACGCATAAACCGCCGAGGAAATTGCTGTCGCCAAAAGCGTGTGCGAAGATCGGGAAATGGAATGTAAAGACGTTGTTTGAGACTGGTAAGTGTGCTCAGGTGATTAAAGAGATGCAGAGATATGGTATTAATATTCTGGGAGTAAGTGAAATGAGACGGAACTCTTGTGGGAAGTTGAGGACAGCTACAGGAGAAACTGTGCTGTACTCAGTAATGGATGAAGGTGAAAATCATGAGAGAGGAGTTGGCTTCATTTTGTCTAAAGAAGCTGCACAATGCCTGCTGGAATGGGAACCAGGGTCTGAGAGGATAATCAGAGCCAGGTTCAACTCAAGATGGCAGCAGGTCACCATCTTGCAATGCTATGCCCCAACAAATGTGGCAATGGAGGAGGTGAAGGACGATTTTTACGACCAGCTACAGATGGTTTTGGAGCAGGTGCCATGCAGAGATGTGAAGATCGTCATGGGAGATATGAATGCTAAGGTGGGGATGGACAATACAGGCAGAGAGGAGGTGATGGGTAAGCATGGGGCAAGAGCTGAGATGAATGATAATGGTGAGAGGTGGGCGGACTTCTGTCAGGCAAATGAGTTGGTAATCGGTGGAACGCTGTTCCCCCATAAGGAGTGTCATAAGCGGACATGGAGGTCTCCTGACGGTGTTATTGGGAACCAGATCGACCACCTGGCATTTAGTAGGAGATGGAGGAGCTCACTGCAGGACGTTCGCGTGTTGCGTGGGGCAGACGTTGGGTCGGACCACCATCTGTTGATGGCAAAAGTCAGGCTAAAGATTGCCAAAGTGAGAAAAGGGGAAAGTGGCCGAGTGCATTTCGAGGTCAGCAAGTTGAAAGACTTGGAGGTGGGGAATGCTTTCAAGCTAGTGCTGCACAACAGATTTGAGGGTCTGCAGCAGCTGATGGAGGAGGAGAAGTTGTCAGTGGATGATGAATGGAGGCTGATCGAACAAGGTTACGTGGAGACCTGCGAGCAGGTGCTGGGTAGGGCAAAAACAAACA
>BLFK01000629.1:590505-593005 GCA_014634185.1 Astreopora myriophthalma | reverse complement strand
AAAGTGAAGAATGATCATCGCAGTTAATTTTCCAATTTAAGCAATTGGAAAGGAGAAGCCTGAAAAAATCAGGGCTTCAACGGGATTCAAACCCGTGACCTCCGCGATACCGGTGCGATGCTCTACCAACTGAGCTACGAAGCCACACATTGGGAGCGAGGTCATCGCAGTTAATTTTCCAATTTAAGCAATTGGAAAGGAGAAGCCTGAAAAAATCAGGGCTTCAACGGATTGGAAAATTAACTGCGATGATCATTCTTCACTTTCATCTACAACCGCAGTTCACATATGAGTTATTACGTGTGATGCGTAGGCAGACCACGTTATAGTTTCGGGCCGGTTTGGTCGTCATTGTAGTCTCATATGGTAATTAGCCACGTGCCTTTGCTTGTCACTGAAGTTCAGGCCTGTTGGCTGGGGTTAATTCTCGGATGGGTGACCATGCATAATATCCGGGTTGTTGACTTGTTCTCTGTTTTTTTTCCTTCTTGTTTGCGAAATAGTACAAGCAACACCGCTGGCAACACCATTTGTTGATGCTGTGCCGAATGTTGACATAAACATTTCTATTCAAGTTTATTTGTTCCTATAAAAACTGACTGTTGACAGCCATTCGTCGATCAAGGCATCCCACGTGAACGCCTCCAGGCGTCTTGTTTCATATATACTTCACATCATTTCACTCCTCACGGGAGATATGAACTCACTTAATTGACCTCGTTTTCAAGTGTGGCTTCGTAGCTCAGTTGGTAGAGCATCGCACCGGTATCGCGGAGGTCACGGGTTCGAATCCCGTTGAAGCCTTGATTTTTTCAGGCTTCTCCTTTCCAATTGCTTAAATTGGAAAATTAACTGCGATGATCATTCTTCACTTTCAGAGATTATATTATTGTTAAATAACAATCATCGATTCGCAAAATGAAGGTAATTATCTCAAAAGCTACATGCTTATCTTTGGGTGATCACAGAGGAAAAATTGGTACTTTAAAATTTCCAAGGGGTAACTTGTTACCTCGGTAAACTGGATTTCTGGAAAATGAAAACAGCGAATGACCCTTACTTGGTACCAGCGCTACCGTCCTTACTGCGCACGAGTTCCTCGTTTTGAAACGGCCGTCACCAATCTCGTTCCCCACCTCGTTCCGAGGGTCTCTCTTCTCTCTTATTTATGCGCGTCATTTGAATTCTGACCTCCCGAACTTTTGTTCTCCGATCATTCGCTTACGTTTAGTGGTTCTTGTCTAATCGATTGGTAAATAAAGCGAGGATGGCTTGGCAGGAAGGATGTTTAGATGAGGCTCCAACACAGCAAGATGTGACCCCAAGTCCAATGGAATCGATTCTGAAGGAATTGATGGAACTGAGGAAGGCCAACCAGAAGCTTAACCATCGTTTAGACTCTGTGCTTCAACGACCAACAGCAAAGAAGAGTCTTTTTGGCTCCAAATGTCGGTCATCCGTTGATCCTATTTGTTCTGTAAGTACTAACGTGTACTCTATGAAGATCTTTGATAAATGCCCTATATTATTAGAGGTATTATCGATGGTAAATTTGTAGAAAGATTGTGTTAGATTGAACTTGAATTTTTGGCGCACTTTCTGCGTAGGACTCATATTACAAACACAAAGTACAACTGCATCTACTAACGTATGCTGTTCAAAACTGCTGATTCAGTTTATCGTGAACAATATTGAAGAGTTTTATCTGTCCTTTTTTTTTGTATTAAAAAAAAAAAAAAAATATATATCTCTTATTAACCAAGCGCGAGGGCCGTACTGGGAGAATATCGGCCCGAGGTCTTGACAGTACGGACCGAGCGCAGCGAGGTCCGTACAAAAAAGACCGAGGGCCGATATTCTCCCAGTACGGTCCCGAGCAAGCTTGGTTAATAAGAGATTTATTATACGACTGAAGAAAGCTTTGAAGGTTTTTCACAAATTCCATGTAACATTATGCGGAAAATGTACAGGATAAAAAGGACCCGATTCTGAGGGCTTAGCATGTGTACATTTTACGGCAGATGAAATATGCTTTCAGTTTTGTCTTTAAGAACAAACAAAATAACGTAACGCGTAAGTTCATTCTGGAGTTTTACGACGAAATTTGCGAAAGATTTCGTCCTCGTCCGCCATCTTAATTTCAAGTTCAAAGGCACACAAGTGCGGGATCATTCGGGACAATGCCCGGTCCAATGGACCGGCAATAGAGCATTTTGATTGGTTGATTTTAGTTATTGGCCCTCTTACTGCCTGAGTCGTGTAATAAATATATATATTTCACGTTCAAAATTGCTTACAAATATATGTTCTGAGACCTGGTGTTTGGTTTCAAGCACTCCCAACCCTTACAGATTGCAGAAATCGGGCAATTCCCAACATGCAATGTTTTGCTCGGTAAGCCTTTATAATTTTCGCATCATATGTCACTTTTGTTTAAAAAGGATGCTAATTTTGTACCTTTTCCATTTGAGAGTGAATTATTATTGAAAAGTTAGCTGTC
>BLFK01000629.1:583005-585505 GCA_014634185.1 Astreopora myriophthalma | reverse complement strand
AGTGGCGCCAAAAAACGTTAGTCTTGAAATATTAATCACCCAAGCGGAGCCCATATATGCTTCGATCCAAATGACGCACTCATCAGAGGAAACTCTTTTGATTTTTCACAAGAAGATATGTCTAGCTTGAGAACGCAACGGGGTTAACGTTTTGCTTGCTTGTTCGTTTGTTTTGAAATTTTACATTTATTATTTGTCCTTTTCTTTTCTCATCGATCTCTGGAACAAATTACCCTGGGTAGTGTCGGTAAGTTATCCATTTGTACTGAAATTCATGCAGCGCAAAGCTTTCTCGAAAAAAAAAAAAAGACAAAGAAAAAACGAAAATTGCACGTATCACAAAGCGTGTAGTGGGAGAGTGCATAAGCTGGACCAGACACCGAGATGTGCAACTGGGTGGGCATGGGCTGCGAGAACACACGCACGAACACACACACACACACACACACGCACACTTTAATGCGGAGGTCATTAAACAAATGGATTAAAAAAATCATAGAAATCGTGAAACAAATGTCGTCAGTAGGGATTTGAATTGGTCTATTACGTTCAGTTAAGCCATACCAAAACGCCAGGGAAGAGAGCATTTTTATGAGGAGTACGTACGTGGAGAATATCATGCGTCTCGTACAGGTGGTGTTAATATACCCAGGATACTCTTATCTTGTTTTTGCCAAAATTCTAGGATTGTGGAGCAGTAACCTAACTAAGAATGAAAGAAAAAAAATGTCTCTGAAAATGCCGCTATTTTTATGCTTTTTTTTTAAATTCAGATTTAATATAAAAAGAAATTAACCCAACAATGTCATATATAACTACGTTATGCTTGCCAAAGCCTTTTACATGTTTACATTTCCACATATTCTTATATTGATCAAATCACTATTTTAATGTTTAGACCTGGAGATGATTTTTTTTTTTAACCCTGCAAAGACATGCGCCGCGTGCAATAGGGGAAAAACTAAGCGAATATGGATGGGTAGGTTTTCGTCAGTCACGTATAAGGTTAAGGAAAAGATAACAAGAATTATTCAGGCCAATGGCCAACCGCGATTAAGCGATTTCGATTAATGTTGATTCAGGTTTGCCAGCTATGTTGACAGCCGAACGAATCCTCACAGACTTTGATAATTTAGTTTGCCCACCTGTTGTCAAAGTAAAACAATCCAAAATATCATCGCATTCTCTTTCTAGTTGATTAAGACTTTTAATTTTAATGAAAATGCATGAGATGATTCATAGTCCACAGCGGAGAAGAGAGTGCATGGACGGTCTCGAGAACATCGTAGATCAGACTCACCTGGAACTGAATCGAAAGTTGTCACTTTACCAAAGGCTTCAGATATTCAATAGCGATGTTACGGCTGTGCATTTTTCTGCTTTTTGCGGCAAAGACCCTTGCCGCAGGTAAGTTTTTAAGTTCCATGGAGAATCGTGCATTATCATTTACTCAATGAAAGCTTCATCTGTTGCACTCCGCAAGAAATGCTATCATTTTCACCGAAGTTTCACGCCAAAATGCAGTCCAGTTTCTTGACAGCATCAAGTTCATCGGTAGGAGTTCTCCTCATAGAGGGCATAACATTTTGCCCATAAAGTAGGTCGGACTCCTTGGGAAGAGAATGACTAAATGAAGATAGTTTCTAAAAAAGCTGTGGTCTCGCGTCGGTGAGCGAGTGACTCACGGAATTAACCACTAGAGGGAGATTTGAAAGCTGACGTTTCGAGCGTCAACCTGGATTTGCTCAGAGCAAATCCAGAGTAAAGGCGTTGGCAAGTCTAGCAAACTACGTCATGAAGTCAGTGTGGGAACATTAGGGGGAAAAGGTACAGTTAATTACGTTCATCCTGTTTAAGTTTTAACTACCAAAGGGTAATCTGTAGTGCTGCAAATCCCAGGGAATCTATCGCAGCGTTACCCTTAGTATGGAAATGGACTGCACAAGGAAAGTGAAAAATCTCTGACCATGGTAGGATTAGACTACCGTTGCTCTACCGACTGAGCTGCCAGGCCAGACGAGAGCAGGCCGTGGGTATCTAAGATGTTGCTTTATTGATAATGATGATGATGATGATGATGATGATTATTATTATTAAATTATTATTGTTTTCAATAACGTAGCTACCAGGTTCATAAACGCCAAAATACATTCATTTTGACGAATCGTCATTTATTTTTCGTTGTTCTCAAATTCATTACTGAAAACATGCGTTAACATCATGGGACATTCTGTACTGCTAATATACAAACGATGATGACGTTCTTTAGTTGAATGAGAACAAAATTTCAGTAACGGAACACTTTTGATGTGTGACGCCACAAACACATATCTATCCGGTCAGTAATAATTCAAAATAATAACAACAACAATAACAAATGCGTTTGCACTATCAAAGTCCAGGAAAAAATGTCATTGTTCCTGTATTTCCTCGCTATTTAAACACAGTGGCAAATACGTTTGCATAAAACGATACCACTTATTGCATTTGTGGGCGTTTA
>BLFK01000629.1:564901-569029 GCA_014634185.1 Astreopora myriophthalma | reverse complement strand
CATTGAATTGTGCAATATCGAAATAGTTTTGATGTTTGTTTTAGTTTTCTTACACGAGTCGCAAATACGAAGCACATTTTTCAGTGGTTCGAGGGCTTCTCCAAGGGTGAAAATTAAAAAATCGCTTTACTTGGAAAATATAAATCCAAACGAACTAAAAGTTATATTTTCTTAAATAGTTTTTAGAGGGCTTTCTTGTGAAAAAGTTTGAGGGAATTCGATTTATGCATTTTGCACACCTATCCGTACTATTTACAGGAAGTCACTCTTAAGTATGTTGAAAAGGATTTAACCTGTACTAAAATTGCAAAATCTTATTACCATTTACAGGTCAATAATAGTGTTATTTCTGACGGTCGAGTGACGTGGTAACCAGTTAGTCAGAAATTAAATATTCTGACGGCACGGTGTAGAGGGCCGTAGGCGGCTATGGGATAGCCTAGGACTATTTACGAACTTGGCGAGAGATTATCGTCCCTCTACGTTTGTCAGTCGTGAGGTTAAAACTTTATGCTTAACTTTTAAGAACTCCGCTGTCGGTTTATTTTTTCCTTCTGTACAGTAGAGTACCTTTCATCGGGTCTGGTGCCGTTGCATTAGATGAGGAATACGTTTCCACAGATTTTCGGCCACTTCCAAACGGTGTTTTTTAGTGGTTTTTCGCATCTGGCACGGCACGATTGCTTAGTTTATTTCCTACAGTAATGTAGTATATTTTGTCTATTTTCACGGTGTTATTTGACGTCCACTTTGTAACCGATTTAGATAAACGGAGGTAATTTTGTTGGGTCATTTTGTTCAGTGGACTCGCTGACGTACCCCTAATGAATTATTTGCACAATGAAGTCTCGTGTTAGTGTAGTCAGAATGGACATTACTTTGCATACTGTTCTACCGTTTTGGATGTTTTGGATATCTATTACTCTTGCTGCAGAGAGGGGCAAACTCTCCTTCAGATCATCATTTTCTGAATCCCTCCCTGTGTGAGCCACGTATATTTTGGTCAGCGCGGAGCTTTGGAATAATCAATTTGCAGAACTACGTTGATTGGCTACCCCATTTATCAAACTGCTCATGCGAAAACTACCGAAAATCAAATTGCTTGTGAACAAAGTCAGAACAGCTGAGCGCGAGGTTTAAATGAATATGGGACAAAAAACTCCAAATAAACTTGTAAACACGAGGATTTGTCCCTGCTGTTGTAAACCCTTGAGTTCTACTGATCGCCCCATTTCGGGAAATTGAAGATGAAACCTAAAGTTTGGTATACGAGTGACTTGCTAAAACACATCGGTAAAGCCACTACAACATCTCTTTTCATCATCACAACCGCTTTCAAAATTTGATATTGTTGTTCTTTCAAAATCCACTGACTTGGATTCTCCTAGCTTTTTGAGGGCGTATTGTATGCCTTTGTGGAACGCATCCACGTCGACTTTATCTGTGAACGCCATATTGTAAACCACGGCATGGATGCGCCGTATAACCAGAACCCATAAAATCTTGGAGGCTGGAAATTCATTATTCCAGAGCTCGTGTCTTGGCGCTGATCAAAAGATACAAGGGCTCTGGGAACGAGATTGACGTCAAAGTTCCAACGTCTTTATTTACGGTACTTGGATTATGGTAGCGTGTATTATTGTGGTTCGAACTAAGAGGTGTTAGAAAAGGAAACATCACTAAGAACAGTGCGCTACGTAAATGAAGAATTAATGACGACTAACAACTAATGAAGCAACTATAAATCAATCCATGAAATCAAGCGATAATGCTAACAGAAACAACAAAATGAACTAATCATAAGACAACAATATCAGTTACTCACTTTGGTCAAGCTCCTAGAATAAGATGTTTATGTAGATCCAACATAGCGGTAGCGAAATTGTCCTAAGAGTTCTAAGAAGCATTTAGCGTGTAGCGAATCTTCTTGCATGAAAGCTTGCCATGAAAAACCGTCCATTGGTTGAAGAGTTGCCTGTACTTGGCATTGCTCAGGTCTTCGCTCTCAACTCATCCTCCTTGTCATCGGAGGCAAAGGCGTAATCCCTTTTAATGGACTCCCCCAAAAGTGGTTTCCATTCCTGGAAATTGTTTTTGTACCACGCGAAAATTTTTTTGTCTATTCCAATAGGTATGACCTAACATATGAAAATAAATCAGTACGTGTCATCATATCTTTATTACTCTTTTGGAGTAGTTTGACAGAAAAAAAAAACTATAAATTATCATCTCAGTGTTTATAAAAAAATTAGAACCCCAAGCAACTTTGAAACTGCTCTTGTCGATGTACAGTTTCATGGTACCCAAGGTATTCTATGAATATCCACGCTGACGGAATTAACGCCGAGTAAGTCGATAATCTATCGAGTCAAATCTTATTGCACATCCTAATGCGTGATGGCAGTGTACTTTATGACTCATACCGCCTAAGAGAAAAAGGTCCCATCGGGTGCCGGGTCATAATACCAGTCGCGAAAACTAAGCGTTTTACGAGACCTTTTATTGAAATATGGGTTCATTCCATTTTATTTCATATTAGTATTTTAAACTATAATGCGACAATGAAATTGTATAGACACACGTACGCTGTGACTTTTTTATCAAGAATGAGGAATTAAGAACATTGCACCGGCATCGCAGAGGTCGTGAGTTCGAATCCCGTTGAGGTCACTTGATTTTTTCAAATGCATATATGAGACAATTGCTTAAATTGTCCAGAAAGTGTGAGGATCAGTTGTTCCATTCATTTCTAACCCGCACTTCACAATCATTTCACTACTAACACTATGCGCAAAGTAATTTCTTACGCCTTCTCTGGGTGATGTTAGGCTTCAGTTGTTTAACGATTGGTCTTTTTCTGCGATTTTGAGTCAGTTTAGCCTAAGATAGGCACACTACCATTATACGAGACAGCTTTGAAAAGCATGAAGACGTAACGTTCTTGTTAGGTTTAGTAAACACTCGTTGATCCGTCAACAGGACAGCCGATCAATGATATTGAGCAAAGAAGACAAAAGTGCTAACTCAGCTCACTTTTTTATCCCCGCCCCGAGGGGGGGGGGGGGGNNNGGGGGGGGGGGGGGTGTTGCAGCAGAACCCTGCGTGACATTTTTCTTGTGTGACATTTTATTTTTATTGCGGTGGTCTGGACTGGGCCAGGTCTCAGATGACCACGCGAGTTGGCGCTCTTAGCAAAAAAACGTTTCGCCGAAGGTTTAGTAAGGTTTTCTACGGTTTACAGTGTTAAGGACCCCATTTTTACGGATTAAGGATTTATAAGGAGTTGCAAGGCTCTAGGACACAGATTTTTCGTTACCGCATTATTTTTGTCGTATCATCGCATTACCAAATCGCTCATCAGCTGTTGTAAAGAAATCGGTGGTAGCCACAAGACTGGGCGTAAACAAAATACTGTGGATCCTTCGAATAAACTACCTTGATATTTGTACGTTCTATGGCTCGTTGTAAGGTCTAATGTAGCAGTCCCGCCGCTACAGGGGGACTCCCATATAAAAATGACGGGAGTGCTCGTCGTACCTAAAGCGGTTTTGGTACTTCTTAAGGTGTTCAGCCTCAAAAGGTCCACAGCCGGAGCTTTAGCGGTACCTTTTAGGGTATTGAGCCGAAAAAATATGACAGGAGACATTTGACAATTAACTCGTTTTCAGTTTTGTCTAATTAATGCCGAGAATTCACAACTCATCAATAACGAGGCTTTTATCTTCACCGCCTCGCGTCTTGTTATCTTCATGGTCAAATGCACTAGAATGTTAATTCCTCTTCCTCCTTGACTTTGTTTAATATTTCCAGTAATGAGAATTTTACGTGAAATACGATAAAGATTTGTACGACGATGTTCTCAGAAACTTTACGATGAAATAATCTTTATCATCATCAAAACTTATCTGGATTGACACTAGAACTTTACATAGACACCGTGCTATCAGAGTAGGCGATTTTATTTACTGTTTCGTTTATAATGAACACCTGTTAAAAAAAGAGAAACATTTACGACGATACTCTTATGCCAAAGTGGGTGGTATTTATGCCAGAGTGGGTGGTATCAGTATTAAAAAGTATGAAAGTGTCAAAATGGGTTGTTTTAGAACATGGTACCTCTTAGGGGTG